>JAHIAM010007001.1:0-355489 GCA_021605205.1 Aegilops longissima
GGAATGAACTCGCTATCCTTAAGATAAACGTTTTTTTCGCCCGGCAACAGACCTTGCCGTCCCCCCACTTCGGTCGACCTTTCTCACGCCCTTGGCGGAGGCAGGGATGAGGTGGGCCTAGGCTCCTTGTTTTATTTCCTTGCTGCCGCGACTACGACCAAATTCGGTCCCAGGAAACGATTCCTAGGGTCCGGAATGAGGATAGCACGGTAGCTTAAGGATAAAACGAGGTTTCACATCCCTCAGTCCATGACGAAACGCATGATAAGGGATAGAGAACTTATCTGAATCTGCAGCCCCCGGCAACTTTGGCTTGCCGTGGGTGGATCTTTGCCCTTGTAGCCCCCCGGCAGTATTGGCTTGCCGGGATCCGTATGCCGGTCCGTCCCCTTTCTTCCAAAGCAGCTCGGCAAGGATACTCATCTGCCCTACGAACCAAAGAAGATAAATAAGAACAGAGAGACGCAAGACTCGACCTTCTAGGCTAGGGGTTAGCCGCTAAGCACCATCGAATTCTAACCAAGGATTTAGACTCAACCTAGCATGCATGCTATAACTTAGGGCGCCAGCGCTTCGTTTATTTATGCTCAGGGTCTGCGCCTGGCTTTGTACAAAGGGTTACATGCCTTGTTGGTAAGGCTTGTACAAAAGGGTAGCTTGCCAGGAGGCCCGGCAAGCCGCGCCTTATGGGTAAAACTTACGGAGATGCTCGATGTTCCAGGAGTTGCTCACTGGAATGGCATCTTTGGTCTCCAAAGCGACGCGCCGGCCTGGTGACTCGTGTTACCCGATAAGGGCCTTCCCATTTCGGCTTCAACTTGTTGGAATTCTTGGCCGATTGAACGCGGTCAAGAACAAGGTCGCCTTCCTCAAAGCTCCGCATGAACCTTGTGGTTATGGTAGCGCGCAAGGCTTGCCGGTAGCGTCTGCTCTCACAATCACCGGAGAAGATCTTCCTCAAGGAGCGCCACGCCATCTTGCCGCAATCGCTCTTGCTCAAGCTCATCATAAGCAGCACCGAGGTGACCCAGATATGAGTTCCGTGGGGAGAACTGCTTCTGCTTCAGAAACCATGGCAAAGGGTGTCCGGCGGCGGCTCGATTTGGCGCTCGCTCGATCGACCAAAGAACCACCGGCAGCTCGTCAATCCAGCGCCTTCGACTCTTGCGCAGCCTCGCCGAAAGTCTTCGTTCTAAGCCTCGCAGAACTTCAGCATTTGCTCTCTCCGGCAGCGCTGTTCGCGGATGTGCCACGGAAGCAAAAAATGCACCTTGCCGCCGAGATCCTCAATGTATTGCATGAAGGCATGGCTTAGAACTGCGTGCCGCTGTCGGTGATGATCCTGTTGGGCACCCCAAAACGGCACACTAGTCCCTTGAAGAACTTGATGGCTGATCGTTGTCACCTTCCTCACTGCTTCCACTTCTGGCCACTTTGTGAACTTGTCGATTCCGACGTACAACTACTCAAAGCCCGCGACAGCACGGGGGAAAGGGCCCAATATGTCAAGCCCCCAGATCGAGAAGGGCTAGGAGAGAGGGATGGTTTGAAGGGCTTGAGCTGGTTGATGGAGCTTCTTCGAATGGAACTGGCACGCTTCACACTTGGTTACTAGTGCCGTCGCATCCTGGAGGGTGGTGGGCCATAAGAAACCTTGCTGGAAAGCCTTGCTGGCAAGGGCCCTCAACCCTATGTGGGAGCCACATATGCCTCCATGTATCTCTGCCAACATCTTTAGTCCTTCCTCCTGGGAGATGCACTTCAATTTCACCCCATTCAGTCTTCTTCTGTATAGCTCGTTATCAACGAACTGGTAGTGGCAAACCGGCGGGCTACTTTTTCCGCTTTCTTCCTGCTCCTCGTGAAGCTCTCCTTCTGAAGGAATCGGACGGGTGTTGTGCCCATGCCGGGCTCGTGGCTCGACGACAAGGACCAAAGGCATTTCTTCGCTACGGGGCGGCCGCCCATGGCCATGACTCGAGGTCCTGCCGAGTCGGTCGCCCGCCGCGAGATCGGCATCCACGGCAACATCTTATTTGGCGGCTCCGGGAAGCTTGGTGGGGAAGTACTTGCCGGGCCTAGCTTCCTCCGCTTGTTCTCGCCCGTCGACGGCTCAATGGATGGCTGAGTTAATCAAGCACAAAAGTACCGGTTCCACGTGTAGCTTGAGGGCAGCGCTTGATGTAATCGGCGATGTCGTTCTCCGCCGAGGACATGCTCCGCTTGTATACCGCCAAAGCATTCTCCAGTTTCTCACCTCATCTACATAAGCTTCCATCAACGGGCTTTGATAATCTTTGTTGATCCGCCGACGACGAGCTGTGAGTCGCCTCGACGACGAGCTTTTAACCCCGAGGTCCGGCCGATCCTCGAGACCGCAAGCAAACCTCAGATTGGGCGGTGTTGTTGGTTGACATCTCCGGGAAGTGTATCGATCGACGTGCTTGAGGTGCTCTCCGTGGGTGCGACAAGCAGACACACAGCGCCGACGCCTTTGCAGCGAGAAGGCACCATCAAAGTACATGATCCATTCGCACACTGCTTCCTTGTCGGGAGAGTGGTCTTGTACCTCTTCGTCGGGCGCCGAGGTCCATTCTGCAACAAACTCCGCCAAGACTCTGCTCTGAATCGTTGAGGTACTTTCGAACTTTAAACCGAAACTTGACAGCTCCAGGGCCCTTTCCACGATCCTCCCCGTTGCATCTGGTTATGCAAGATCCAAGGTAATGGGAGGCGGGTGACCACCGTGATCTCATGTGCTTGGAAGTAATGGCGCAGCTTCCTTGAAGCCATAAGGAGGCCGAAGAGCAGCTTTTGCACACCTGAGCACCTCGACCTAGCCCCCTGCAAAAGGGATCTGACGAAGTAAGCTGGGTGCTGCACCATTTTCTTCTTCTGTGCTTCTTCACCTGGTCGCATGGGTCCCGTCGCACGGGCACTAGTCTTGCCGGGGCCGAACCCTGTCGGGGGCTCGGCCTTGCCGGGGCTGAGCCCTGCCGAGGAGGGTTCGGGCCCGCCAACTGTCGTCTCTGCCGCCGCTGCTGTCTCCTCATCAACCTCTCTCTGCGCCACCAGTGCGGTGCTAACCAGCTGATTCGTTGTCGCTAGATAAAGCAACAACGGTTCTTGTGGTCTGGGCGCAACTAGCACTGGGGTAGAGGAGAGGTATTTCTTCAAATCTTGCAGTGTTGCTCGGCCTCTAGGGTCCACTCCATCGGCCCCGCTTTTTTAAGATCTTGAAAAAGGAAGGGCACGCCCACGGACTTGAGATGAACTGCCATGGCAAGAACGCAGCCTGCGAGCCGACGCACGCCCTGATCCGCTTGGGTGCCCCAATCTGCTCGATAGTCTTGATCTTATCCGGTTTGCTTCAATCCGCGCTTAGATTACAAAGAACCCGAGAAGCTCGCCGGACGGGATGTCAAGACACACTTCTCGTGGTTCAATTTGAGGTTGATCTTGCGCAGTTCCCAAATGTTTCCTCCGGATCTTGCACGAACGCTGCTTTGTCCTTAGTTTTGACCACTATGTCATCCATATAAGCTTCCATATTTCTATGTAGTGGGGCTCAAAACCAATTTGACTGCTCTTTGAAAGGTCGAGCCAGCACTCTTCAACCCGAAGGCATCCGTAAAAGCAACACGCACTACATGGGGTGATGAATGTTGTCTTTTCCTCGCCTTCCTTTGTCATGAAGATCTGGTGGTATCCTGAGTAGGCGCCCAGAACGATAAGAGGTCACACCCAGCCGTGGAGTCAACAATCTGGTCAATGCGCCGCAACGGAAAGGATCCTTTGCGCAGGCCTTATTGATGTCTGTGTAATCAATACACAGCCTCCATTTCCCATTTGCCTTGCGCACCACTACCAGATTGGCCAACCACGTTGGATGGAGTACTCCTCTCACCAAGCATCCCGCCTCTAGCTTTCTAATTTCCTCCGTGATGAACTCCTGCCTCTCCAGAGCTTGCTTCCTGACCTTCAGCTTGAGGGACCGCGCAGGAGGACAGACAGCAAGGTGGTTCTCAATCACCTCCCTGGGAACGCCGGGGATGTCGGAGGCTTGCCATGCAAACACATCGACATTCGCCCACAGGAAGGCGACGAGCTCGCTTTGCTATTTGCCATCGAGGGTGGAGCTTATGGTAAAAACTCCCCCCGTACTGTTCTCCTTGACGGCACCTTCTTGGTCTCTGGTGGCGTGGCTCGACTTCTTGCTCTTGCCGCAGAGCTCTGCACGCCCTCAATGGGAGCGCAACACCCCAAGAGGTGCGCTTTCCGGAGTGGGTGCTAGGAGTCTCGCCGGTCTTCTCCCCACCCCGCCCCGGGCTCAGGTCGGCAGGAGCGGTGTACCTTATCGGAATCGCTGCAACTCGCTTCCAGTAGAGTTGGTCACAGATCAACGCATCTTCTAGTCGGAAGGACGGTGATGATGTTCATCGCCCGGCATCTTCAGGATGTTGTAGGCGAGTGTGAAGCCGCCATGAACTTGGCCTGCCGGGCGGCCGAGGATCCTGCTAAGGCAAGGAGATCACGGCTACATCAAAACAATCCTCTCCGCCCCGTGGTTCACCTCATTCGAATGTCACGGGCAGCGAATCTTTCCTTTGGTTGGCTCTCCCGGTTAACCCTTGGAACGCATCTGCGTCTCCTCGAGGTCCCCAACGGGATCCGCAGCCTTTGACCACGACAGCAAGATCAAGTTCAGGCCGGCCCGCCGTCGACCAACATCTTTGTCACCTTGAGGTTGCGGATTGTTGGTGAAACCAGCAACGGCAAGCACCCGACCGCAGTGGTGCGGTCAGGGTGATCCTCGGTGTCGAAGATGATGGGCATGCTGGACCATTTCAGCGGCTTCCGTGCGTCGAACGATGGCTAGACCGCTGTAATCTCCCGCGCCCACTGCTTGAGTTGGCGGTGGGATGAATGCAGCGAGGCGCCACCATCGACGCACATGGCCTCTGTGGCTTCCAGAAACTCGTCGTCGCCGGACTCGTCGTCTTCGTCATGATCATCGCCTTCCTGCTTCTTGTTGCGGCCCCGAGCGGGCCTCTCTTGTTGTTTATCTTTACCGCGGCGGCTTGCTTGGCCGTCACGCTTCTTGCCGGATCCCTCGGCACCATCCTGGCCCTTCTCCTTGTCCCGCCTTTCATATTCAGCCTTTTGCTTCTCGGCGAGCAGCTCAACTTGTCGGCATTTCTGGAGGTCATGGCCCTTGGTGCGATGGATCTTGCAGTATTTCTTGTCGGAGTTCCCTGGCTTCTCGGCAGCCGCCAAGGCCTTGCAGGCAATGCACGCCGCAATCTCCTTGACGGGGTCGTCTGCCTTGGTTTTCTTGGCGGTGTCGGCATCATCAGATCCCTCGACGGCAAGCATAGCTTTACCCTTACGCTTCCTGTTATGGGGCCGGCTTTTCCTCATCGGGGCGGCAGCATCCTTGTCTGAAGAGTCGGTTTCCACGCCGGCATATTTGCCGGGGTACTTCCTTCCCTCTTCAGCCCGGGCACATCTGTCGGCAAGAACGTAGAGTTCCGCCACATCTTTCACCTTGTTCATCGCCAGCTCTTCGCACATTTTGCGGTTGTGCACGTTCTAATGGAACGCGCTGATGATGGCGGCAGGATGAACATCTGGGATATTGTATTGTACCCGCTGAATCTTCAGATGTACTTGCGCAGACTCTCGCCTTCCTTCCGGGAATGACATGCAAGTCACTTGCTTGGCCATGAGCTTGGTGACCTTCCGTAAAGGCGCCAACAAACTCATGGCACAATCCCACCAAGAAGAAATAGAATTCATGGCAAATGCATCAACCATGACATGGCGCTGGGCTTAAGGGCCAATGGGAAGTAATTGCAGCACCTTATCGCCGCGGGCTCCGCAGCTTGCATCGCGATGGTGTAGATGCCGAGGAACTCCGACGGTGGTCTTGCCGCTGTACTTCTCGCCAACGCCGCTTGAAGGCACGGTGAGTGGGGCCACCGGGACCGCCGCAACTCACGGTAAAAGCCGGGCAGCCTACTCGTAAGGTAAACCTCGTGGCTTACCGGAGCCGGTGGTTCACAGCAGCCCCGCCGCCCGTCTGACTGGTGACGTGTTTCGCGGCGGCGCTCAATGGTGGTTCGAGCGTCTTCGTGGGCTCGCTCCCGAAGAACTTGGCATTGGTTGCTGCGGGTCCATGGGTCGGACGACGCTACGGAGATGTCGTCACACGCGGCGTCGCGACGGGTCAACGTCCGTGGCAATTGGCGGTGAGGAGAGTGTACCATGGCCACAGCGCCACCAGTCCTCCCGCCACCAGCGTGTGGTGGTGTTCTCCGAGCGTTATTCAAGGGCCTGTCGGCCTTGGTTCGCCTTTGTTGGCGACGGCAACGAGGCTTTGGATGGTGGCTCTCCATTCGTCGAGCTTCCCCACAACGGGAGGGAAGTCGAGGAGCAACTGCGCGCGCTAGGGCCTCTGCCGGTGTTGGCGATGGAGAAACCTGCACGGACCGTGATGCGCTTTGACTCCTAACCACGTTAGAAGGAGCTCTATCATGGTCCCGTGGTCGCATGCCGTTTTTGCCAGTGCCTCGGCGAGCGGGCGGGTCTCCTGCATCCCGTGAGTGACGTTCAGAACTCTTCCCGCGGCGGCGCCCAAGATCTTTGGCATGATGATGCCGTTCGTCGCGCGCGGCTTGAGAGGAGCGGGCTGTGGGCGCCGGCGTGGGTGTCTTCGAGGCCACCGTGACGCTTTTCGGCGGCGACGGCGCTTTTGAGGGCCCCGCGCCGCCTGTGGAGGGTCTGGCTCCATCTTTGGAGTTGGCGACGTGCGGCCCGTTGCCAGGCACACGAACCTCGCAGCCTTCCAAGCTGCGGCTACTGGGGTGGTATTGGTGCTCGCGAGCCGCGCCCCTGGTCCTCTCTGCAATCGGTCCGCTGCTCGCCCGCGTCGGGACGGGCCGTTCGGCTCCCGATGAGCCGACCGCCACCGTCATCTTCTTCTTGGGCACCATGGCGATGAAGAAAACGCGGGACTAGCTGTCAAAGCCGATTCTCACAACTGCAACCTCTACTTGGCGCGCCAAAGATGTCGGTGGGAAACGACACCTATGGGACCACAAGGATCCCTACTACGGTTGCAGGGCACGGGGTTGAGAGAAGAGCAGATTTGACAGCGAATACGCGGTTCGTTTATCCAGGTTCGGGCCGTGAGGATGCGTAAAACCCTAGTCCTGCTTTGGTGGATGTATTCTGAGTTCTTGAGCTAGCTACGGGTGTAACGAGCTCCAAAAGTCAATCCTTTTCCTGGTCGCCCGGCCTCCTTTTATAGGGAAAGGGTCGCCAAAGGGCAAGGGAGGTGGAAAGGGTATAGTGCCACGAGGTTATCCTCAGACATGTGACAAGATGCATTTAATGCATCGCTTAGGTGTCCTCTTGCTTTATCGGGACGGAGCGAGGCCCGCCCCATCCGCCGCCGCCCTCCTTGCTTCAACACGCCCCGCCGTGACGCATGCGGTGCCACGAGGCAGGCAGCAGCCGAGCTGGCGCGTGGTGGAGCCTCGTGAAGGTTTGATGCTGCCACGCAGGTGTCCGCTTAGCTGGTTGGGTCGGCAGCTACATGCGAACGGCGGTGAAAACTTGGTTTGTGCGGGCCTGGCAGCGGCCCTGCTAGTGCTCGGGCGTAGGGTTTTGTCGGGCGGCCCTTAAGGGTCTCTGCCACAGGCAGAGATGGCCCCGCAAGGATCTTGCCGGGGGTCTCGTGGGTTTCTTCGGTGAGGATGATTGCCTTCCTATCCTCACTTGATCTTGATTATTCATTGTCTTCACAAAGATCTGCATGCCACCACGGAGGTGCCTCCTGAGCCCTGTCCCAATGCGTCTGTTTGAGCATTGGTGGGCTCAAGGGTGGCTCGCTCGGCTGGCGTGCGCGAGCTGCCCCGGCAAGGGTCTTGCCACGGCCGCTGAGGCCCCCCGGCAAGGGTCCTTGCCGGGAAAACCTGCTTCGCCCATCCGACCCTTGTGGCCTTGGTCCTTGTTGTTGCTTCATTTGTCTTGGGTTTTGGTCTTACCTTGGCTCACCTCCCTTCCTCTGCTTGGTGCGACCGTGGGCGTGGCTCTGACTACCCGTGCACAGGTGTAGGGGTACGAAAAGTGCACCCCTCTTTTGGTACACCGACAGTCCAGCCACTTCAATACAGAGGACTTCCCATGTGGAACTACAATGGGGAAGATGACGCATCCCGATGCGGCAGGAAAGGTTCGGACACCCCTGCCGCCCTAGCCAAAATATTGGCCGAACTGTTCAAGGGTGAGGAAGAGGAGTTCCTGCGCATCATGCACAGAGAAGGATATTCCATGTACAGTCCTCCTAGCTGGGTAAGCCCCCAACTCTTCTGCTCTACTCATCCCACTCCCTGAGCTTTGCTTCAATGAATATTAACCCGTCCATTTGTAACAGCACTGGCGAAAGATTTCCGAGGGGCTTCACAGCCCCGCCCCGCAGCCCGAGGCGAGCTACGACGGCATCGAAGTGCCCATCATCGCTGATTACCCTGGTCTTCTCCCCGCTTCGCACGTAAGTAGTCAGGAGACATCTCCCCGAAGGGTTCTCGCTCGCCTCACCCATCGCACTATCTCGTGCTTCAAGGGGTGGCGTCTACATACCGCGGCTACCTGTGAGCTTACATCAAGAGAGTGGTTTCGTGACCGGCAAGCCTTAGAAGAGGAAGGCAAACGAAGACACGGTCGGGCCCTCGTCAAAGAGGTATGGGTTTGCAAATATGTTTTCTTAATAGTCGCATCCAACTGTGACTTTCATGTTCGTCCTGTATCAGGAAAAGAGTCCGCCGGACTGTGTCCGGTGGTCCGGTCAGTAATACTCCCAATAGCCAGGATCCAGCCTTGGCCGAGGGGACGGGGGCCGATATGGGAGTGACGCCGGACAGTCCTTCGGTTGAGGGCTCGGAAAATATGTCCGTCACCAACTCGGAAGTGGAGAGCCCCATGAATCATCGGCGTTGGAGGTCCATTTTACGAGACCCCCGCTTTTTGGAAGAGGCGTTTAATGCCTTCAGCTTGGCCGATGCATACATCCGAGCTGCTTGAGATGGGCTTAGCAGAGCCACAAAGTAGCATTTAAAAGATGTGCAGGTAAGTTTACTGTGTCTCAGTATGATAACCGTATGCCAGTAGCCCCCGAGACTTAAAGTAGTTGGAACAACTGATTTGAGGATCGTTGCATGATCAGGTTATGTCGGAGAAGAACGACGTGCTAGCCCAAGAGCTAGAAAAGTGCCGGACGCAGTTAAACGCAGTGACCGCCGAACTGGAAAAATCCAAGGCGGCGTCTTCCGGTGATATTTCCCTCCATCGAGAAACAGTTATTGTATAGCGACTGTGTTAACACTGCGGCTTTATCTCATAACAGGATCACCGGATCAACTGGAGGAAAAAGAGTCGAAAAGACTGCATGCCGCAGGCGAGCGGGTTTTGACCCGTGTCAGACAGGAGAAAAAGAAACTCCAAGATGCAAACACCCAGCTGGGCGAAGAGCTGAAGGATGTGCGGGCCCAGCTAGACTACGTGAAGGAGAACAAAAAGCTGCGAGGCGGCATATTCAGTATGTGGCCGTATTTACCTTATAACAGTTTGGAAGTAAAAGTAGCTAATATAGCTGTGATTACAGGTATATTGTGACACTCCAAAATTTTAATTTTTGTTTTCAACAAAAACTTTGTTTGTTTTGAAGGAGGCCATTTAAATCCTTCCAAAAAAACCTCTCTCTCTCAAAACTTTTCCCCATGGCAAGGATTTTATTTTTTGTATCTTCTTCAACCCTGGTGTTTGGTTATTAAAAACCTTTCTTCTGATTTTCCCATCTCAAATATATTGTTGGAATTTATTTCCTTTTAAAAAGAAACCCTATGGGTTTTGGGGCTACTCTTTTGTTTTGAAACTATCCATTGTTTACCATGCCTCATGTGGTAAATCCTCCCAAAACCCCTCCCTCCACTTTGGGGAAACCCAAACATTCTGTTCCAACAGATCTCAAACCAACTCCTCTGGATAGTCCTTAGCACCCCCAACCTAGATCCATCAAGATCCACTCTTCCTCTTTTCAAAATTTTGAAGTTTCAACCTCTGCAAGTTTGGACCAGATTCATCATTTCTGGTGAAATTCATATTTTCCTTTCTCCAAAAGTTCCACCAAAATTCAGGCAGACCCCAGGTGCTTTGAGAGGCCACCACACCATAGATCAGCCCCAGATAAATTTTTCTCATGCTTGAATCATTTCATCAAACACTTGGCCTAAGATTGTTTGTGCATATTCAGTAAATTCAGAGATTCGTAGTTTTGTCGTTGTCGCTGTCGCTGCCTTGTCATCGATCACTGCACCCTGGCGCTTTGCGCACGGCCTCTCCTCCTGACCAGAGCACCACACGCCTCCCTTGACGGGCGCAGTGTCGATGGCGGCGAGCCTCGCCAAGCCAGCAGCTTTACGGTGGCAGAGCCACCGTGGCGGCTAACGGAGCTGGCCACCGCTACGCCTGCTCGCGCCGCCTAACACTTTAGCCTCCGCGGGTTCATGCATGCCAGCGACACCGCTGCACTGCCGCTGCGGGTCTGCAAGCACAGGCGCGCCTCCGCCGACGGGCCCAAGCGCCGCCTGCTCGTCAAACCACCCATGCGCGCCTAATCCAACCTGGTTTAGCTTTAAACGGAACCCGTGGACCTCCACGCTGATTCCCAACCTCCTAAACGCCCGACCAAACATCGCACCGCCGAACCATCGCCGGAGATCCTCGCTCACGGCCACCGCCGGATCGCTTATAAAGAGGTCCCGAGCTCGTTCTCGAGCACGCACCACCACCGCACCCCACCGTAACCCCGCTAAGCCACTAGGAGGACCTCGAGGAGGTCTCTCCCCAACTTCGCCGCCGATCCGCCTCGCCACCAGCTCGATTCACTCGGTGAGGCCATCCTCGCCTCCCAAACCACGCCGGTAGTCTCCTCGCACCCAAAGTGATCTAACCTAAGCTGCAATTTGACCTCCGCGCCCTCCCCGACGAGATCCATCTTCACCCGAGCCGTCGTTCACGGATCAAGGACCGCTGTCGACATGGTGCTCGCCGACCACCACCACCACCACCCACGGACGCGAAGGACACGCTGAGCACGAGGTACCTCCGATCCTCCTAACTCGCGTGGATCGCCGCCGGCCACCACCGCAGCTTCTCGGCGCCGACGAGCTCGCTTCTCCCCGCTTGAATTTCAAACCCGACGGTGGGACCCTCGTCGCCTTTTTTTTTTGAATCGTTTTTGAAAACGCCAGGCAGAATACGCCTCCTTTGCAGTTGACGGCTTTTTAGCCAAGCTTTTTCTGTTTTTATAATTTGGCCCTCGAAACTTTCTCGTTTCATTACGTATGAGTCCTCGGATTAAAACCTTTATAACTTTTAAACAGAAACTGATTTTTGATTAATTCGTTTTCTGTCATCTTTATTTTTCTGTCTAGTTTTTTGTCATATTTATTTGAAAACTATTTGGAACACTTTTTTGTGCACTCACGGTATTTACGTTAGTACGTATTTTCTCATACCGTAGATACCGGAGGAGGTGACGGAACCGCGAACTTCACCAAGCTAGACTCCGACTACTCCGAACCACGCAAGCATGTTTGAACTTTTGATATGATGAGTGTTTGTTGCATGTTTGCATTAATTAGTTTCATGGCATGTTTATGAGCATTTCGATAAATGTTATATTACATGCAAAGTTTAGGCAAGTGAGTTTCGAAAATCCATATGTGTTTGGACATGAGTTTGCATGGCCATGTGATGGCATGAGAATGGGTAAGATGGCAGTGTTGTAGCATGCCAGTCTTATGCCAGACTATTTGACTCCAGTGTCAACGTGAATCAAGTCCAGTTTCCATCCGTTTTCCCTTCCTGTACTACCACATGTTTTCCGCAAGGGATATGGCTTAGTAAGTTGCAAACCGCTTTCCTGGTACACACCAATTAGAGAGGCCGTGATGAGGGTTCCATGGCCCTGGATTAAAGCCAGTCATCCGGTCAGGGGGCATGGGTGTTTCCGGTTGGGACCGAGAGGGGGGCACCCCTTAGAGCACGCGTATATAAATTTGATCCCATGCTATTCGAGGTTGTGATCTCCTGCCTCAAAGTTTTTCTTGAACGTTGTCTAGGGTGATTCCTGGCATCGTGAGGTGGGATGGTGTGTATCGTTAGATGTGTTTCACCAAATACCAGAACGGAACTAGTCCTTCGTGACTACGGAAATCTGTTGGCTGTGGGTAATTAGTACAAACTCGCAGAGTCAAAAATACTTTGAATCATCTTATCCATGTCCAAGCATCGTGTTCAACTTATCTTGTCGGCCTCAGTGACAAAACTCCGTGAACCACATGAGTGTTAAGTCCGCTAATGATTATTCCTGTGGATGGACTAACCCGCTTATTATTGTGTGTTGAATATTTCCGTGAGTGTTATATCTTGTGAATTTATCGATATGAATAATGAAATATAAGCCCTTTTATGTATGTCGCCCGACGTCCGATTGTGGCACGCTTGTTATTTACTTTCTATATAAGCCCTTTCGTGATGTCGCCGACGTCCGATCGAGGCACGCTTGTTATTTTCTTTCTATATAAGCCCTTTCGCGATGTCGCCAGATTCCGATCGCGGGCACGCTTTGTTATTTACTTTCAATATAAGCCCTTTCTGCGATGTCGCTCCGACGTCCGATTGTGGCACGCATGTTATTTACTTTCAATATAAGCCCTTTATGTGATGTCGCTCAGACGTCCGACTGTGGCACTCTTGTTATTTACTTTTCAATATAAGCCCTTTATATGGTGTCGCTTAGACGCCCGACTGTGGCATGATAATTTATTTGTTTACCCTTCGAGGCGTCGCCCCTACCCGATCGGTTTTCAGTTATTTTGTTGGGATTTCGGGAGGACTACCGCCCGACTTCCTTTTTACTTATCATGTTGTGCAAATATTTATTATTTGAGTGTGCATTGCTTTTTGCTCATGACGCATTCATGCATGCATTTGTTATATCTTATGTCCGAACTGTCTTGCGAGTACTTTCAAAGTACTCACCTGGCTTGTTGATTTGGCCAGATGTTGACGAAGGCGATCTCATGGATGAAGAGTTCGATAGCGAGTCCGACGCCTAGAGGAGTCCCCCGTGCGATCCTGGATTTGGTCATCAGATATATCCGCTCGCTTATCCAAATAAATTCATCGAGCCTCACCTCGACGCTCGATGAGCTGCCAGTTTAGGAGTCATGTTATCCACTCCACTGTGATATATCCACCACCACTTTTATCCCGAGTCAGTAGTATGCCACCACACCCCTGTATCGTAACCGCCCTTATGTACAATATTGGCATGTTTGTAATAAATTGTTGAGCAGCCTCAGCTCAACCATGTAATATATTTAATGCTACTGGCCTTCTTCATCAAGTATTTGTCTACCAGTAAGGATAATTCTTCCTATACTGGAATCAAGAGATCGATTTCTCAAAAAGTATTTTATTGAAAAACCGGTCGTGACAAACTTGGTACCAGAGCCAGGCTGACTGTAGGAAGCTACTAGGTGCGATCGCTAATCGGTTATTAACATAATAGTGTTAATTTATATTTTTGCAAATGTAGTCATTTTCTGACAATCAGCATAAATTTATGATATGACCATTCAGAATTTTTGCCTACTTTTGTAGATGGCTGGCAACGACTGTGAGTCACAGGTGTTCACCAACGTGCCTGAGGGGTTCGTCAAGCTCCTCTGCGTCATCGTCCAGATCGCGATGGGGCCATCAAGGCGCCTACCTTCACACTCTACCAGACAAGATCAATGATAGTCTGTCCATGCACCAGTCATGGTGCAATTCAAGGAGGGCGGTTGAGTTACGCCGCTCCGTTCTTGGGGAGAGCCATGCCTACGGAGAGGCATGCTATGCAGATGGCTGCCCGTGAGGCGATAGCTCGTCTCCGGGATGTCTTCCTTCGATGAAGACTCGTCGCTACCGCTACCTTCCATGCCACGTGCCATACACCTGTCACTACGCATTTGCTTGCCCCAGAGGAGAGCGAGACGAGGCTATTGAAATGCTTGTCGAGTACCTCCGGCTCTGGAGGAAGCCTTCGACAACCTGGTGGATTTACCTTGTGGCTGCCCGCATGGACTCAGTCCATGGCTGTGCCGCCAACAGAGGGAGCTCAGACACCGCACCACCACCGACTTTTGTCTCATCCTCGCATCTTATTCTCCTACCATTCTCGCCATCGCTCGTCGCCTGCCTACCACCGAGGAGTTCAACAAAGTCATTGCGCCCACTTCAGTCCGACTGCACCACCTATTGCGCCCACTCCAGTCCGTGTTGCTCGCTTATGGCACCCGCTCCATCGACTCAGCGCAGCACTTCACGCCTGGAGCCTATTAGCGAGGAGGAGGTTGAGTCCCCAGCCTCATCAGGCCTCACCTCGGCAGGCCAAGGGAGATCCTTATCATCTCCGACTGAGTACGCTTAGCCGCCATGCGATGTACCGACTTGTACGATATGTTTATATGTACATAGGTTGTGAGAAGTAGCTTGTTTGCGCATCATGTAGGAACTGGGAGAAGTGCACTAGCCTAATAACATGTCAGAATATGTACGCATATCCTGAGTGATGTATTGTATAATTACTGCTTATGGTAAGATATGTAATGAGCAGTCCTTCTCCGTGCGCAACCGATTATTCTCTTGAAAATCTTGGAGCATTTAAAATTTCCGCCTTTATGAATTTATTGATTTTTGCGACTCAATTTCTTTTCTTATGAGTTTTACAAAATATATCCCCAGAGTGAAAAACGTCTCGTCCTTGGACGCGCTCCATGCCAAATCCGCCAGAGGAAAATTATGGCACACAAACAAGCAACAATTTCACACAGGGGTAGTCAAGTCAACAGGGCAGTGAAACAGCATTTTCCCAAGTATGCCGCCTTTATGAACAGAGTCAGCAACAACATCAGGAAATGATGAACCAAGTCATCAATATGGGAAATCACCGTGGACAGTATCAGCAGCAATCCAAATTGTCTGAGCTACAGAAGACGCGTCCCCCAACATTTTCTCATACTGACAAACCTCTTGAGTCCGACGACTGGCTTTAAGACATGGAAAGAAAATTAATTATTGCACAGTGTTCAGACCATGAGAAAGTACTATATGCACCGCACTATCTCACTGGAGCAGCTGCATCATGGTGGGAAAATTTCCTACACATGCACCCCAACGAAAATGATATAACCTGGGAGGAGTTCAAAGAAGGTTTTCGTGGGGCGCACATTCCTAAAAGTGTTATGAGGATCAAGAAGAGGGAGTTTGATGACCTCAAACAAAGGACCATGACGGTGACAGAATACAACAATCAGTTTACTCTGTTGTCTCGCTACGCCAACGAAGAGTGTATGACTGAAAGCAAGAAGATGGAAAAATTCCAGGACGGTCTGGCACACGCGCTTAAATGCCAGCTGGTCATGCACACTTTCCCAGATTTCAAAACACTGGTGGATAAAGCGATTACCTTGGAAAATGAGCAACACAGCTTGGAAGATTTCCGCAAACGCAAGAGGGACCAGACCACTCTTGCTCGCAACCACCGAAGCTAGACGGATTTTCAGAAAAGTGGGACACACAGACCCACGACAAATGTTTCACACCCAATCAAGAATTTCCATGCAAGGGACAAGGAGTTCACATATCGCCCAGCGTTATTTGCTACGCTAGGAGAAGAAGGGCACTATGCCAAGCAAAGTGCCCCAAGCCAAGGAACTCGACCCCAAAGCCAACAACGGTGGCAATAATTCAGGCCCAAGCGTAAACAATTTCAACCCCAATAACAACCACAGAAGGGTCATCTGAACCACGTGACCAGAGAAGAAGCACAAAACGCCCGGATATCGTGATCGGTACGCTCCTCGTCAACACAATACCTGCCACGGTTTTGTTTGATTCTCGAGCTTTCACTGCTCATTTCAAGAGATTTGCTTTGCAAAATGATTTTTCGATGCTTCCTTGGAAAATCCATGATCATCAAGTCCCTCGATTAAGCAAGTTACTCGTAGTTACTGCCAAAGTGTGGTTATTGAGTTTGAAGGATTGAACTTTCACACCAACCTTATTGTATTGGAAAATAAAGGACTCGATGTCATCCTAGGGATGGATTGGTTAACCACCAACAAAGGTTTTATTGACTGCTTCAACCGGACCGTAATTCTCACCCACCATCACGGGAAGACAATAAAAGTTTCAGCCAAAGAGAGACAAATATCTCGGCAACCGAGGTTGAACAAGGTGGACGTTTCTGAGTTAAGCAAAGTTCCAGTAGTATGTGAGTTTCCAGACATATTCCCCAAGAACTACTGTGCATGCCACTGCATCGAGAGATAGAATTCAGCATTGAGCTAGCACCGAACCGCCCCATTTACAAGAAACCATACAGAATGGCACCATCCGAGTTGGTAGAATTGAAGAAGAAAATAAAAGAATTACTGGACAAAGGATATATACGAGCCAGCTCCTCACCTTGGGGTTCACCAATTTTATTTGCCAAGAAAAAGGATGGTACACTGAGATTGTGTATAGACTATCAATCACTTAACATGGTCACAATCAAGAACAAATACCCAATGCCACGGATAAATGATTTATTTGATCAGCTCGCCAGGCCAAGGTCTTCTCAAAATTGACTTAAGGTCGGGATACCATCAATTAAAAGTACTAACAGAGGATATCCCCAAGACAGCCTTCACCTCCAGACACGGACTGTATGAGTTCACAAGAATGCCGCTTTGACTAACGAACGCCTCGCATATTTTGTTCACCTCATGAACAAAGTATTTATGAATTTTATGGACAAGTTTGTTGTGGTATTCATCGATTTATATTCTGATATACCCATGACACCGTAAGAGCACGCTGAACATCTCCGAATTGTACTAGGAGAACTCAGAAACATCAATTGTACGCCAAGTTCAGCAAATGTGAATTTTGGCAAAGACAGTGGGTTTTCGGGCCACGATCGACCCAAGAAGGTATTGCCAGAGATCCGAAAAGGTCAAGGTCAGATTTGGCTGGAAACCACCAGCCAAAGATAACGGACGATGAAGTTCCTTGGGAATGGCAGGATACTACCAAGATTTATTGAAGGATTCTCCACCATAGCAAAGCCAATGACGCAGCTTACTCAAGAAGAATAAGAAGTTTGAATGGACTGAAGCTTAGTAGAAAAGTTTCCAAGAACTAAAAGGAAATTGACGACAGCACCAAGATTAATTGTGCTAGACATACACAAGAATTTTGAGGTGTATTGTGATGCATCCCGAAGGGCCTCTGATGCGATTGATGCAAGAAGGCAAGGTAGTCACAGATGTTTCAGACAACTTCGCAAGCATGAAGAAAATTATCCTACTCATGACTTGGAGTTGGCAGCAGTCATCCATGCACTCAAAGAGTGGAGACACTTCCTACTTGAAATCGCTAGAAATATACATGCACCATAAGAGCCTCAAGTATATTTTCACACAACCGAACTCAATTTACGGCAACGACGCTGGTTGGAATTAGTGAAAGATTATGATGTTGGAATCCACTATCATCCAGAAAAGCAAATGTAGTGGCGGATGCTCTTAGTCGGAACCCCGCCGGACAACGACAACCTACCAAACCCGAGACCTGAATTTCGCAGGAGTTTGCTAGACTCAACTTGATGGTGGTCACCAAGGCAGTGTGTCGAATTTGGAAATACAGCCAACCCCGATAGAAAAGATTAAGGAGGCTCAAGATGGGCACCCCAAAGATTGAAGGCATAAACGGGAAGTGAGTTTGGGCAAGGCCTCTAATTAATCATAGACGAGTTGTGGAATATTGTGGTATGTAGATAGGCTTTGCGTACCCAATATCGAGGACCTTAAACAGCAAATTTCAGCTAAAGGCCACACCGCTCCGTATTCAATCCATCCTGGAGGAACAAAAATGTACAAGGATCTTCAGGAAAAAAAATTGGTGGCACGGTATAAAAAGGGACATAGCCACGTTCATTGCATGTTGTGACTCATGTCAACGCATCAAGGCCGAGCACCAGAAACCGGCCGGACTTTTACAACCAAATAAGATACCCAAGTGGAAATGGGACGAAATTGGAATGGATTTTATTGTTGGACTACCTCGGTCACGACACGGGAATGATGCCATATGGGTCATCACAGATAGACTGACTAAGGTGGCACACTTCATCCCCGTGAAGACAACCCACACCACTCAGAAGCTTGCCAGACTTTATCTTTCCCATATCGTCTGCTTGGATGGAGTTCCAAAGAGGATAATATCGATGCAGGCACTCAATTCGCCTCCGATTTTGGGATCAACTACAACAAGCTCGGGAACTCAACTGGCGCTTAGTACCGCATACCACCCCTGCATCGATGGACAAACTGAACGCAGAAACCAAATTCTAGAAGACATGCTGAGAGCATGTGTCCTCACCTATGGAACCAGTTGGGAAGAAAGCTTGCCATATGCGGAGTTCGTGATACAACAACAGATTAGCAAGCCAGCCCGCAAATGGCACCATTTGAAGCTCAGACGGTGAAGATGTTGTACCCCGCTAAATTGGTCGTAAACCGAGACAGCCATATCTTCGCCCGCACATACTCAAGGAGGCTGAGGAAAAAGTTAAGATAATTATGGATCGACTCAAGACAGCTCAAAGTCGACAGAAGAGTTATTACGATCAAAAACATCGGGGATTCAGTTTTGAACCCGGTGAGTTTGTGTACCTACGAGTATCTCCTATGAGGGGCCTGCAACGATTCAAGGTTAAGGGAAAGATAGCACCAAGATTCATCGGACCCTTCTGTATAGTGGCACGAAGAGGCACGGTAGCCTACCAGCTAGACTTACCCGAAGAATTATCCGATGTCCACGACGTGCTCCACGTCTCGCAATTGAGGAAGTGCGTGAGCAACCCAGAGAAGCAAGTATGCCATGAATACATTGACGTGCAACCATACCTCACCTATCGGGAACGTCCAATAAAAATATTGGAGGAGTCTGAGAGGAGGACCCGACAGAAAACCATCAAGTTTTTCATAGTTTAGTGGAGCAATCACACCGAGAATGAAGCAACTTGGGAAAGAGAGGATTTTCTTCGGACAGAGCACCCACGCTTATTTGAGGATCAGCTGAAATCTCGGGGACGAGATTTTTCCTAAGGGGGTAGGTGTTGTGACACTCCAAAATTTTAATTTTTGTTTTCAACAAAAACTTTGTTTGTTTTGAAGGAGGCCATTTAAATCCTTCCAAAAAACCCTCTCTCTCTCAAAACTTTTCCCCATGGCAAGGATTTTATTTTTTGTATCTTCTTCAACCCTGGTGTTTGTTTATTAAAAACCTTTCTTCTGATTTTCCCATCTCAAATATATTTTTGGAATTTATTTTCTTTTAAAAAGAAACCCTATGGGTTTTGGGGATACTCTTTTGTTTTGAAACTATCCATTGTTTTACCATGCCTCATGTGGTAAATCCTCCCAAAACCCCTCCCTCCACTTCGGGGCAACCCAAACATTCCGTTCCAATAGGTCCAACCCATTTTTGAATTTTATTTCATTTAGTTTTTCTCCAAAAACAATTATGTCCATTATTCTAAGCCTAGATGATTTACAAAGGAAGTACCTCATTTCTTTTGAGTTTTGATCTCAAACCAACTCCTCTGGATAGTCCTTAGCACCCCCCCAACCTAGATCCATCAAGATCCACTTTTCCTCTTTTCAAAATTTTGAAGTTTCAACCTCTGCAAGTTTGGACCAGATTCATCATTTTTGGTGAAATTCATATTTTCCTTTCTCCAAAAATTCCACCAAAATTCAGGCAGACCCCAGGTGCTTTGAGAGGCCACCACACCATAGATCAGCCCCAGATAAATTTTTCTCATGCTTGAATCATTTCATCAAACACTTGGCCGGCACTGTTCTTGTGCATATTCAGTAAATTCAGAGATTTGAGTTTTGTCGTTGTCGTTTTAAATCGCTGCCTTGTCATCGATCACCAGTGCACCCTGGCGCTTTGCGCACGGCCTCTCCTCCTTGACCAAAGAACCGCACGCTCCCTTGGACAGGCGCAGGTGTCGATGGCACCGAGCCTCACCGATGCCGGCAGCTTCTGCGGTGGCAGAGCCACCCGTGGCGGCCAACGGAGAGCCACTCGCTACACGCCTGCTCGCGCCGCCTAACGCTCCCTAGCCTCCGCATGGCCTCATGCATGCCAGCGACACCGCAGCACCGTCACCGCGGCCCGGCAAGCACAAGGCACGCCCGCCGCCAAGGGCCCAAGGCCGCCTCGCTCGTCGAAACCACCCATGCGCGCCTAATCCAACCTGGTTTAGCTTAAACGGAACCCGTGGACCTCCACGTTGATGCCCAACCTCCTAAACGCCCGACCAAACACTGCGCCACCAGAACCATCGCCGGAGATCCAGCCACGGCCACCGCCGGATCGCTTATAAAAGAGGTCCCGAGCTCGTTCTCGAGCACGCACCACCACCGCACCCCACCAGAACCCCGCCAAGCCACTAGGACGACCTCGAGGAGGTCTCCTCCCCCAACTCTGGCCGCCCCGATCCGCCTCGGCCACCAGCTCGATTCACTCCGGTGAGGCCATTCTCCGCCTCCCAAACCTCGGCGCTAGTCTCCTCGTGCACCGAGTGATCTAACCCAAGCTGCAATTTGACCTCCGCAGCCCTCCCAGACGAGATCCATCTTCACCCGAGCCGCCATCCGCCGGAGCAAGGACCGCCGTCGACGTGGTGCTCGCCTACGACCACCACCACCACCCACGGACGCGGAAGGACACGCTGAGCACGTAGGTACCCTCCGATCCTCCTAACTCACCGTGGATCGCCGTCGGCGACCACCGTAGCTCTCGGGCGCCGATGAGCTCTGCTTCTCCCCCGTTTCAAATTTCAAACCTGACGAGTGGGACCCCTCATCAGGCTTTTCTTTTTTTTGAATCGTTTTCTGAAAACACCTTCGGGCAGGATACGTCTCCCTTTGCAGTTGACGGCTTTTTAGCTGAAGCGTTTTCTGTTTTTATAAGTTGGCCCCTGGAACTTTCTGTTTCATTAGAAATGAGTCCCTGGATTAAAACCTTTATAACTTTTAAACAGAAACTGATTTTTGATTGATTCTTTTTATGTCATCTTTATTTGTCTGTGTAGTTGTTTTTCATATATATTTCAAAAATATTTGGAACACTTTTTTGTGCACTCACGGTATTTACGTTAGTACGTATTTTCTCATACCGTAGATACCGTAGGAGGTGACAGAACCGCGAACTTCACCAAGCTAGACTCCGACTACTCCGAACCAGGCAAGCATGTTTGAACTTTTGATATGATGAGTGTTCGTTGCATGTTTGCATTAAGTAGTTTCATGGCATGTTTATGAGCATTTCGATAAATGTTATATTACATGCAAAGTTGAGGCAAGTGAGTTTCGAAAATCCATATGTGTTTGGACATGAGTTTGCATGGCCATGTGATGGCATGAGAATGGGTAAGATGGCAGTGTTGTAGCATGCCAGTCTTATGCCAGACTATTTGACTCCAGTGTCAACGTGAATCAAGTCCAGTTTCCATCCGTTTTCCCTTCCTGTACTACCACATGTTTTCCGCAAGGGATATGGCTTAGTAAGTTGCAACCCGCTTTCCTGGTACACACCAATTAGAGAGGCCGTGATGAGGGTTCCATGGCCCTGGATTAAAGCCCGTCATCCGGTCAGGGGGCATGGGTGTTTCCGGTTCGGACCGAGAGGGGGGCACCCCTTAGAGCGGGCGTATATAAAATTGATCCCATGCTATTCGAGGTTGTGATCTCCCCATCTCAAAGTTTTTCTTGAACGTTGTCTAGGGTGATTCCTGGCATCGTGAGGTGGGATGGGTGTGTACTGGTTAGATGTGTTTCTACCGAATATCAGAACGGAACTAGTCCTTCGTGACTACGGAAACCGCTGGCTGTGGGTAATTAGTACAAACTCGCAGAGTCAAAAATACTTTGAATCATCTTATCCATGTCCGTGCATAATGTGTTCAACTTATCTTGTCAGTCTCAGTGACAAAACTCCGGTGAACCACATGAGTGTTAAGTCCAGCTAATGATTATTCCTGTGGATGGACTAACCCGTTTATTATTGTGTGTTGAATATTTCCTGTGAGTGTTATATCTCGTGAATTTATCAGATATGAATAATGAAATATAAGCCCTTTCTGCGATGTCGCTCAGATGTCCGATTGTGGCACGCTTGTTATTTACTTTCTATATAAGCCCTTTCTGTGATGTCGCTCAGACGTCCGACTGAGGCATGCTTGTTGTTTTCTTTCTATATATGCCCTTTCTGCGATGTCGCTCAGACGTCCGACTGTGGCACGCTTGTTATTTACTTTCAATATAAGCCCTTTCTGCGATGTCGCTCCGACGTCCGATTGTGGCACGCATGTTATTTACTTTCAATATAAGCCTTTATGTGATGTCGCTCAAACGTCCGACTGTGGCACTCTTGTTATTTACTTTTCAATATAAGACCTTTATATGGTGTCGCTTAGACGCCCGACTGTGGCATGATAATTTATTTGTTTACCCTTCGAGGCGTCGCCCCTACCCGATCGGTTTTCAGTTATTTTGTTGGGATTTCGGGAGGACTACCGCCCGACTTCCTTTTTACTTATCATGTTGTGCAAATATTTATTATTTGAGTGTGCATTGCTTTTTGCTCATGACGCATTCATGCATGCATTTGTTATAGCTTATGTCTGAACTGTCTTGCGAGTACTTTCAAAGTACTCACCTGGCTTGTTGATTTGGCCAGATGTTGACCAAGGCGATCTCATGGATGAAGAGTTCGATAGCGAGTCCGACGCCTAGAGGAGTCCTGCCAGTCCCGTGCGATCCTGGATTTGGTCATCAGATATATCCGCCCGCTATCCAAATAAATTCATCGAGCTCACCTCGACGCCGATGAGCTGCCGCTTAGGAGTCATGTTATCCACTCCATCGTGATATATCCACCACCACTTTTATCCCGAGTCAAGAGTATGCCACCACACCTCAGATCGAACCGCCTTATGTACAACATTGGCGTGTTTGTAATAAATTGTTGAGCAGCCTCAGCTCAACCCTGTAATATATTTAATGCTACCGCCTTCGTGATCAAGTATTTATCTACCAAGAAGGATAATTCTTCCTATACTGGAATCAAGTGATCGATTTCTCAATAAGTATTTTATTGAAAAACCGGTCGTGACATATATTGACGGGCCGTCCCGAAGAGGAGGTGTCCGGGTCATCAAGTGATCTTTTGCAAGGGCTGTCGCAGTTGCACGAGAAAGTTCGGCAGGCAATGCGGAGTGTAGCCAAGGCCTTATGGCCATCCGACTCCCCTCCAGGGAGTATGGAGAAGCTTGTAGAGCCGTTCAAGGGAGCACGGTGGCGTATCCGGCTATGGAAGATATCGGCCTTCCGAGAGCGTGTGCGAGAGGCTTGGGCCATGGTAAAAACGCGGTATACCAAGCTGGATCCGAATCACATGGCCCGGGTCGGACTGCTAGGGTCAAATGGGGAAGAGATTACCGTTAGTTTAGTATATGACCAAGTAGAGGTGGTTGCTAGATATTCCCAACAGGATTGTAAATTAGACCGCCTGTTGGACGGTATAGAGGAGGAAGTCTTTAAGTCCTAAGTGACTATGTACTTTCCTTCTAGCTGGATTGTAAAACGATTGTCATGGCCGACCTTTTCCCTTCGACCTCTCGACCCGAAGGTGCGGAGTGTTTCCGAATACCTGAGCAGCAAAATAAACCGGGGTATGCATGGAAACCAGGCGTAGGGGTCATAGTTGCTTGAACATACAAGTTGTACCCGGCTAGTTATGTTATATTACATTAAAATATTAAGAAACATCTTCTAGAGAGAATAGTTCCGTTAAGGGTTCCTTCCCTGGGTGTGCATGCATTTATGTGCATGTCCGGACCGTGATGAAAAAATCACAGTGTGTATAACTTCTAGGGGTTCACAATGGAACGAGTGTAAAAACATATTTAGTTCACCTACCGAATATTCCCTTAAGAACGCTAGCTTTCGGCTTCACCCAGTCTGAGGTACACATCCGGATGGCCCGGCAGTAACAATCGCAGAGGTGATCCCTTTATGCCCTAGCCGAACTAACGGGAACGTAGGGCATAAGCACAGGAGCCAGACAACCCAGCTTGGCCAAAACTGAAGTCATATCGATGCATATAATGGCAAAGAAAAGGTACATATGGGAGAAAACACATATGTGATGAGCTTGATGCTCGGAAAATAGTAATAGCAAGCTTCTGTCCAAGAAGCCCCCAGGTATAATGGACGTACATACTTGAAGATGTATGCATCGGGGGTGCACGGTCTAACCGCACGAAAGCTTTTAAGGCTAAAGAGAAAAAACGAAAAGAGAGAAAAAATGATGAAAACAATAAGAGGAAGGAGACGAACAAAGAGTTCGGCGCTAGGCATAGAATCTTCTGAAGGAAATATGCCTAGAGGCAATAATAAAGTTATTATTTATTTCCTTATTTTCATGATAAATATTTATTATTCATGCTAGAATTGTATTAACCGGAAACTTGATACATGTGTGAATACATAGACAAATAGAGTGTCACTAGTATGCCTCTACTAGACTAGCTCGTTGAATCAAAGATGGTTAAGTTTCCTAGCCATAGACATGAGTTGTCATTTGATTAACGAGATCACATCATTAGAGAATGATGTGATTGACTTGACCCATTCCGTTAGCTTAACACTTGATCGTATAGTATGTTGCTATTTCTTTCTTCATGACTTATACATGTTCCTATGACTATGAGATTATGCAACTCCCGTTTACCGGAGGAACACTTTGTGTTCTACCAAACGTCACAATTTAACTGGGTGATTACAAAGGTGCTCTACAGGTGTCTCTGAAGGTACTTGTTGAGTTGGCGTATTTTGAGATTGGGATTTGTCACTCCAATTGTCGGAGAGGTATCTCCCGGCCCACTCGGTAATGCACATCACTATAAGCTTTGCAAGCATTGTAACTAATGAGTTAGTTGCGGGATGATGTATTACGGAACGAGTAAAAAGACTTGCCTGTAACGAGATTGAACTAGGTATGAGATACCGACGATCGAATCTCGGGCAAGTAACATACCGATGACTAAGGGAACAATGTATGTTGTTATGCGGTTTGACCGATAAAGACCTTCGTAGAATATGTGGGAGCATATATGAGCATCCAGGTTCCGCTATTGGTTATTGACCGGAGACGTGTCCCGGTCATGTCTACATTGTTCTCGAACCCGTAGGGTCCGCACACTTACGTTCGGTGACGATTTGTATTATGAGTTTATTGAAGGAAATATGCCCTAGAGGCAATAATAAAGTTATTATTTATTTCCTTATATCATGATAAATGTTTATTATTCATGCTAGAATTGTATTAACCGGAAACATAATACATGTGTGAATATATAGACAAACAGTATGTCACTAGTATGCCTCTACTTGACTAGCTTGTTAATCAAAGATGGTTATGTTTCCTAACCATGAACAAGGAGTTGTTATTTGATTAACAAGGTCACATCATTAGTTGAATGATCTGATTGACATGACCCATTCCGTTAGCTTAACACTTGATCGCTTAGTATGTTAATGCTTTCTTCATGACCCATACATGTTCCTGTAACTATGAGATTATGCAACTCCTGCCATCGGAGGAACACTTTGGTACTACCAAACGTCACAACGAATCGGGTGATTATAAAGGAGTACTACAGGTGTCTCCAAAGGTACTTGTTGGGTTGGCGATTTCGAGATTAGGTTTTGTCACTCCGATCGTCGGAGAGGTATCTCTAGGCCTTCTCGGTAATACACATCACCTAAGCCTTGCAAGCATTACAACTAATGAGTTAGTTGTGAGATGATGTATTACGAACGAGTAAAGAGACTTACGGTGACGAGATTGAACTAGGTATTGATACCGACGATCGAATCTCGGGTAAGTAACATACCGATGACAAAGGGAACAACGATGTCGTTATGCGGTTTGACCGATAAAGATCTTCAGAGAATATGTAGGAACCAATATGGGCATCCAGGTTCCGCTATTGGTTATTGACCGAGAATGGTTCTAGGTCATGTCTACATAGTTCTCGAACCCGTAGGGTCCGCACGCTTAACGCTTCGATGACAGTTCATAATGAGTTTATAAGTATTGATGCACCAAGGTTGTTCGAGTCCGGATGTGATCACGGACATGACGAGGAGTCTCAAATGGTCGAGACATAAAGATTGATATATTGAAGCCTACATTTGACATCGGAAGTGTTCCGGTGAAATCGGATTTTACCGAGTACCGGAGGTTACCGAACCCCGGGAGGTCCATGGGCCTTAATGGGCCATGGGAGAAGAGGAAGGGCAGGCCAGGTGGGCTGCGCCTCCCCCTCTAGTCCGAATAGGACAAGGAAGGGGCGGCGCCTTCCTCTTCCCCTCCTCCAATCCTAGTCCAACTAGGAGGGGGAGTCCTACTCGGTGGGAGTAGGACTCCTCCTTGCGCGCCTCCCCTAGGGCCGCCACCTCCCCTTGGCTCCTTTATATACGGGGCAAGGGGCACCCCAAGACACACAAGTTGATCTACGGATCTTTCCTTAGCCGTGCAGCGGTGCCCCTTCCACCATATTCCACTTCGTCATATCGTCGCGGAGCTTAGGCGAAGCCCTCGCGCGGAGAAGTCATATCGTCGCGGAGCTTAGGCGAAGCCCTGCGCCGGTGGAGCATCAACATCGCCACCACGCCGTCAGGTTGACGGAACTCATCCCCGACACTTTGCTGGATCGAGTCCGGGATCGCCATCGAGCTGAACGTGTGCGAACTCGGAGGTGTCGACGCTCGGTGCTTGGATCGGTCGGATCGTGGAGACGTACGACTACATCAACCGCGTTGTTATAACGCTTCCGCTTTCGGTCTACGAGGGTACGTGGACGGACACTCTCCCCTCTCGTTGCTATGCCATCACCATGGTCTTGCGTGATCGTAGGAAATTTTTTGAAATTACTACGTTCCCCAACAGTGGCATCCGAGCCTGGTTTTATGCGTTGATGTCATATGCACGAGTAGAACACAAGTGAGTTGTGGACGATACAAGTCATACTGCCTACCAGCATGTCATACTTTGGTTCAGCGGTATTGTGAGATGAAGCGCCCGGACCGACATTACGCCAGACGCTTACGCGAGACTGGTTTCACCGCCCGAGCACTCGTTGCTTAAAGGTGACCGGCGGGTGTCTGCCTCTCACTTTAGTTGAATCGAGTGTGCATACGCCCGTCCTTGAGAAGGTTAAACGGAGTCAATTTGACGAAGTATCGCTGTGGTTTTGATGCGAGGTAAGAACGGTTCTTGCTCAGCCCGTAGCAGCCACGTAAAACTTGCAACAACAAAGTAGAAGACGCCTAACTTGTTTTTGCAGGCATGTTGTGATGTGATATGGTCAAGACGTGATGCTATACTTTATTGTATGAGATGATCATGTTTTGTAACCGAAGTTATCGCAATCGGCAGGAGCCATATGGTTGTCGCTTATTGTATGAAATGCAACGCCATGTAATTGCTTTACTTTATCACTAAGGAGTAGCGATAGTCGAGAAGCAATAGTTGGCGAGACGACAACGATGCTACGATGGAGATCAAGGTGTCGCGCCGGTGACGATGGTGATCATGACGGTGCTTGGCGATGGAGATCACAAGCACAAGATGATGATGACCATATCATATCACTTATATTGATTGCATGTGATGTTTATCCTTTATGCATCTTATCTTGCTTTGTTTGACGGTAGCATTATAAGATGATCTCTCACTAAAATTATCAAGAAGTGTTCTCCTCGAGTATGCACCGCTGCCAAAGTTCGTAGTACCCGCACACCACGTGATGATCGGTGTGATAAGTTCTACGTCCATCTACAACGGTGCAAAACAGTTGCACACGCGAATACTCAGTTAAACTTGACGAGCCTAGCATATAACAGATATGGCCTCGAACACGGAGACCGAAAGGTCGAACGTGAATCATATAGTAGATATGATCAACATAGTGATGTTCACCATTGAAACTACTCCATCTCACGTGATGATCGGACATGGTTTAGTTGATTTGGATCACGTGATCACTTAGATGACTAGAGAGATGTCTGTCTAAGTGGGAGGTTTTAATATGATTAATTGAACTTAAATTTATCATGAACTTAGTACCGATAGTATTTTGCTTGTCTATGTTTAATGTAGATAGATGGCTCGAGCTGTTGTTCCGTTGAATTTTAATGCGTTCCTTGAGAAAGCAAAGTTGAAAGATGATGGTAGCAATTACACGGACTGGGTCCGAATTTGAGGATTATCCTCATTGCTGCACAGAAAAATTACGCCTGGAAGCACCGCTGGGTGACAGCCTGCTGCAGATGCCGAGCCGAAGTTATGAACGTCCGCAAAGCAGAGCTGATGACTACTCTATAGTTCAGTGTGCCATGCTTTACGGCTTAGAACCGGTCTTCAACGACGTTTTGAACGTCATGGAGCATATGAGATGTTCCAGAGTTGAAGTTAATATTTCAAGCAAATGCCCGGATTGAGAGATATGAAGTCTCCAATAAGTTCTATAGCTGCAAGATGGAGGAGAATAGTTCACAAGTGAGCACATACTCAAAATGTCTGGGTATAACAATCACTTAATTCAGCTGGGAGTTAATCTTCCGGATGATAGTGTCATTGATGAATTCTCCAATCATCGCCACCAAGCTACAAGAGCTTCGTGATGAACTATAATATGCAAGGGATGACTAAGACAATTCTCGAGCTCTTCGCGATGCTAAAAGCAGCGGAGGTAGAAATCAAGAAAGAGCATCAAGTGTTGATGGTCAACAAGACCACTAGTTTCAAGAAAAGGGCAAAGGGAAGAAGAAGGAAACTTCAAAAGAACAGCAAGAAAGTTGCTGATCAAGAGAAGAAACCCAAGTCTGGACCTAAGCCTGAAATCGAGTTTTTTACCGCAAGCAGACGGACATCGGAAGCGGAACTGCCCCAAGTATTTGGCGGATAAAAGGATGGCAAGGTGAACAAAGGTATATGTGATATACATGTTATTGATGTGTACCTTACTAGAGCACGAGTAGCACTGGTATTTGATACTGGTTCTGTTGCTACTATTTGCAACTCAAACAGGACTACGGAATAGACGAGCAATCGGCAAAGGACGAGGTGACGATGCGCGTGGGAAATGGTTCCAAAGTCAATGTGATCGCGGTCGGCACGCTACCTCTACATCTACCTTCGGATTAGTTTTAGACCTAAATAATTGTTATTTGGTGCCGCGTTGAGCATGAACATTATATCTGGATCTTGTTTAATGCGAGACGGTTATTCATTTAAATCAGAGAATAATGGTTGTTCTATTTATATGAGTAATATCTTTTATGGTCATGCACCCTTGAAGAATGGTCTATTCTTGTTGAATCTCGACAGTAGTGATACACATATTCATAATGTTGAAACCAAAAGATGCAGAGTTGATAATGATAGTGCAACTTATTTGTGGCACTGCCGTTTAGGTCATATCGGTGTAAAACGCATGAAGAAACTCCATACCGATGGGCTTCTGGAATCACTTGATTATGAATCACTTGGTACTTGCGAACCGTGCCTCATGGGCAAGATGACCAAAACGCCGTTCTCCGGAACTATGGAGCGAGCAACTGATTTGTTGGAAATCATACATACTGATGTTTGTGGTCCAATGAATGTTGAGGCACGTGGCGGGTATCGTTATTTTCTCACCTTCACAGATGATTTAAGCAGATATGGGTATATCTACTTAATGAAACACAAATCTGAAACATTTGAAAAGTTCAAAGAATTTCAGAGTGAAGTGGAAAATCATCGTAACAAGAAAATAAAGTTTCTACGATCTGATCGTGGAGGAGAATATTTGAGTTACGAGTTTGGTTTACATTTGAAAAAATGTGGAATAGTTTCAGAACTCACGCCACCCGAACACCACAGAGAAATGGTGTGTCCGAACGTCGTGTCGTACTTTACTAGATATGGTGCGATCTATGATGTCTATTTCCGATTTACCGCTATCGCTTTGGGGTTATGCTTTAGAGACGGCCGCATTCACGTTGAATAGGACACCGTCAAAACCGCTGAGACGACGCCTTATGAACTGTGGTTTGGCAAGAAACCAAAGTTGTCGTTTCTTAAAGTTTGGGGCTGCGATGCTTATGTAAAGAAACTTCAACCAGATAAGCTCGAACCCAAATCGGAAAATGTGTCTTCATAGGATACCCAAAGGAGACTGTTGGGTACACCTTCTATCACAGATCTGAAGGCAAGATTTTCGTTGTTAATTCGGGTCCTTTCTAGAGAAGGAGTTTCTCTCAAAGAAGTGAGTGGGAGGAAAGTAGAACTTGATGAGATAATCAGTATCTGCTCCCTTATTGGAAAGTAGTTCATCACAAGAAATGGTTCCTGTGACAACTACACCAATTAGTGAGGAAACTAATGATGATGATCATGAAGCTTCAGATCAAGTTGCTACTGAACCTCGTAGGTCTACCAGAGTAAAATACGCACCAGAGTGGTACGGTAATCTTATTCTGGAAGTCATGTTACTTGACCATGACGAACCTACAAACTATGAAGAAGCGATGGTGAGCCTAGATTCCGCAAAATGGCTGGAAGCCATGACATCTGAGATGGGATCCATGTATGAGAACAAAGTATGGACTTTGGTTGACTTGCCCGATGATCGGCAAGCCATTGAAAATAAATGGATTTTTAAGAAGAAGACTGACGCCGATGGTAATGTAACTGTCTACAAAGCTCGACTTGTTGCAAAAGGTTTTCGACAAGTTCAAGGAGTTGACTACGATGAGACTTTCTCACCCGTAGCGATGCTTAAGTCTGTCCGAATCATGTTAGCAATTGCCGCATTTTATGATTATGAAATTTGCCAAATGGATGTAAAACTGCATTCTTGAATGGATTTCTAGAAGAAGAGTTGTATATGATGCAACCAGAAGGTTTTGTCGATCCAAAAGGTGCTAACAAAGTGTGCAAGCTCCAACGATCAATTTATGGTCAGTGCAAGCCTCTCGGAGTTGGAATAAACGCTTTGATAGTGTGATCAAAGCATATGGGTTTGTACAGACTTTTGGAGAAGCCTGTATTTACAAGAAAGTGAGTGGGAGCTCAGAGCATTTCTAATATTATATGTGGACGACATATTATTGATTGGAAATGATATAGAATTTCTGGATAGCATAAAAGGATACTTGAATAAAAGTTTTTCAATGAAAGACCTCGGTGAAGCTGCTTATATATTGGGCATCAAGATCTATAGAGATAGATCAAGACGCTTGATTGGACTTTCACAAAGCACATACCTTGACAAAGTTTTGAAAAGGTTCAAAATGGATCGAGCAAAGAAAGGTTTTTACCTGTGTTACAAGGTGTAAGATTGAGTCGACTCAATGCCCCACCACAGCAGAAGATAGAGAGAAAATGAAAGATGTTCCTATGCTTCAGCCATAGGCTCTATCATGTATGCAATGCTCTGTACTGCACTGACGATGCTTAGCTGTAAGCTTGGCAGGAAGGTACCAAAGTAATCCAGAGTGGATCATCGACAGCGGTCAAGAACATCCTGAAATACCGAAAAGGACTAAGGATATGTTTTCTATATGGAGGTGACAAAGAGCTAGTCGTAAATGGTTACGCCGATGTAAGCTTTGACATCGATCCGGACGATTCTAAATCGCAAACCGGATACGTGTTTTTATTAAACGGTGGAGCTGTCGGTTGGTGCAGTTCTAAACAAAGCGCCGTGGCGGGATCTACATGTGAAGCGGAGTACATAGCTGCTTCGAAGCAGCGAATGAAGGAGTCGGATGAAAGAGTTCATTGCCGATCTAGGTGTCATACCTAGTGCATCGGGACCGATGAAGATCTTCGTGACAATATGGTGCAATTGCCTTGGCAAAGGAATCCAGATTTCACAAGAGGACCAAGCACATCAAGAGACGCTTCAATTCCATTCGGGACCAAGTCCAAGTGGGAGACATAGAGATTTGCAAAATACATACGGATCTGTGCAGACCCGTTGACTAAGCCTCTTCCACGAGCAAAACATGATCAGCACCAAGACTCCATGGGTGTAAGGATCATTACTTTGTAATCTAGATTATTGACTCTAGTGCAAGTGGGAGACTGAAGTATGCCCTAGAGGCAATAATAAAGTTATTATTTATTTCCTTATATCATGATAAATGTTTATTATTCATGCTAGAATTGTATTAACCGGAAACATAATACATGTGTGAATATATAGACAAACAGTATGTCACTAGTATGCCTCTACTTGACTAGCTTGTTAATCAAAGATGGTTATGTTTCCTAACCATGAACAAGGAGTTGTTATTTGATTAACAAGGTCACATCATTAGTTGAATGATCTGATTGACATGACCCATTCCGTTAGCTTAACACTTGATCGCTTAGTATGTTAATGCTTTCTTCATGACCAATACATGTTCCTGTAACTATGAGATTATGCAACTCCTGCCATCGGAGGAACACTTTGGTACTACCAAACGTCACAACGAATCGGGTGATTATAAAGGAGTACTACAGGTGTCTCCAAAGGTACTTGTTGGGTTGGCGATTTGAGATTAGGTTTTGTCACTCCGATCGTCAAGAGGTATCTCTAGGCCTTCTCGGTAATACACATCACCTAAGCCTTGCAAGCATTACAACTAATGAGTTAGTTGTGAGATGATGTATTACGGAACGAGTAAAGAGACTTACGGTGACGAGATTGAACTAGGTATTGATACCGACGATCGAATCTCGGGTAAGTAACATACCGATGACAAAGGGAACAACGATGTCGTTATGCGGTTTGACCGATAAAGATCTTCGAGAATATGTAGGAACCAATATGGGCATCCAGGTTCCGCTATTGGTTATTGACCGAGAATGGTTCTAGGTCATGTCTACATAGTTCTCGAACCCGTAGGGTCCGCACGCTTAACGCTTCGATGACAGTTCATAATGAGTTTATAAGTATTGATGCACCAAGGTTGTTCGAGTCCCGGATGTGATCACGGACATGACGAGGAGTCTCAAATGGTCGAGACATAAAGATTGATATATTGGAAGCCTACATTTGACATCGGAAGTGTTCCGGTGAAATCGGATTTTCTCGAGTACCGGAGGTTACCGAACCCCGGAGGTCCATGGGCCTTAATGGGCCATGGGAGAAGAGGAAGGGCAGGCCAAGGTGGGCTGCACGCCCCCCCCTCTAGTCCGAATAGGACAAGGAAGGGGGCGGCGCCTTCCTCTTCCCCTCCTCCAATCCTAGTCCAACTAGAGAGGGGAGTCCTACTCGGTGGGAGTAGGACTCCTCCTTGCGCGCCCCCCTAGGGCCGCCACCTCCCCTTGGCTCCTTTATATCTGGGGCAAGGGGCACCCCAAGACACACAAGTTGATCTACGGATCTTTCCTTAGCCGTGCGGTGCCCCTTCCACCATATTCCACTTCGGTCATATCGTCATGAGCTTAAGCGAAGCCCTGCGCGGAGAAGTCATATCGTCATGAGCTTAGGCGAAGCCCTGCGCCGGTGGAGCATCAACATCGTCACCACGCCGTCAGGTTGACGGAACTCATCCCGACACTTTGCTGGATCGAGTCCGGGATCGCCATCGAGCTGAACGTGTGCGTAACTCGGAGGTGCCGACGCTCGGTGCTTGGATCGGTCGGATCGTGGAGACGACGACTACATCAACCGTTGTTATAACGCTTCGCTTTCGGTCTCACGAGGGTACGTGGACGGACACTCTCCCCTCTCGTTGCTATGCCATCACCATGGTCTTGCGTGATCGTAGGAATTTTTTTTGAAATTACTACGTTTCCCAACATTTATGTGTTTTGATGTACCGAAGGTAGTTCGTTTTCTCGGATGAGATCGGGGACATGACGAGGAGTCTCGAAATGGTCGAGATGTAAATATCGATATATTGGACGACTATATTCGGACATCGGAAAGGTTCCGAGTGATTCAGGTATTTTTCGGAGTACCGAAGAGTTATGGGAATTCGTATTGGGCCTTAGTGGGCCATACGGGAAAGGAGAGAAAGGCCTCAAAGGGTGGCCGCACCCCTCCCCATGAACTGGTCTGAATTGGACTAGGGAGGGGGGCGCCCCTTCCTTCCTTCTCCTTTTCCCTTCCCTTCTCCTAGGACTCCCCCCTTGGCGCGCCCTCCTTGGTCGGCCGCCTCTCCCCCCTTGCTCCTTTATATACGGGGGCAGGGGGGCACCTCTAGACACACAAGTTGATCTATTGATCTCTCCCAGCCATGTGCGGTACCCCCCTCCACCATATTCCACCTCGATCATATCGTAGCGGTGCTTAGGCGAAGCCCTGCGTCGGTAGCAACATCATCACCATCATCACGCCGTCGTGCTGAGGGAACTCTCCTGTGAAGCTCTGCTGGATTGGAGTTCGTGGGACGTCATCGAGCTGAACGTGCGCTGAACTCAGAGGTGCCGTACGTTCGGTACTTGCATCGGTCGGACCGTGAAGACGTACGACTACATCAACCGCGTTGTGCTAACGCTTCCGCTTTCAGTCTACGAGGGTACGTAGACAACACTCTGCCCTCTCATTGCTATGCATCACCATGATCCTGTGTGTGCGTAGAATTTTTTTTGAAATTACTACGTTCCCCAACAGTGGCATCCAAGCCAGGTTTTATGTGTAGATGTTATATGCACGAGTAGAACACAAGTGAGTTGTGGGCGATACAAGTCATACTGCTTACTAGCATGTTATACTTTGGTTCGGCGGTATTGTTGGATGAAGCGGCCCGGACCGACATTACGCGTACGCTTACACGAGACTGGTTCTACCGACGTGATATGCACACAGGTGGCTGGCGGGTGTCAGTTTCTCCAACTTTAGTTGAACCAAGTGTGGCTACGCCCGGTCCTTGAGAAGGTTAAAACAACACTAACTTGACGAACTATCATTGTGGTTTTGATGCGTAGGTAAGAACGGTTCTTGCTCAAGCCCATAGCAGCCACGTAAAACTTGCAACAACAAAGTAGAGGACGTCTAACTTGTTTTTGCAGGGCATGTTGTGATGTGATATGGTCAAGACATGATGCTATATTTTGTTGTATGAGATGATCACGTTTTGTTGAAGTTATCGGCAACTGGCAGAAGCCTTATGATTGTCTCTTTATTTCATATAAGATGCAAGTGCGAAATAATTGCTCTACTTTATCGCTATGCGATAGCAATAGTTGCAAGAGCAATAGTTGGCGAGACGACCATATGACGACACATTGATATAGATCAAGATGATGGAGATCATGGTGTCATGCCGGTGACGATGGAGATCATGACGATGCTTTGGAGATGGAGATCAAAGGCATAAGATCATGATGGCCATATCATGTCACATATTTTGATTGCATGTGATGTTTATCTTTTATACATCTTATTTTGCTTAGTTCGGCGGTAGCTTTATAAGATGATCCCTTACTAAAATTTCAAGGTATAAGTGTTCTCCCTGAGTATGCACCGTTGCGACAGTTCTTCGTGCTGAGACACCACGTGATGATCGGGTGTGATAAGCTCTACGTTCAAATACAACAGGTGCAAGACAGTTTTGCACACACGGAATACTCAGGTTAAACTTGACGGGCCTAGCATATGCAGATATGGCCTCGGAACACTGGAGACTGAAATGTCGAGCGTGAATCTATAGTAGATATGATCAACATAGTGATGTTCACCATTGAAAATTACTCCATCTCACGTGATGATCGGACATGGTTTAGTTGATTTGGATCACGTGATCACTTAGATGATTAGAGGGATGTCTATCTAAGTGGGAGTTCTTAAGTAATATGATTAATTGAACTTTAATTTATCATGAGCTTAGTCCTGACAGTATTTTGCAAATAATGTTGCAGATTGATACGTCTCCAACGTATCTATAATTTTTGATTTCTTCATGCTATATTATATTATGTTTTGGATGATTAATGGGCTTTACTAAGCACTTTTATATGATTTTTGGGACTAACCTATTGACCCAGATCCCAGTGCCAGTTCCTATTTTTTCCTTTATTTCAGTGTTTCGCAGAAAAGGAATATCGAACGGAGTCCAAACGGAATGAAACCTTTGGAAAAGTTATTTTTGGAAAGGAAGCAATACGGGAGACTTGGAGTGCACGTCAGGGGATCAACGAGGAGAGCATGAGGCAGGGGGGCGCGCCCACACCCTGGGCGCGCCCTCCGCCCTCGTGGGCCCCTCGTGGCCCCCCTTACCGACTTCTTTCGCCTATATATCTCCATATACCCTAAAACCATCGGGGAACAGAATAGATCAGGAGTTCCGCCACTGCAAGCCTCTATAGCCACCAAATACCAATCGGGGCCCTGTTCCGGCACCCTGCCGGAGGGGGGGAACCCTCACCGGTGGCCATCTTCATCATCCCGGCGTTCTCCATGACGAGGAGGGAGTAGTTCACCCTCGGAGCTGAGGGTATGTACCAGTAGCTATGTGTTTGATCTCTCTCTCTCTCATGTTCTTGAGGTGATACGATCTTGATGTATCGCGAGCTTTGCTATTGTAGTTGGATCTTATGATGTTTCTCTCCCTCTACTCTCCTGTAATGGATTGAGTTTCCCTTTTTGAGTTATCTTATCAGATTGAGTCTTTAAGGATTTGAGAACACTTGATGTATGTCTTGCGTGGGATAAGCCGTGGTGACAATGGGCTATTCTATTGATTCACTTATGTATGTTTTAGTGATCAACTTGCGGGTTTCGCCCATGAACCTATGCATAGGGGTTGGCACACGTTTTCGTCTTGACTCTCCGGTAGAAACTTTGGGGCACTCTTTGCGGTTCTATGTGTTGGTTGAATAGATGAATCTGAGATTGTGCTATGCATATCGTATAATCATACCCACGGATACTTGCCGTGACATTGGAGTATCTAGGTGACATTAGGGTTTTGGTTGATGTGTGTCTTAAGGTGTTATTTTACTACGAACTCTATGGCTGTTTGTGACACTTATAGGAATAGCCCAATGGATTGATCGAAAAGAATAACTTTGAGGTGGTTTCGTACCCTACAATAATCTCTTCATTTGTTCTCCGCTATTAGTGACTTTGGAGTGACTCTTTGTTGCATGTTGAGGGATAGTTATATGATCCAGTTATGTTATTATTGTTGAGAGAACTTGCACTAGTGAAAGTATGAACCCTAGGCCTTGTTTCCTAGCATTGCAATACGGTTTACGCTCACTTTTATCATTAGTTACCTTGCTGTTTTTATATTTTCAGATTACAAAAACCTATATCTACCATCCATATTGCACTTGTATCACCATCTCTTCGCCGAACTAGTGCACCTATACAACTTACCATTGTATTGGGTGTGTTGGGGACACAAGAGACTCTTTGTTATTTGGTTGCAGGGTTGCTTGAGAGAGACCATCTTCATCCTACTCCTCCCACGGATTGATAAACCTTAGGTCATCCACTTGAGGGAAATTTGCTACTGTCCTACAAACCTCTGGACTTGGAGGCCCAACAACGTCTACAAGAAGAAGGTTGTGTAGTAGACATCAAGCTCTTTTCTGGCGCCGTTGCCAGGGAGGTGAGTGCTTGAAGGTATATCTTTAGATCTTGCAATCGAATCTTTTTATTTCTTGTTTTAGCACTAGTTTAGTTTATAAAAGAAAACTACAAAAAAATGGAATTAAGGTTGCCTCATATGCTTCATCTTTTTAATATCTTTCATGAAAATGATGGGAAGGAAAATTGTGCTCAAGTACTAGAAGAAGAATTACATAGAATGCTTGGCATAAAATATGTGAATCATGAGCATGGTTGCTATGTTGTTAGTATGAATTCTTTGAATACCCATGATGCTAATGATATGCAAAGCCACAAGCTTGGGGATGCTACATTTGATGAAGATGATATGTTTAGTCCCCCAAGTTTTGATGAGCAAATTTATTATGATGAAAGCATGCCTCCTATTTATGATGATTATTGTGATGACACGTATGCTATAAATAATAAATATAACCATGAAACTTGTCATCATGATTTTAGTTTTCAATTGGATTATGCCTCACATGATAATTATTTTGTTGAGTTTGCTCCCACTACTATTCATGAGAATAAATTTGCTTATGTGGAGAGTAATAAAAATTATATGCTTGTAGATCATGAAAAGAATGCTTTATGTGATGGTTACATTGTTGAATTCATTCATGATGCTACTGAAAATTGTTATGAGGGAGTAACATATGCTTGTAGGAATTGCAATAATATCAAGTTTCCTCTCTATGTGCTTAAAATCTTGAAGTTATGCTTGTTTTGCCTTCCTATGCTAGTTGATTATTGTTCCCATAAGTTGTTTTCTCACAAAATCCCTATGCATAGGAAGTGGGTTAGACTTAAATGTGCTAGTCATATTCTTCATGATGATCTCTTTATGTTTCAAGTCTTATGTCCTATGTGAGCATCATTGAAATCATCATGCCTAGCAAGGGGCTTTAAACGTTAGCGCTTGTTGGGAGGCAACCCAATTTTATTTTAGTCTCTTGATTTTTGGTTATGTTTAGTAATAAATAATCCATCTAGATTCTGTTTATATGTGGGTTTATGTTTTAATTAGTGTTTGTGCCAAGTAGAACCTTTGGGAAGACTTGGGTGAAGTCTTTATGATCACGCTGTAAAAAACAGAAACTTTAGCGCTCACGAGATTAGCTAAAACTTTTTACTGGAGAGTGCTACTTAGTTGATTCTTTTTTCAGATGATTACTAGACAAATTAATCAGGTCCACCAATTTATTTTAGAATTTTTGGAGTTCCAGAAGTTTGACTTACTTACAGATTACTACAGACTGTTCTGTTTTTGACAGATTCTGTTTTTCGTGTGTTGTTTGCTTATTTTGACGAATCTATGGCTAGTAAAATAGTTTATAAACCATAGAGAAGTTGGAATACAGTAGGTTTAAAACCTATAAAAATAAATAATGAGTTCATTATAGTACCTTGAAGTGGTGTTTTGTTTTGTTTCGCTAACGGAGCTTACGAGTTTTCTGTTAAGTTTTGTGTTGTAAAGTTTTCAAGTTTTGGGTAAAGATTCGATGGACTATGGAATAAGGAGTGGCAAGAGCCTAAGCTTGGGGAAGGAACCCCAAGATAATATTCAAGGACAACCAAGAGCCTAAGCTTGGGGATGCCCCGGAAGGCATCCCCTCTTTACTCTTCGATCATCGGTAACTTTACTTGGAGCTATATTTTTATTCACCACATGATATGTGTTTTGCTTGGAGCGTCATTTTATTTTATTTAGCTTCTATTTCTGTTTGAATAAAATACCAAGATCTGAAATTCTTAAATGGGATAGTCTTCACATAGTTGCATAATTATTCGACTACTCATTGATCTTCACTTATATCTTTTGAGCTATATAGTTTTTGCTCTAGTGCTTCATTTATATTTTTTAGAGTACGGTGGTGGTTTTGTTTTATAGAAACTATTATTCTCTCATGCTTCACTTATATTAGTTTGAGAGTCTTAAAAAGCATGGTAATTTGCTTAATCCTAATATGCTAGGTATTCAAGACTAGTAAAAACTTTCTTATGAGTGTGTTGAATACTAAGAGAAGTTTGATGCTTGATGATTGTTTTGAGATATGGAGGTAGTGTTATTAAAGTTGTGCTAGTTGAGTAGTTGTGAATTTGAGAAATACTTGTGTTGAAGTTTACAAGTCCCGTAGCATGCACGTATGGTAAATGTTATGTAACAAATTTGAAACATGAAGTGTTCTTTGATTGTCCTCCTTATGAGTGGCGATCGGGGACGAGCGATGGTCTTTTCCTACCAATCTATCCCCCTAGGAGCATGCGCGTAGTGCTTGGTTTTTGATGACTTGTAGATTTTTGCAATAAGTATGTGAGTTCTTTATGACTAATGTTGAGTCCATGGATTATACGCACTCTCACCTTTCCATCATTGCTAGCCTCTTCAGTACCGTGCATTGCCCTTTCTCACATTGAGAGTTGGTGCAAACTTCGCCGGTGCATCCAAACCCCGTGATATGATACGCTCTTTCACAGATAAACCTCCTTATATCTTCCTCAAAACAGCCACCATACCTACCTATTATGGCATTTCCATAGCCATTTCGAGATATATTGCCATGCAACTTTCCACCGTTTCATTCATCATGACACGCTCCATTATTGTCATATTGCTTTGCATGATCATGTAGTTGCCATAGTATTTGTTGCAAAGCCACCATTCATAATTCTTTCATACATGTCACTCTTGGTTCGTTGCATATCCCGGTACACCGCCGGAGGCATTCATATAGAGTCATACTTTGTTCTAGTATCGAGTTGTAATCATTGAGTTGTAAATAAATAGAAGTGTGATGATCATCATTTTCTAGAGCATTGTCCCAAGTGAGGAATAAAAAAAGAAAAAAAGAAGAGAAAGGCCATAAAAAAGAGAAGAAGGCCCAAAAAAGAGAGAGAAAAAGAGAGAAGGGACAATGTTACTATCCTTTTACCACACTTGTGCTTCAAAGTAGCACCATAATCTTCATGATAGAGAGTCTCTTGTTTTTTCACTTTCATATACTAGTGGGAATTTTTCATTATAGAACTTGGCTTGTATATTCCAACAATGGGCTTCCTCAAATGCCCTAGGTCTTCGTGAGCAAGCAAGTTGGATGCACACCCACTTAGTTTCTTTTGTTGAGCTTTCATATATTTATAGCTCTAGTGCATCTGTTGCATGGCAATCCCGGCTCCTTGCATTAACATCAATCGGTGGGCATCTCCATAGCTCATTAATTAGCCTCGTTGATGTGAGACTTTCTCCTTTTTTGTCTTCTCCACATAACCCCCATCATCATATTCTATTCCACCCATAGTGCTATATCCATGGCTCATGCTCACGTATTGTGTGAAAGTTGAAACAGTTTGAGATTACTAAAGTATGAAACAATTGCTTGACTTGTCATCGGGGTTGTGCATGATGAGAGCATTCTTGTGTGACGGAAATGGAGCATGACAAAACTATATGATTTTGTAGGGATGAACTTTCTTTGGCCATGTTATTTTGAGAGGACATAATTGCTTAGTTAGTATGCTTGAAGTATTATTACTTTTATGTCAATATTGAACCTTTATCTTGAATCTTTCGGATCTGAATATTCATACCACAATTAAGAGGGTTACATTAAAAAAAATTATGCCAAGTAGCATTCCGCATAGAAAATTCTGTTTTTATCATTTACCTACTTGAGGACGAGCAGGAATTAAGCTTAGGGATGCTTGATACGTCTCCAACGTATCTATAATTTTTTATTGCTTCATGCTATATTATATTCTATTTTGGATGATTAATGGGCTTTACTAAGCACTTCTATATGATTTTTGGGACTAACGTATTGACCCAGAGCCCAGTGCCAGTTCCTGTTTTTTCCTTTGTTTCGGTGTTTCGCAGAAAAGGAATATCAAACGGAGTCCAAACGTAATGAAACCTTCGGAAAAGATATTTTTGGAAAGGAAGCAATACGGGAGACTTGGAGTGCACGTCAGGGGATCAACGAGGAGAGCACGAGGCAGGGGGGCGCACCCACCCTCCTGGGCGCGCCCTCCACCCTCGTGGGCCCCTCGTGGCCCCTCTTACCGACTTCTTTCGCCTATATATCTCCATATACCCTAAAACCATCGGGGAATAGAATAGATCGGGAGTTCCGCCGCCGCAAGCCTCTGTAGCCACCAAAAACCAATCGGGACCCTGTTCGCACCGCCGGAGCGGGGAACCTCACCGTGGCCATCTTCATCATCCCGGCGTTCTCCATGATGAGGAGGGAGTAGTTCACCCTCGGGGCTGAGGGTATGTACCAGTAGCTATGTGTTTGATCTCTCTCTCTCTCTCGTGTTCTTGAGGTGATACGATCTTGATGTATCGCGAGCTTTGTTATTGTAGTTGGATCTTATGATGTTTCTCCCCCTCTACTCTCTTGTAATGGATTGAGTTTCCCTTTTTGAGTTATCTTATCGGATTGAGTCTTTAAGAATTTGAGAACACTTGATGTATGTCTTGCGTGGGATAACCGTGGTGACAATGGGTTATTCTATTGATTCACTTGATGTATGTTTTGGTGATCAACTTGCGGGTTCCGCCCATGAACCTATGCATAGGGGTTGGCAAACGTTTTCGTCTTGACTCTCCGGTAGAAACTTTGGGGCACTCTTTGAGGTTCTATGTGTTGGTTGAATAGATGAATCTGTGATTGTGTGATGCATATCGTATAATCATACCCACGGATACTTGAGGTGACATTGGAATATCTAGGTGACATTAGGGTTTTGGTTGATGTGTGTCTTAAGGTGTAATTTTACTACGAACTCTAGGGCTGTTTGTGACACTTATAGGAATAACCCAATGGATTGATCGGAAAGAATAACTTTGAGGTGGTTTCGTACCCTACAATAATCTTTTCGTTTGTTCTCTGCTATTAGTGACTTTGGAATGACTCTTTGTTGCATGTTGAGGGATAGTTATATGATCCAATTATGTTATTATTGTTGAGAGAACTTGCACTAGTGAAAGTATGAACCCTAGGCCTTGTTTCCTAGCATTGCAATACGGTTTACGCTCACTTTTATCATTAGTTACCTTGCTGTTTTTATATTTTCAGATTACAAAAACCTATATCTACCATCCATATTGCACTTGTATCACCATCTCTTCACCGAACTAGTGCACCTATACAACTTACCATTGTACTGGGTGTGTTGGGGACACAAGAGACTCTTTGTTATTTGGTTGCAGGGTTGCTTGAGAGAGACCATCTTCATCCTACGCCTCCCACGGATTGATAAACCTTAGGTCATCCACTTTAGGGAAATTTGCTACTGTCCTACAAACCTCTGCACTTGGAGGCCCAACAATGTCTACAAGAAGAAGGTTGTGTAGTAGACATCACAGATCAATAGCTCGCGTTGTTGCTTCCCTATGTTTTATATGTGTTCCTAGAGAAAACTAAGTTGAAGATGTTAGTAGCAATAATGCGGATTGGATCCATGATCTGAGGATTATCCTCAATGCTGCACAGAAGAATTATGTCCTTGATGCACCGCTAGGTGACGGACCTATTGCAGGAGCATATGCAGACGTTATGAACGTTTTCCAAAGCTCAGTATGATGACTACTTGATAGTTTAGTGCACCATGCTTTACGGCTATGAATCGGGGCTTCAAAAAGGTTTTAAACGCTACGGAGCATATAAGATGTTCCAAGAGTTGAAATTGGTATTTCATACTCATGCCCGTGTCAAGAGGTATGAGACCTCTGACAGTACTTTGCCTACAAGATGGAGGAGAATAGCTCAACCAGTGAGCATGTGCTCAGATTGTCTGGGTACCACAATTGCTTGAATCAAGTGGAAGTTAATCTTCCAGATAAGATAGTAATTGACAAAATTCTCTAGTCATTATCACCAAGTTACTAGAACTTTGTGATGAACTATAATATGCAAGGGATAACGGAAACGATTCCCAAGCTCTTCGTGATGATGAAATCGACGAAGGTAGAAATCAAGAAAAGCATCAAGTGTTGATGGTTGACAAGACCACTAGTTTCAAGAAAATGGCAAAGGGAAGAAGGGGAACTTCAAGAAGAATGGCAAGCAAGTTGCTGCTCATGAGAAGAAGCCCAAGTCAAGACATAAGCCTGAGACTAAGTGCTTCTACTGCAAAGGAAATGGTCACTTGAAGTGGAACTGCCCTGGATACTTGGCGGATAAGAAGGATGGCAAAGTAAACAAAGGTATATTGGATATACATGTTATTGATGTGTACCTTACTAGTGTTTATAGCAAACCCTCGGTATTTGATACTAGTTCAGTTGCTAAGAGTAGTAACTTGAAACGGGAGTTGCAGAATGAACAGAGACTAGTTAAGGGTGAAGTAACGATGTGTGTTGGAAGTAGTTCCAAGAATGATATGATCATCATCACACACTCCCTATACTTTCGGGATTAGTGTTGAACCAAAATAAATGTTATTTGGTGTTTGCGTTGAGTATGAATATGATTTGATCATGTTTATTGCAATACATTTATTCATTTAAGTTAGAGAATAATTGTTAGTCTGTTTACATGAACAAAACCTTCTATGGTTATACACCCAATGAAAATGGTTTGTCGGATCTCGATCGTAGTGATACACATATTCATAATATTGAAGCCAAAAGATGCAAAGTTAATAATGATAGTGCAACTTATTTGTGGCAATGCCGTTTAGGTCATATTGGTGTAAAGCGCATGAAGAAAATCCATGCTGATGGGCTTTTGGAATCACTTGATTATGAATCAGTTGATGCTTGCGAACCATGCCTCATGGGCAAAGATGACTAAGACTCCATTCTCCAGAACAATAGAGAGAGCAACTGACTTATTGGATATAATACATATTGATGTATGAGGTCCGATGAGTGTTGAGGCTCACGGCGGGTATCGTTATTTTCTGACCTTCACAAATGATTTGAGACAGATATGGGTATATCTACTTGAAGAAACATAAGTCTGAAACATTTGAAAAGTTCAAAGAATTTCAGATTGAAGTGGAAAATCATCGTAACAAGAAAATTAAGTTTCTACGGTCTGATCACAAAGGCGAATATTTGAGTTATGAGTATGGTCTTCAGTTAAAACAATGTGGAATAGTTTCACAAACTCATGCCACCAAGAACACCACAGCGTAATGGTGTGTCCGAACGTCATAAACGTACTTTATTGGATATAATGCAATCTATGATGTCTCTTACCGATTTACCACTATTGTTTTGGGGTTATGCATTAGAGACAACTGCATTCACATTAAATAGGGCACCATCTAAATCCGTTGAGACGACACCATATGAACTGTGGTTTGGCAAGAAACCAAAGTTGTCGTTTCTTAAAAGTTTGGGGTTGCGATGCTTATGTGAAAAAGTTTCATCCTGATAAGCTCAATCCCAAATCGGAGAAATATGTCTTCATAGGATACCCAAAGGAGAAAGTTGGGTACACCTTCTATTACAGATCCGAAGGCAAGACAATCGTTGCTAAGAATGGATCCTTTCTAGAGAAAGAGTTTCTCTCGAAAGAAGTGAGTGGGAGGAAAGTAGAACTTGAGAAGGTAACTGTACCTGCTCCCTTATTGGAAAGTAGTCACAGAAATATGTTCCTGTGACTCCTACACCAATTAGGAGGAAGCTAATGATGATGATAATGTAACTTCAGATCAAGTTACTACCGAACCTCGTAGGTCAACCAAAGTGAGATCCGCACCAGAGTGGTACTGTAATCCTGTTCTGGAGGTCATGTTACTTGACCATGACGAACCTACGAACTATGAGGAAGCGATGATGATCCCAGATTCCGCGAATTGGCTTGAGGCCATGAAATCTGAGATGGGATCCATGTATGAGAACAAAGTGTGGACTTTGGTTGACTTGCCCGATGATCGGCAAGGCATAGAAAATAAATGGATCTTCAAGAGGAAGACGGATGCTGATAGTAGTGTTACTATCTACAAAGCTAGACTTGTCGAAAAAGGTTTTTGACAAAGTTCAAGGTGTTGACTACGATGAGATTTTCTCACTCGTAGCGATGCTTAAGTATGTCCGAATCATGTTAGCAAATTACCATATTTTATGAAACCTGGCAAATGGATGTCAAAACTACATTCCTTAATGGATATCTTAAAGAAGAGTTGTATATGATGCAACCAGTAGGTTTCGTCAATCCTAAAGGTGCTAAAAAGTGTGCAAAGCTCCAGCGATCCATTTTTGGACTGGTGCAAGCATCTCGGAGTTGGAATATACGCTCTGATGAGTTGATCAAATCATATAGTTTTATACAGACTTGAGGTGAAGTCTGTATTTACAAGAAAGTGAGTGGGAGCACTACAGCATTTCTGATAAATATATGTGAATGACATATTGTTGATCGGAAATAATGTAGAATTTTCTGGAAAGCATAAAGGAGTATTTGAAAGGAGTTTTGCAAAGAAATACCTCGGTGAAAGCTGCTTACATATTGAGCATCAAGATCTATAGAGATAGATCAAGACGCTTGATAAGTTTTTTCAATGAGTACATACCTTGACAAAGATTTTGAACTAGTTCAAAATGGAACAGTCAAAGGAAGAGTTCTTGCCTGTGTTACAAGGTGTGAAATTGAGTAAAACTCAAAGCCCGATCACGGCAGAAGATAGAAAGAGAATGAAAGTCATTCCCTATGCCTCAGCCATAGGTTCTATAAAGTATGCCATGCTGTGTACTAGACCTATTGTATACCCTACACTGAGTTTGGCAAGGGAGTACAATAGTGATGTAGGAGTAGATCACTGGACAGTGGTCAAAATTATCCTTAGTGGAATAAGGATATGTTTCTCGATTATGGAGGTGACAAAAGGTTCGTCGTAAAGAGTTACGTCGATGCAAGCTTTGGCACCGATCTGGACGACTCTAAGTCTCGATCTAGATACATATTTGAAGTGGGAGCTATTATCTAGAGTAGCTCCGTGCAGAGTATTGAAGACATAGAATATTTTCAAAATACGTACGGATCTGAATGTGGCAGACCCATTGACTAAGCTTCTCTCACAAACAAAACATGATCACACCTTAGTACTCTTTGGGTGTTAATCACATAGCGATGTGAACTAGATTATTGACTCTAGTAAACCCTTTGGGTGTTGGTCACATGACGATGTGAAACTATGGGTGTTAATCACATGGTAATGTGAACTATTGGTGTTAAATCACATGGCGATGTGAACTAGATTATTAACTCTAGAGCAAGTGGGAGACTGAAGGAAATATGCCCTAGAGGCAATAATAAAGTTATTATTTATTTCCTTATTTTCATGATAAATGTTTATTATTCATGCTAGAATTGTATTAACCGAAAACTTGATACATGTGTGAATACATAGACAAACAAAGTGTCACTAGTATGCCTCTACTAGACTAGCTCGTTGAATCAAAGATGGTTAAGTTTCCTAGCCATATACATGACTTGTCATTTGATTAACGGGATCACATCATTAGAGAATGATGTGATTGACTTGACCCATTCCGTTAGCTTAGCACTTGATCGTTTAGTATGTTGTTATTGCTTTCTTCATGATTTATACATGTTCCTATGACTATGAGATTATGCAACTCCCGTTTACCGGAGGAACACTTTGTGTGCTACCAAACGTCACAACGTAACTGGGTAATTATAAAGGTGCTCTACAGGTGTCTTCGAAGGTACTTGTTGGGTTGGCGTATTTCGAGATTGGGATTTGTCACTCCAATTGTCGGAGAGGTATCTCTGGGCCCACTCGGTAATGCACATCAGTATAAGCCTTGCAAGCATTGTAACTAATGAGTTAGTTATGGATGATGTATTACTGAGCGAGTAAAGAGACTTGCCGGTAACGAGATTGAACTAGGTATTGAGATACCGACGATCGAATCTCGGGCAAGTAACATACCGATGACAAAGGGAACAACGTATGTGGTTATGCAGTTTGACCGATAAAGATCTTCGTAGAATATGTGGGAGCCAATATGAGCATCCAGGTTCCGCTATTGGTTATTGACCGGAGATGTGTCTCGGCCATGTCTACATAGTTCTCGAACCCGTAGGGTCCGCACGCTTAACGTTCGGTGACGATTTGTATTATGAGTTTATGTGTTTTGATGTACCAAAGGTAGTTCGGAGTCTCGGATGAGATCCGAGACATGACGAGGAGTTTCGAAATGGTCGATACATAAAGATCAATATATTGGACGACTATATTCGGACATCGGAAAGGTTCCGAGTGATTCGGGTATTTTTCGGAGTACCGGGGAGTTATGGGAATTCGCATTAGGCCGTAGTGGGCCATACGGGAAAGGAGAGAAAGGCCTCAAAGGGTGGCCGCACCCCTCCCCATGAACTGGTCCAAATTGGACTAGGGAGGGGGGCGCCCCCTTCCTTCCTTCTCATTTTCCCTTCCCTTCTCCTACTCCAACAAGGAAAGGAGGAGTCCTACTCCCGGTGGGAGTAGGACTCCCCCCTTGGCGCGCCCTCCTTGGCCGGCCGCCTCTCCCCCCTTGCTCCTTTATATACGAGGGCAGGGGGCACCTCTAGACACACAAGTTGATCTGTTGATCTCCCCCAGCAGTGTGCGGTACCCCCCTCCACCATATTCCACCTCGATCATATCGTAGCGGTGCTTAGACGAAGCCCTGCGTCGGTAGCAACATCATCACGCCGTCGTGCTGACGGAACTCTCCCGTGAAGCTCTGCTGGACCGGAGTTCGTGGGACGTCATCGAGCTTAACGTGTGCTGAACTCGGAGGTGACGTACGTTCGGTACTTGGATCGGTCGGATCGTGATGACGTACGACTACATCAACCGCATTGTGCTAACGCTTCCGCTTTCGGTCTACGAGGGTACGTAGACAACACTCTCCCCTCTCGTTGTTATGCATCATCATGATCCTGTGTGTGCGTAGGAATTTTTTTTGAAATTACTACGTTCCCCAACATCTTCAGAGTCTGGCCGCGTTCCAAGGGTTCGGCTCTAGTCGATTGTCTGACGCATCACGCAAGCGGTACGCCCCTCCGGTGAGAACTTCGTCGATGATGAAGGGACCCTCCCACTTGGGCTTGAGTTTGTCCTTTTTCTTCTCTGGTAGGCATAGAACGAGTTCGCCGACGTTATAAGTTTTGGCCCACACTTCTCTGCTTTGATACCTGCGAGCCTGCTGTTGCTAAAATGTGGAACGGGATTTTGCGACGTCGCGCTCCTCCTCCAGGGCATCTAAGCTGTCCTGCAGATCAAGCTCGGCCTCTCTCTCTTCGTACATGCGCACTCGAGGTGAGTCATGAATAATGTCGCAGGGTAATACTGCCTATGCGTCGTACACCATGAAAAAAGGTGTTTATCCGGTAGTGCGATTGGGCGTGGTCCGCAGCCCCCAGAGTACGGAGTCGAGCTCCTCAACCCAGTGCTTGTCTGATTCCTTCAAAGACCGTACTAGTATAGGCTTAATGCCGCTCATAATGAGACCATTAGCTCTTTCGACTTGACCGTTTGTCTGTGGATGATAGACAGAGGCGTAATCGAGCTTGATGCCTAGATTGGCGCACCAGGTTTTCACTTCGTCGGCTGTGAAATTGGAGCCGTTATCGGTGATGATACTGTGCGGAACACCATAACGGTGTACGACGCCGGATATGAATTCTATCACCGGCCCCGTTCGTCCGTTTTAACTGGTTTGGCCTCTATCCACTTAGTGAATTTATCCACCATGACCAGCAATTTTTTCTTATGGCTTCCTCCTTTAAGGGGTCCAACCATATCCAGTCCCCAGAACGCAAAAGGCCAAGTGATGGGGATTATTTGTAGGGCAGTGGGGGGCATATGGATTTGGTTGGCAAAGAGTTGGCATCCGACGCAACGTTGTACAAGGTCATGTGTGTCTGCTCAGGCCGTCGGCCAATAAAACCCTGTACGGAAGGCCTTGCTAACAAGGGCCCGAGCTGCAGCGTGGTGCCCGCCAAGACCGGCGTGAATCTCAGCCAGGAGCTGCCGCCCCTCCTCCTCGGAGATACATCTTTGAAGGACTCCGGTAGCGCTTTTCTTATAGAGTTCTCCGTCGTGAACCTTATAGGCCTTTGAACTCCGGACAATGCGGCGGGCCTCATTCTGATCCTCAGGAAGTTCCTTCCTATTAAGGTAGGCCAAGAAGGGTTCGGTCCATGGGGCAATGACTGCCATAATGAGATGGGCCGATGGTGTTATTTCGGTGGCTGAGCCGCCGATGATATCTGTGTGTTCGGAATCTGGAGTTGTCTTCGGATCCGGACTAGTGTTGACGCTTTCCCCCTGCCACGCCACGAATGGCTTAGAAAGTCTTTCTAGAAAGATATTAGGTGGGACAGGGTCGCGCTTGGCGCCAATACGAGCGAGAACATCCACCGCTAGATTACTCTCTCAGGCCACGTGATGGAACTCGAGCCCCTCGAACTGAGCCAACATTTTTAGGATGGCATTACGATAAGCTGCCATCTTTGGATCTTTGGCATCGAAATCTCCATTTATTTGAGATATTGCCAGGTTTGAGTCCCCGCGCACCTCCAGGCGTTGTATGACCATGGAGACAGTCATCCGGAGGCCATGTAATAAGGCCTCATATTCGGCTGCATTGTTGGAATCTGTGTATAGTATTTGGAGTACGTACTGAACAACGTCTCCAGTAGGGGACGTTAAAACGACGCCCGCGCCTAGCCCTGCCAGCATTTTGGAGCCATCAAAATACATAACCCAATTGGAATATGTATCGTACCCTTAAGGGAGTTCGGCTTCTGTCCATTCGGCGACGAAGTTGGCCAGTACTTGGGATTTAATAGCTCGACATGGTTTGTATGTTATATCAAATGGAAGGAGCTCAATGGCCCATTTAGCAATCGGGCCCATGGCATCGCGGTTGTTTATAATGTCGTTGAGTGGTACTTCGGAAGCCACCGTGATCGAACACTCCTGGAAGTAGTGTCGGAGCTTTCGGGATGCCATGAAGACCGCGTATGCTATCTATTGATAATGGGGGTACCGGGATTTGCATGGTGTAAGGACAGTGGATACGTAGTATACTGGCTTCTGGAGCGGGAATTTGTGTCCGTCCTGTTCTCGTTCAACGACGAGCACGGCGCTCACCACCTGATGTGTTGCTGATATGTATAATAACATGGGTTCGCTGATGTTAGGCGCAGCCAGGGTTGGGTTGCTCGCTAGAAGGGTTTTTATTTCCTCCAGTCCGGCTGTTGCCGCGTCCGTCCACTCGAAGTGATCGATTCGTCGTAGAAGGCGATAGAGTGGCAGTGCCTTTTCTCCCAATCTAGAGATGAAGCGGCTTAGAGCTGCCACGCAGCCCACAAGTCTTTGGACTTGTTTGAGGTCCGCTGGCGTGGCCAGTTGAGACAGAGCTCGAATTTTGGCCGGATTTGCTTCAATTCCTCTATTGGAAACGATGAAGCCCAGCAGTTTTCCAGCGGGGACGCCGAAAACACACTTTCCGGATTGAGCTTAATGTCATACGCGCGGAGGTTTTCGAACATGAGATGTAAATCATCTATTAGAGTTTCGACGTGCCTAGTTTTGATGACGACGTCGTCCACATAAGCTTCAATTGTCTTGCCGATCTGTTTCTCCAGGCATGTTTGAATCATGCGTTGGTATGTGGCGCCGGCGTTCTTGAGCCCGAAGGGCATGGTGTTGAAGCAGGATGGCCCATATGGGGTGATAAATGCCGTTGTAGCTTGATGGGACCCTTCATTTTGATTTGATGGTATCCGGAATATGCATCAAGGAAACACAGTGAGTCGTGTCCTGCGGTAGCATCGATGATTTGATCAATGCGGGGGAGGGGGAAGGGATCCTTAGGGCAAGCCTTATTGAGGTATTTAAAATCGACGCATAGGCGCCAGGATTTGTCCCTCTTTGGTACCATCACCAGGTTTGCCAGACAGTCCGGATGTTTTATTTCTCTGATGAATCCGGCCTCAATTAGCTTGGCCAACTCCTCCCCCATAGCTTGGCGTTTGGGTTCGGAAAAGCGCCGCAGTGCTTGTTTGACTGGTTTGTATTCCTTTAACATATTGAGGCTATGTTCGGCCAGCTCGCGTGGGGTTCCAGGCATGTCAGAAGGGTGCCAGGCGAATATATCCCAGTTTTCACGAAGAAAATCTTGTAGTGCGGCGTCGACCGTTTGGTCTAGTTGTGCTCCAATGGATGCTGTCTTCTTGGGGTCCGTTGGGTGGACCTGGAATTTGACTATTTCTTCTGTCGGTTTGAAGGAGGTGGATTTGGGTCGTTTGTCTAACATCACATCATCCCTATCCACCGTAGAGCGCGGTGCGGTTAATTCCTCGGCCGCGAGGGCTTTAGATAATGCCTCAAGGGCCAGGGATGCGGTTTTGTTTTCGGCACGGAGTGCTATGTCCGGATCACTGACAAGAGTGATTATGCCGTTTGGTCCGGGCATTTTGAGCTTCATGTACCCGTAATGAGGTATAGCTTGGAAGCGTGTAAAAGCATCTCGCCCCAACAGGGCGTGGTATCCACTGCTGAAAGGAGCCACTTGGAAGGTGATTTCTTCAGACCGATAATTCTCCGGCGTGCCGAATACCACGTCAATTGTGATTTTTCCGGCACACCGCGCCTCCCGACTGGGAATGATTCCTCGGAAGGTCGTGCTGCTTTGCTCGATGCGGCTTCTGTTTATTTCCATCTTGTGGAGTGTATCCTCATATATGAGGTTTAGTCCGCTGCCGCCGTCCACGAGGACCTTGGTGAGTCGAAAGTCGTCCACGATGGGACTGAGGGCTGGTGCTCGGATTGTCCTATATTTTGGTCCGTCACCGGCATTAAAGGTTATAGCCGTGTCGTTCCAAGGGTTTATCGCAGCAATTTGACAGACTTCGGCGAGGCCGCGGAGTGACCTTTTGCGCTTATGGTTTGAAGCGAATGTCTCGAAGATCGTCAATACTCTGGGGTCGTCGTCTTCTGGAGGGTGTTGCTCTGGGGTGTTTTTGGTAAGGATGTCCTCACCGCTCTTGGCCACCTGCCGGAGTATCCAACATGCTCTAAGGTTGTGGGTTGGTATGGTGTCCGGTGTTGTGTGTATTTTGCATGGGCCATCGAGCCATCCCTCCAGAACGGTTCTGTGCCGCGTAATGGGTTTATATTTCTTGGCTATTGGACTGGGCATGTCGCGGGGATGCACCCTTTTCGCCTGGACCAGCGGTTGAGTTGGGACCGATGGCGCCCAACAAGCTGCCTGATCCTTCCAGGCGCTTTCCATTACGTTGTACTTCTGTACGATAGTTGCCAAGTCAGTGAAGTGTAGTATGCGGCGACGACGATTAATGGCATTGAGGATTCCTTCATTCGTGCAATTGTTTCAGAACGCTGATATCGCGTCCTCGTCGCGGCAATCTTTAACCTTGTCCTTGACAAGGAGGAATCTGGCCTAGAAGTGGTGGACCATTTCCTCAGACTGCTGTTGTATGCTCATGAGAGCGCTTGTGTCTGGGTGGATGGGTGGAATTGGGTCCGGACCCTGACCCGATCGATGATCCGGAGAGTGAAGGTTTTCCAGACTTAACAGTCCGGGCCCTGGAGTATCTTCTGGTTGCTTATGCCCGCCGTCTGATCCTATGTTCGGAAGGCCGGTCACCTCCTTTTGCTGATGGTTATCCGGCTCTGCGGGGTCGGCGATCCGGACATAGTCCGTCTTCAGTATAGGGGAAGAGTCGCCGTCTTGCTCCTCGACTACCGCTATCTGGTGGGTGACCGGTGGAGATTTGATTTCTCTTTGGTCGGGTTTAAGCCCTATCCGATCGTAATCTGTGGCGATTCCCAGGGCGGCGATACGATCAAGGAGCTCATTTAAAGACGGAAACTCCGCCGGATCCATCTGCTTGGAGTGCTTGGGGTCGATACGAAGAGGATTTTTGATGGCCCGAGAGGTCATCGTCGGCTTAACCGCCGAACGGGTGGTCATGGTAAAACCGCCCAGCCGGAGGGTTTGGCCTGGGGCCAGTTCTCCTCCGGCGGTGATATTGTCTTTAAGGACGAGGCGAGTCATCGATCCTGTCGTCGATGGCACAGTGGAACTCTCAATGAAAGCACCAATGTCGGTGTCAAAACCGGCGGATCTCGGGTAGGGGGTCCCGAACTGTGCGTCTAAGGTCGATGGTAGGAGACAGGGGACACGATGTTTACCCAGGTTCGGGCCCTCTCTATGGAGGTAATACCCTACTTCCTGCTTGATTGATCTTGATGAATATGAGTATTACAAGAGTTGATCTACCACGAGATCGAGATGGCTAAACCCTAAAAGTCTAGCATTATGGCTACGATAATGAATATCTCCCCCTCCGGACTAAGTCCTCCGGTTTATATAGACACCGGAAGGGTCTAGGGTTAGACCAGGTTGGTTACAAAGAAAGGAATCTACATATTCGGCCGCCAAGCTTGCCTTCCACGCCAAGGAGAGTCTCATCCGGACACGGGTGCAGTCTTCGGTCTTCGTGTCTTCACAGCCCATCAGTCCGGCCCATGGCTGACTGGCCAGACGCCCAAGGACCCCTTAGTCCAGGACTCCCTCAGTCGTGTGTGCCACGAGGAGATCAAGCGCCGCTGCCGCCTCCTCCCGGAAGACCTCTACTACGACGCCAGGTACGCCCCCGACTCGCCCCTGTGGGACACGTGGTTCCGAGACGAGCACGACACGCGGCGAGCGTCCTTCTTCGCCGGCACGTCGACGGGGCCGCGGCGGCCACGTCCAGAGCGCCGAGCGGCTGCTCCCCAGATGCGCGGCCTCACGCCCACGCCATCGCCTCCACCATCTCTGTCGCCACCACCACCTCCTCGCATGACAGCGGAGGAGGAGGCCCGGCCCTGAGGGGGGGCAGGGGGGCGGCCGCCCCGGGCCCCCACAATTCAGGGGGCCCTCCGCAGGTGTATGTGTACGTTGGTAGCGCGTAAACTATATGGGCCGCAAGGTAGCCAGGCGTGAGGAGCTGGCAAACATAGCGAACTTCTTCCTATTCCATCGCCTAGCAATCCCCACATCCCACGCCGTCTTTTTCGCGATAATAAGCACGCCATTACGCTCCTTCTCTCTTATAATTTCCCTCCTAATAGATCGCCAGTTAGCCGTCTCGCCGATGACGATCTCTGTTCCCGGGCGCCCCGATCGCAAGATGCAGTCAGTAGTCAATACGCGAACGTGATGCCGCTTTATCTCCCGTCTTCAGACGCTGATATACACACACACACATCGCCGAATGCTAGTCGCTAGAGCCGACGCGATCCACATCTCATCGCTGAACGATCCAATCCATCCAAGGTATATTATACTATTCCCTAATCCCTATATTGGCTGGTCCCCATCAGCCTTTGATGCCATTATTTATTTATTTCCAGCATGGTCAACAAAGATAGTACAATATGTGGACGAGTTGATACATCAAAGGCGCTCTTGATAAAATTATCAAGGTAATATGCTTCGTAGATTCCAAATGATGAATTGGTGATTTTGTGGAGGAAGAGAACCAAATTGTTGGGAATTCTGAATCTTAACAACAGGAAAATGTTGACATCAATATAGATGATAAAAATGTAAGTTGCCCTGATAGTACAATTATTTCAACAGGTGCACATGCACAATCTGCTAGTGTTGATGAACATCCAATTTTGCCTTTTCGGTTCTGAATTAAAGATTATAAATTCACTTCGTCGTACGGTGTACTATGTGATTTTCTAGCATGTTAGGGAAGTCATTTTTTATCCTAATGCCTCTATTGCTTATCAATCTTATTTACAGGCATATAATTATGGCACCGGTTGAAAGAAGCTTTGCAAAGATAAAAATATTGAAGAACTATTTGAGACAATGACTCCACCAAGTTTAAATGGTTTGGCAACGTTATGCATTGAGAAGAAGTCGTTGGATTAGATTGACATCGACTCCATCATAAGTAACTTTGCATCAAGGATTGATTTTTTAAAGGTAACATGTATAATTATTTAATATGTATACTATTTTAATGCATTTAAGTGCATATTTGTAATATTACATATATGCATATATCCATTATTACTACTATATTATTAACGCTAAGGGCCCACAGTTTTGGTTTCGTCCCGGGCCCCAAAATCACAGGACCGGCCCTGGGCCCGTCTCATGGCGCGTGTCATGGAGGACTCCATGCGCACGCACGATGAGCGCCAATGGGAGGGCCTCGAGGAGATGATGGCCTCGAGGAGGTGAAGGAGGAGGAGCCGGTGGCCGCATCCACCCGGGCCTGATGGGCCAGCACTGGAGCTGGTCGTGCACGGCTCCAGAGATGGCCGACGCCGTGGGGGCGCGAACTGGTGCCCCACGCCGCCGCGTTCACCGGAGCGGGACGCGTCGCCACGGGAGGAGGTGGTGCAGGCACCTGCCGCCGTCCAGCCCGCCCCCGCGTACCACGGACCACCGGCCCACCTCTGGACGCCGCCGGACTATGTTGACCTCGTCAGCGACGACGACAACACCGGCGGCCACTGAAAACGGCGTCGGCGACGGCATCGACGGGCACGGCAGGAGCGCGCGGGCAGGCTTTTTTGTTTTGTTTTTATGTTAATTATGGGAATGTAATGTGAACGTGAAACTGGGCCGTTTTGTGGCCCTCAACCCTAACTTTATGTTTTACGGTTTTTAATTTGCGTTTATTTACTTTTTAGGCATTTTATTTAAGTTTTTCTATTTTTTAATCACGTTCAACACGGACATAATTTGGGGTGCGGCCGCGCATTGGGCGTACCCACGACCCAACGTCCCAAGGGACAGAGGTGGACATGGGCAAACCCATTGCCGCCCCAAAGGGACAAAATCCGGCCAAACCGGACGTCCGTTTGGGGTCGTGCGGTGGAGTTGGCCTTAGTGAGCTCCTCGGATGCCTCTCTTCATTGTCATCTTATTACGGCATTCCAGGCATGTATTCCGGTATAGAAAGAAAAGAACATAATGATAGGAAAAAGGCTACTGATCATTTTAATTATACCTGTAAAAACCACGGTGATAATCCCACAAGGCCACAAATGGACATAATGATAGGAAAAATGCTCTTGAGTATGAATCCAAGCATACAACTATATCAATTCACAGCATACCGTGAAGCCAAGTGCTGGTCATGGATTTCAAAAGTTTTGGACGCCGGCTAGGGTTCAGTATATAGCAAGAAAGAAATAGCTAGCGCACGTTAACGATGACATTAGTACGTACGCCATCGATCCATGCACGTGCATGCATCGTTAATTCGTTATGGCACGTACTTGTGTCCTACGAGACATCGGGGAGCGACATGAAGCTGCGGTCGTGCTGCATAGCATGTACTCTACCTAGCTAGTACATTGAGTAGTGAGTAGTGACATGATCATGGATGGCCCGAAGAATGGTAATGGCGGCCGGCCCCGGCCCCTCGGACGACCTTGGCTGCCGTACCTGCGCCGGCATTCATGGCGGCGGCAGGATGACGAGCGGCATGCATCGGATCATACCACAGGGGACCATCCGATCTGCACCCGAGATCTCGCCACCGTTTACAGTGCTTGGGAGTACTAGTAGGCAGCGCGCGCGTATATGGAGGCGCGTTCAGCGTGGTTTTTCACCCCCGTGCTTCGGCCCGTGCTTCCCGCTCGTACACGCAGACGCAGACGGGTACGCTCCACACGGACATACATTCCGTTGATCATTGATCTGCTCAGTACGTACGTGCACGACACCCCGCGTGAATTCTGCATGGACGTTAACACACGGATGTTTTTCTTATCTTGGGAGCCGGGCTACGTACGTACGTACCTAGTACCTGACTGCTTGCAATAACTTGGGAGCGATCGGATCCTCCTGCCATGGCGATATGCATGCGATGCGCGCGTATCGATGTATTCTGGTGTCCTTGCCCGATAATAAGCACTAGCAGGTTGGTGAAGCATAATCCTCGCGTGAGGGAATGCTATACGCTTGGTGGGTTCTCCTCCAAGCAGAATGAAGGACGCCATGGAGGCGGCTATTCCGAGGCATATTGTATATATATCTGGTGTCACCGTTTGCATCGTATCAAAAATAGCCATTCCTGAGATTAGCCACCCGCCTGGGGAGTTTATAAACAAAAAAATATCACTAATTCCATCTTCTATACTCAGATATACCATGAGACCTGTAATATGATTCGTGATCTCATAACGAATCTCTTGACCTAAAAAAGTGTCCTTTCTCGATACATAACATTGTATAAGTCAACCCAAGTCGCTTCTTCATCTCCGGAATCCGGTAAGGTACTTTTGGAACACCAATGGGCATATTAGATTAATATTATTAAATTTAAGTAAGAAAACCACACTTTAATATGGAAACGTAAGAATGGAACAGAAAGAAAGAATCCGTAGTTTATTGTCTTAATTTTTATTCTTATTCTATATGAATACTATAGATTCTATTAATACGTAGATTGAAAGGTTATACATATAAGGAATGTAAGACAGATTGAATAAAGAAAAAGGAATGGGTGATTCAATGCTAAACAAAGAGGGTAGCGATCTATTCTTCGTTTTTTCCAAATTGGCCAAGTTACCCATTGCATATTGGCACTTATGGAGTATAGAATAGATCTGCTTCTCTTTCTTCTTATGAACAGAATTGGCTTCTTATTTTTAATGGAATGAAATAAATATTCGCGCTTTCTGACACAGAATCCCCTAGAAGGATTAGGTACATAGGATATGGATAGTCTGTACCCTGCCTGTCGACGGACCCGGCTAGCTCGTACGCACGTTATCCGCCGCAGCGGTCGCAGCGGCCAGCAGCGCTAGTTCCGAGGGTCGTCGGAGCGACACAGCAAGACAATCTAGGTAGGCTGCCGTTTGCCAATGTGGGAGCGTGGAGCGCGGGCTCGTACGCTTTTTTTTTTTTCAGAATGCGGGCTCATACGCTTTGTCTGGCGATCTGCTGCATGGCCGCAGGCAAAGAGACGGCTGTGGCTCTGCTTTGGGTTTGACCACTGAATTAGCTAGGCTCATTACTTTCTTTTGGATCGTAGTTGTGCTTGTGCCCGACCAAACAGAAGATCAATTTTTATAGCATTTTTTTACTACGACAGAGGACGGGGAGCTGCAGAATATGATAGTTGGTAGGGTTATTAATGAGGAAAATCAGACCCAAAACCATTTAGGACACGTTTAATTAAGAAAAAATCGACGAAAACCACGCACACCTTTAGCTATCAAGGCTGGAGAGTGCCAAGGCTGTCGTCCGAGTGATTTAATATGCACATTAGCGATGACAGGTTTGCAGTTTTGAACTCCGGCAAGCACTAGCAGCTACCTACCCAGCTAGCCCTCTGCTGCCTATTACCTGGGTGAAGATTGTGGCGTCCAGATTTGTTCTTGATCGTTGCCGTAGTTGTACTAGTTCATGACTTGATGCGTCTTCAATGCCTTGGACCGATCATTCATGGGCTCTCGCTAAATCTGCCGCTGCATGGCCAGTCATAACTTTTTTTTCCCTAATCCGTGCCCTATGCATGCGTACAGCGTAGCAGTACGTAGAATCAGATCGATCATGGAGTGGACCGCTACGCAAATCTAACCTACTACAGCAGCTACGGTAGCACCCAGAATCTGCTGGCTGCCTTGTGAGTGAAGAACACCACGCCTAGATGTTTGAGCTATTTAGGGTGAAACATGCTGGCAGGAGCTCGGCCGTAACGGCTTTTTCGGGCGCGTGTACAATATATACAGCGTACAGTGCACTGTTGAATCTTGAGAGGATCTTCATCAGCCATGCATGTGGATCTCAGCTGCGCAAGATTGTGGAAACAGTGTTGGTAATCAAGACCCTGCTGCTGCTGCTGTTGCAGGGTTGTCAATAGGCCCACGGCTCAGGGGCCGAGCAGAAGGTTGAGCAGCAGCGATAAGTCAAAACTACTATGTGTGTGAAATGATTTACACTGTATTTTGCAACTATTTGACTGCCCTTTTTCTGTTTAAACAGAAGAGTGGTCACTGAATTACAAATACAAGCAATAAATCGGTATTTTATCCCAGAACGTTAACTGAGTGAGTCCCCATCACCTAGTTAGACCGGTAATAGTGGTGATGTGCGGAGACGGGGTAAATCTTATTACGTATACGCAGAGTTTTTGCACCCGAACTCAAATGAGCTTGGGTGAACAGTAAAATAAAAAATTCAAACAATTCAAATGTTTTTAATATTGACAAAAGTTTTAAGTGTTTTCAAAAATTTGTCATGAAATTACATTCCTAGAAGGCGTGGCAAAACAAAAACAAAATCGGTACTCTGAAAAGGATACTTTCAAAAGCATCTTTTGAGCACTGAATTTGTTTTTTGATTTTTTTTCGTTTTTACTGTTCACCGAGCTCATTTGAGCTCGGGAGCAGAAAGACACTTTCGGTTGAATAGTCGATATAGCGCCTGAAAGAAGCGATAATGCACTTTGACTTTGGTGGCCGGCCGGGCCCTAGAGAGATCGGCTTTTTCTTTCTTTTGAAAGCAGTATTTTTTATACCTAAAAATTTCTGAATCTTTTGTATACGCATATATAGATGTGTTGTATGTGTGTGTGAATTTTCATCAATATAAATATTTATATGGGCATATATTAAAAAATATAAATACATGATTCAAAATGGGCTTGTATTTTTTTGGGCCGAAATTTTGTATTTTTTGTGTAGTATACAATGGTATTCATTATTTTATGAAAATCTATAAATACCTAGAGAACATACATATGTGTTTGCAGAATATTTTTAAACTTTAATGTGGCAGCTATGAATTTTGCAATATACGGGGCTCCCTGGAGCCCGGGAAATGAAATACCACCCTCCTGGTGAAACCCCTACATGTCACCGGTGTTTTTTTTAAATTATGTTTCTTTTTTCTTATCTTCTTTATTTGTTTGTCTTTCTTGTTTCCTTCAACTTAATAATTTTTGTGTTGATATTTACATTTCAAGAAAATAGTTACTCCCTCCGTTAAGAAATATAAGAGCGTTTAGATCACTATTTTAGTGATCTAAATGCTCTTATATTTCTTTACAGAGGGAGTATTTTCTAGGGAAAATACATGATTTTCTTTAAAAGAATATATAGTTGCATGGTAAACTTTTTAAAATACTTGTGCTTTTTTGGTGGTGGTGGTGGTGGGGTGTAAAAACATGAAATTTTTCCAAAGTATATGGCTATCTATGTAGACATTCATGAACAAAATTTTCTCAAATCTATGACTATATTTATTCCTTTATTTGGAAACTTTTAAAGAATGTTGAATAAAGGTGTGTTACTTGAAATACATTTAATTTTTTTAAATGATTTAATGGGTCGTGCCACTAGGCCGACTCATATAGAGACCTCTTCACGTCTTATAGCGAGCCGGGGAATAAGAGGGAGATTCTATTTGCAGAGGTGGTGCTACTTGTAATTTGTAATGTCAAGCAACATCCTAAAAAATGAATTAGTTGCACCAATATCCCTTTGTTTTATTGCAGTATATAACCTTGACACCACTAAGTTCTGACTCTAGCACTGCTACTGGCTGTTTGATGATCATAGTGGTGGCTACGCTCGCTTCGCATGAAGGGGCCTCCTAATGGGTCGCCTACAATGCGACTCATTAACAGATACAATGTTTTTTTTATATACATTCTAATAATTTTCTAAACCAGTTTTAATATTATAGGTTCAAAAATGATAAAATGTTACAAAAATACGTTTTTAGTAAAAAAAAAGTTTGTGCATTTAGAAAAAAAATCCCAATACAAAATATTCGGTAATGGGCTGACCCATGTACATCCTTGTTGTCGGTTATGGGAAGCTCCCTTGAAAGATTGAGGATGTAGCCTAGAGGGGGGGGGGGGGGTGAATAGGCGCTTTAAAATAATTACGGTTTAGACTTGAACAAATGTGGAATAAACCTAGCGGTTAATTTGTCAAGCACAAAACCTACAACAACTAGGCTCCCCTATGTGCACCAACAACTTATGCTAAGAAAAATAAACAACTAAGTGATAGCAAGACATATGACAAGAAACAATATGGCTATCACAAAGTAAAGTGCATAAGTAAAGGGCTCGGGTAAGAGATAACCGAGGCACGCGGAGACGACGATGTATCCCAAAGTTCACACCCTTGCGGATGCTAATATCTGTTTGGAGCGGTGTGGAGGCACAATGCTCCCCAAGAAGCCACTAGGGCCACCGTAATCTCCTCACGCCCTCGCACAATGCAAGATGTCGTGATTCCACTAAGGGACCCTTGAGGGCGGTCACCGAACCCGTACAAATGGCAACCCTTGGGGGCGGTCATCGAACTCGTACACTTTGGCAACCCTTGGGAGAGGTCACCAGAACCCGTCAGATTGCTCGGGGTGATCTCCACAACCTAATTGGAGACCCCGACGCTTGCTCGGAGCTTTACACCATAATGATTGAGCTCCGAACACCACCAACCGTCTAGGACGCCCAAGCACCCAAGAGGAACAAGTTCAAGGGTACCAAGCACCCAAGAGAAATAAGCTTCTCAACTTGAAACTTCCACGTATCACCGTGGAAAACTCAAACCGATGCACCAAATGCAATGGAAAGGGCACACGGAGTGCCCAAGTCCTTCTCTCCCAAATCCCACCAAAGCAACTAATGCTAGGGAGGGAAATGAGAGGAAGAACAAGAAGGAGAACACCAAGAACTCCAAGGGAGTTCTAGATCCAAGGGGTTCCCCTCACATAGAGGAGAAAGTGATTGGTGGAAATGTGGATCTAGATCTCCACCTTCTTTTCCCCCCAAACTAGCAATAATCCATGGAGGGATTGAGAGTTAGCAAGCTCGAAGAAGGTCAACAATGGGGGAAGAACACGAGCTCCAAGGATAAGGTTCATTGTGGAAGAAGACCCCCCTTTATAGGTGGGGAAAATCCAACCGTTATGCTCACAGCCCGCATAGAGCGGTACTACCGCTCGTCCTCACGGTTCTACCGCTAGGTGTAGCGGTACTACCTCAAAGGGTAGCGGTACTACTGCTTGCGAGTGGTACTAAAAATATATATCCGTGCCTACCACTGTTGGACTTGAAACGAGTTTTTGGTCCGGAGCGGAAGTAGCCACGGAAGTAGCCGCGGTAGTACCGCTCCCAAGAGCGGTAGTAAAAAATTACATCCCCTCCAAGCGGTAGTACCGCTCCCACGAGCAGTAGTACCACCGCAACTTTTTTAAGGACACCAAAACTGACACAACTTCTGCAAACGGACTCCGAATTCAACGAAACCAAGTTCGTTGGAAAGCTAGCGACAAGGGCTAACACAATCTTGATAGAAATAACAATAAGAAGCAAATTAGAAAAGGCCCATAAGACAATGGTGAGAACCCTTCCTCGAATAAGACCTGTAAAACCTCCAACACCGAAAACGCAATAGAAGAAGCATGTGAACTCCGTTTTCGATGAACTCGATCTTGTCAATAAGATGACCATAAGCTCCAAATCTCACTAGGAGAAAACCAAACAAGAACCGAGAAAGATGATGCAAGCATGCAATGGTTTGAGCTCTCTATGAATGATACGATCAAGCTACTCACTTGAGAGACCTCCTTGATAGTACGACAATCGATTCTATAACCCGGTCTCCAAACTACCACCATGAGACCAGTAAAATAGAGAACCTATCAAGGCCAAACCTTTGCCTTGCACATAGTCCACTTGAGCTAGATGATGACGATCTTGGCTCCCTCAAGTTGGACCACCTTTCTTGATTGCGTTGGCTCGATGAAGACTAGATGTCCCCCCCCCCCCCCCCATACTCTACTATGAGTGAGCTGCTCTTTGGCACATCTTCTCAAGTCCATTGACACCACAATGGACGGCAAGCTTCAAGGATGATCTCTTCATGATGCTTCACTTGAACTTGCACACTGCAACCTAACCCCACAAAGAACTCTCACGAATACCATGGGTTAGTACACAAAGCATAATGGACAATGCTTACCGTACCATGGGATCACTTGATCCCTCGGTACATCTTGTACGCTTTGTGTGTTGATCAACTTGATTCACTCTTGACTTATTCTTGATCAACCTTGAATCTTTCCAACTCTCTTCATTTGGATGATGTCTTGAAGGTAGACATGAATGGTCACACACTCTTCTTCTTCAAGACATGCTTGCAATAAGCTCAACACTCACATGACCAATCTTTGGATAATTCCTTAATAGAACATTGGTCAACTCATAAACTCCTTGAAACCAACACATGGACTTCAAAAAAGGCCTATGGACAAATCCTTCAAATATAACTCAATGCAACCATTAGTCCATAGAAAATGTCATCAATTACCAAAACCACACATGGGGGCGCCACATGTCCTTTCAGCAGGATCATTTCGTGTTGCCTACAACAAGTGAATAGACTACAAGCAAATGAAAGAGATCTGTTTCCCAATTTTAGGTTTTCTATCGGTAGCCTATCTCAAAACCCCACACTATCAAGTCTAGTAGAGTATAGCAACCGAAGATAACAACTTTCATACGTAGAAGTAAGAGCAGGGGCGGGTCCAGCCCAGCCCTGCGCCCCGGGCCCCCTTTGTATACTGTAGCAATTGCTACAGTTTTTTGTTACAGTCTACAAAGGAAATGGGCCTCACGCCCCGGCCTGGGGCCTAGATCCGCCACTGAGTAAGAGTATAGTTAGAGCATGCACACACGGGATGTCTTGATAGAGATTTTGTTCGTGCTTTAGACAGTTGGTGCTATCCTACTCCACGCTGATAAAGGCTTCGAATCACAAAGGTTCTAGGACCACGGAGATCCCAAATGCGAGTTGCATGAAAGAATGAGCTCATAAAGGACTATAACCAAGGATCCACGAAGGAGAAACCAACCTATGCTATCATGGCACCACAAAGGTCTAGTCTCACTCAAGGTAGATCTTCACGAAGTAGACGAGCTTCAAGCCCATACAAACATTTAGCTTTCTTCACAACCTAAAGACGCCCTCCAAATGTAACAAGATTTAAATTGCTTTGTGATGAATCCCGTGCTGTTTTGCTTCATAAGATAATCTCATACCTCAAACTCAACATATGGCTTTTGTATTGGAGATCAAGGAGGGGATCAAAGACCAAAGGTTTGGCTTGATCGTTGGAGTAAAAAGCTCTTTGAACTCAACATAAGAAAGTGGTGTTTTCTCTGAACAAATTTGAGGGGGAGTGGAGTTTGCTTCGAGTGAACTGATGAGATGTGGGGGTATAACTATTATTAAAGAGGAGTTGGTAACATCGCCTTCACCTCCTCCCCGGTTATTTATCTCACCGCGCTTCTCCCTTCACTTTGGTTTTCTAGTAATCTCAATAGATGACGCACAAAATCAAACCAACATAAATAAAGTAACTTGAAATAATCAAAACAAAATCGATACTTTCCAAAACTGCGTGATGCATTAACTCAATCAAATCAAATAAAATCAACTTCTACCAAAATCTCAACTCAATCAAAACTTTCTTTAACTTCCCCTACCCGTATCCAAATCAAATCAAATCTTACCAAAAACGCAACTAAATAAAAACTTTCCTTCTTTTCGTACTCGAATCTAATCAAATATTACAAAATCTAGAATATGATGGGTCCAATGTATACCTTGGACATGATGGATATTGAACCACTAGAATATTTATCCCCCCGTGGCAACGCACTGGAAAATAGCTAGTAAATATAATGTACCGAAAATTTGACCTTTTCACATTTTTTACAATTCTCGGCAACTCCGGGTGATCTACTCGGAGTCATCAAAAGAATGCCAAACGTGGCATCATTCGTCTTGGAAGGTCTGTTCTAAATTGGTATGCAGGCTCTGACTGGACTATCACACATGTGCACGCGCTATGGAACATCTTCAGAAAATTTTAAAAATTAATTAGTACTCTCTCCGTTCGTTTATATAAGGTGTATTTTATTTAAAGTCAAATGAGTGCATGTTTGATCGAGTTTTTAGGAAAATATATCAATATCGACAATACGAAATTTATGTCATTTGATCCATCATGAAAAGTAGTTTCATCTTTTATATATTAGGTACTGTAGATGCTGTTATTTAATTCTATAATCTTGGTCAAATATTCAAATGGTTGAGTTGCATGGAAACAACACACCTTATATTCTGGAATGGTGGGAGTATTTATTAAGCTCGTGAACGTTTTGGCGATTTTCAAACTCATGAACATTTTTAAAAAATTGTGAAGACTTTTTGAATAAACCCACCTTTTTAATCTATAAAAAACTAAATATTTTTTAAGCCAGAGGGCTTCTTTGTTTTTTGCTCAAATAGGGAATGTCAACAATACGAGCCCAGTATTTTTCTAGCTATCGAAGGAGCGGATTTCCTAGTCTAAGAGTAGGTCGCTAGTTAGCAACCAAACACACACCCCTCCATATGCACACCCACGCTATTGCGCTAGCCCACCATGACATAATTTTATGCGTTTTCTATGTTGGTTTTGGGCTTTATTGTTTATTGTTTTTCATTTTTTCTCATTTTAACTTGTTTTTTTTCTAAAATTTGGGAAATTCTTAAAGTTTATGAAAATTACTAAAACTCATGATCCATTTCCAATTTTGTGAATCATTTTAATTCGTGAACATGTGTCTAAACTCATATGAATTTTACAATTTTGGGAAACAAGTTGTAAAAAAAGTCCTGAGCATACATTAAATTAACGAGCATTGTAACGATTCTTGAATGTTTCTTGAAACTTTATGTATTGCTTTAAAATTTTGGAATATTTTCTAGAATTCCAGTCAATTTTGAAAAAAAAAGTTTCAAAACTACCGGCTCTGCCTCCTGCTCCTCTAGCAGTAGCACGCTTTAAAACTAAATTGTAGAAAAAAATAGCATAGATGGCCCGGGGCACTGCGCACCTCGCGTACGTGTTTGCATGCCGAGACTGGCCCTGCGTGGAGCTGGATCTCTCACGAAGGAACTCGTGCGTGTAGCGGGGAGCGCTAAGAGCATTTCTTGCAGACCCCATAAAAAGCCACGATCGTAAAATAATCGTCAAAATGCGGGTCGACATAGAAAATTCTATCCGAACAAACCCCGCAAACGCGTCCGGCCCGTAAAAATTTTTACAGGGCGCAGCATAATTCCCATTCCAACCCACGAAAATGCGGGTCCTCTCCCCTGGCCCGTCGGCACCTTGTATATAGCGGGAGCGGTTGGTGAGGAGGACATTTCAGCCTGCGCTTTTTCCCACCTACCACCACCCCTCTCCCCCTCGCCCCGCCGCCGGGCCGCCGCCCATGATTCCGGCGAAAGAAGCCGGCCGGATCACGCCGCAAGGCCGCCACAAGCCCGAGTTTGCCCTCCGCCACACCCTCTTGCGTCAGCGGGCCGAAAAGTTGCAGATCGGCGGCCGTTCGACGCGGGTGGCCGGATTTGCCTTTTCCGGCCACCGGTGGCTGCGCCAAGCGATGGAATGGTCGGGAGCACCCCGCGCAGCCCCGACAAAAGCCCCATCGCCGCATGCAGGTACGAGTTTGTCCTGTAGCCGCCGCCGAGGGTTTGGCCGGTCGTTCGTCGGGCTCGGCGCTCGCGCAATGGCTCTGCGGCTCTCCGACGCCGCCCATACAGTGCGACGACTGCACGCGGACAGTGCTGCGGCTAACTTCGGGCACGCCGAAGCACCGCGGATGGATGTTCTTCAATTGCAAAACGACGGGGAATGTGTTGTTTTCATTCGGCTTTGTCACTGTATTCTTCGGTTCAATTGCGATATCTCATTTTGGACATCGTCATGTGTACAAAAAGATGGATGCTCATTTTGGTTTTGGGAAGGAGAATCCATTGATTTATTGATAGAAAGAAACTTAATAGATGTCCGTGCACTCTTTTTATACGGGTCCGTTTTGCGGGGTCTGACTCTGCGACCGCTCGCGCCGGCCCGCAAAGCCATTTTCCGTGAACTGCAAATGTGCTTTGCGGTCGGCGTTATACGGGGTCTGCTAGAGATGCTCTAAATAGGTTGTCGGCCTGCAACACTTTATAGGGATTAGGGCAATCCTATTTAGTGGCTCACTTCCCTCAAAAAAAAATAAAATTAATGCTCACTGTGTCAAATAGGAGGCCAAAGCACAGAACATGCCAGACAACCCGAGGTCCATCTAACGGTTTTCATTTGTTTTTTTTTCTTTTCCAGGGTTTCTGCTCTGCTCTTTTTTCTCGTTTTGGTTCTCGTCTGATTTCCTTTTGTCAGGTTTTCTTTGATCTTACTTGTTTTCTCGCTTCTGCATCTCTTTTTAATTTTTCTTGTCTGGTTTTTTCTTCCCTTATCTCTACTTTCTTTCCTTTTTATGATTTATTTCTATTTTTTACATTTTTCAATTTTATGGTTACTTTTTAATTTTACGTAATATTTGAAAAAAATCAGAACAGTTTTAAAATTCACAATCTTTAAATAACTGAGAATATTAAAAAACACAAATGTTTTTGAAATTCGTTTTTTGAATTTTAAAACTTACTGGACACTTTTGCTAAGTAAATTTGAAAAATAATATAAAGTATAGCATCTAGTTTCTTAGCACCCATGAAGTTTTAATCTATTTAGAAAACATTCATGAACCTTTTTCAAATTAGAAACTTTTTCTAAAATTCATGAACTTTCTAAAATCCATCAACTTTTTTTCAGGTACGCAAACTTTTGTCGAATTTGGGAACTTTTTGTAAATTCATGTTTTGTTTTTCAAATTCATAAGTTATTTATTAAAAATGGTTTCTTCTGAACCACTGATGGTTTTCTATGTGGCAACCGAAGCGACACACGCCCGGGCAACGGATGGCCAAGAATAGTGAGGCAAACGCTATTGGTCCACTGCCCATTTGGCATCAGGTTGGGCGATTCAACACTCTAAGAGTTCTGGAAGAGCTATGGGGCGCAACTATGTGCCGCCCGTTGTGACCCCTATGCGTGGGTACCTGCAGGAAGCTGGTACTGTCCGCCTGAGTAATCAAATGGCCTGGTCATGCTGATGTCACATGTGTTTTTTAAATAAATACTAAACACATATATTATGAAAAATAAATAAGTTTTTAAATAGGTTAAATGCACATTAATATTTTTGTAAATGCGGTCTAATAAAAGTGTGCATAACCTTTAAGAAAATGTTTGTACCATTCAAGAAAATGTATGTGATTTAACACAAATATTTCTGCGTTTTTAAAAATTGTACTACGCGATAAAGGTTTTTGAACATTTTTAAAAAAGATGTATACTACTTTTTCAAAGAAAATTATACAATGTAAAACATATGTTCTTGTAATTGAAAAAATGTACATTAGATTTATTTTAAATGTTCACGTTTCTTCAAATAAATGTTTTGGACATTTTAAAAAACTTTATCTAATCTATAAAAATATTCACGTAGTTTAGAAATAATGTTTGGTATTGTAGCTGAAATGTTTGAACGTGTAACCCACAAAAATATGTAATAAATTATTAAAAAGATGTTAACCATGTATTTAATAATGTTAAACATATAAAGTAAATTATTTTAGATGTATGAGAAAAATATACAATATGGATGAAAAAAAGCAGGCATCAAAACATACATTTCAAGAATTGTTAGCCATGTATTTGAAAATTATGAGACCTGTATAAAAATGTTTTCTAAAAAATCTGGCAGGATTTGTTTAGCTTGTATTGTCAGTCGGTAGGCCAGGCCCAATAATGCAGTTCTTGTTTTTCCTTTTTTGGTTTTTTCTTTCCTGATTTCCCACTAATCTCTTATATTTCATTCATATTTTTTATGTTATTCCTTTTTAATGCTTATTCCTTTATCTTTATGTGTTTAATTTTCATAACCTTTTGTTTTTTGGTGGGGCATGGGGAGGGGCACGTAATTTGTTTTTGAATTACATGAATATATATTCTTGCACGTGTGAACAACTATTCTCTAACATATAAATTTTTTTCAAATACATGCATATAGTTTTTTATGCAGTGAAATTTGTTTTGATGCCAGATGAACATTGTTTATATTTTATATACATGCATATCATTTTTATGTCACAAACCCGTGTCATTAGAATATTTAAAAAAATATCTGACCATTTTCTACATATATTAGAACATTTTTTGAAAGGCATGAACATTAAGTCCTCCAGTAGTAAAAATTTTAATATCATTTTAATATTGCACATGACATAATTTTGATTTTTTTTCAAAGTTATTACAAAGTTTATACAAATCATGAGATTTAATAAAATAAAAAACCATCGTATCTGTTAAAGGGTCGTGCAATGTCCTACGCAATAGGAGATCCCTTCCCGCGGAGCGAGTGTAGCCACCAGCACGAACTATAAATATCACTTCCCCAGCCTTGTTATAATGCCTGAAGGAGGCAAGAAAGCCCTGTCTTCTAGCTTGTGTTTTCACATGTTCCCCAAGTTTTTGGTGGCCAATTCAGCACCTGGAGATGGGGGAGGAGGGCATGGATCAAAGTTGAAGACTAGTCAGACTATTTTTTTTAGTTTTCTATGTCAATGGTTGCTGCGTCTAGACGGTGAAGGAAATGTCGTGCAAAATAAAAGTCACACGGCTCTATCTCTTTCATGTTATCGTGACCGACACATACGCATCAGGGAGGACATGGTGTTTTTTTCCTTCCGAATTATTGGATCTAATTCTGGTGGGTTATCATCTGGCGCTTCGACCTATCAAGGCGGGGTGGTGGCAAGTGTGAGGCAAATGTTGGTTTGGTCGGTGGTTCTCCTATTTTCACATTTTTGTGTTCCCGATATTCTTCCCTCGGTAGTATGGCATCAAAGTGACGGTTTGACAACTTGCCTTGTAAGTGATGTGTCGTTGGCCACAGTACATTCAACGATCTTAGGTCCTCACATGTCGGGGTAGGTGGCTCATGCGGCTTTAAAATACCTATTAGGTCAGTACAACTTGTGCAAGTTTGGTATTCTACGACTTTTTCATGGGAGGCTCATGTTAAAGTCACAATACAAAAGATGAAGCGAGTGGCAGCAATGCAAACGAATTTTGATGTAATTGTTGGTTGTATTAGAAATATTTTTTATCCATGTGTTTGATGTAATTTATTTAGTTAATGAATAAAGTCGGATCATTTAGAAAAATGGCTACAACGGGTGAAGAAGTGAACATTACTCTATATGGTCCAGCCCGGTAGCACGGCCCTTTAACTCATTTTTTTAATATATATTTCGGGGAATGCACTTTATATTTAACATGTTTTAACTTATTGAATAAATGATTAAAGAATAGGAAAAATAGTGACAAATGAAAATGCTCACATACGAAATACAAATGGTTGTATGCATTAAAAATAATCTTCATCTCATGCCTTAAGATATTCGTTCGATCGGGGTGAAGAAATTACTTATTCTTCACCCTGGATCTTAAATAGTCTTTATTTAAAAAAGTCCATGTTTTTACATTTATTTTTAGTAGATTTTACAAAATAATTCTCATGTTTTACACGCAAACAAGAGTTTAAGTATTTTAAGAAGTAGTTCATGCAACTAGATATTTGTTCATATACTTAAAAATAGTTCTTCTATTTGCTCTAGAAGCAAGAGAAAACTAACTATATTTTTCTAAAAGTAAACCTCAACGATGATTCTGCAAATTTGAAAGAAAGAAGAGAGACATACGAATAAAAATAGATAAGAAAAACCAAAGAAAGAAAGAGACACAAAAAACCATCATGGGTCTCATATAGGGGTCTCTTCTGACTTGGAATAGGATTTAACCTTTCTCTGTGTGTGGTGGTCATCATTGTTGTCAGTCCGACTATGTGATGGGAGCTCACTCTGTTCGTGTTTCGGGATGGAGTATGGAATTTTTGGTGGAAGTGATTTGTATTTGTATAATTCTATGACCACTCTTTTGTTTAAAAAGAGAAAAAAGGCAGTCATAAAGTTGCAAAACATAAATAATTTCAAACATTGTAATTTTGGCATGTCATTGACAACCCGGCAGTAGCAACCGCTAAAATAGCAGGAGCGGGATCTTGATTATTGCTAACACTATTCCCACATGCATGGGTGATAAATATCCTCACGAGAACAGGAACATCATCAGCTCTTGTCTTGTTTGCAGAGCTCAAGAACAACCCCTGCGATCTCCGGCTTGGGTATCGGCTTTGTCAAGTGAAGATCCATCCCAGCTTCGACGGCCTCATGCAGACCCTCGTCCGCGGAATTCACAGTCAGCGCGATGATCGGGGTGTGGACGCCCTAGCGGCTTTCTTCATCGCTATACAATAAATGATTAAAATAATAGGAAAAAGGTGAGAAAAATAAAAAAATGTGGACATACAAAATAGAAATGCTTGTATGCATTAAAAATAATCTTCATCTCATTTTTTCAGTAATACATACATACATAATTATTTATGTATTTTTATTTAGAAAAATTTCATATATTTTAGAAAAAAATGTTCATGTTTTACCTCCAAACAAGAGTGCAAGTATTTTAAGAGGTTGTTTATGCAACAAGATATATGTTCATATACTTACAAATGGTTCTTCTATTTGCTCTAGAAATAAGAGAAAAATAAGTATGTTTTTTCTAAAGTAAACATCAACGATGATTTTGAAAATTTGAAAGAAAGGAGAGAGACATATGAATTAAAAAAGATAAAAAAACCAAACAAGAAAAGAAAGAAAGAAAGAAAAAGATACATAAAAAACCAACATGGATCGCACTATAGAGGTCTCTTCAGACTTGGAATAGGATTTATAACTTCTATGTGTGTGGCGGTCACCATTCTTGTCGGTCCGACTATGTGATGGGAGCTCATTTAGTTTGTACTAGATGACCCGTTGCGCCAATGGCGCAAAGGCCGAGTGTAAGCCAAGTATTGAAAGAGTGTGCATTAACATATTGTTGTTCGAAAAGCATAGCTCATGATACTATAGGCAGCAAGCAAGCGATAGTCATACACACAGGATTGTCATGGTTTGTTTTACATAAGATGATAAGATCGAAAATGATGCACTAAGTCATGTAGGAAAGGATTCTTGTGATCTGTTTAGATTTGATAGGCAATCATGCAGAGGCCTTTGGACGTGCAGTTGAAGACGAAAGCATATATTTCTTTTATCATGGTTGTTTCAAAAGCATACCACACAGCAGTCTAAGCAGCAAATAACCGATAGCTAAATGCACAGGATGATCTTAGTGGATTACATAAGATCCAAAAGGATGATAACCATAGAAGTCTTGGTAGGAATTTATACTAATATTAAGTTATATAACAAGGGGCTTTTGCAGTTTGCTTATATTGAGTAGACGATCAGGCGCAGACCCTTGGAATTGCATTTGAAGGCGAAAGCATATGCTTGCCTTTTGTTCATGCTAGACGACCCATTGCGCCCATGGTGCAAAAAGCGAGAGTGAGCCATGAAAGTGTGACGCCCGGATAATTAAGCTACAGTGATCCCCGCTAATGATGCCACGTCACCTCGGTTACTGTGGATAAACTCGCGTTAGTTCGAAACCTAGTTCGAATTTCAAATTTAAAACCGAGGCAAACAATAAAAGTTTTCAAACATTAAAACTAAAATGTTCGGAGTGTGCCAATTAATGCTTAGGTATTTATGGTGAAGGAACCGTGCTTTTATAAAAGGCCTAAAGATTTAAAATGATTTTCTAATTTCAGGATTTAATTTAATTCGAAATTAAATTTGTATTTAAATGCTATGGGTATACAGGAAGTGTACCCAGATTGTCTCTAAGGAGCTGACAGGTGGGGCCCTGGTCAAACGTCCAGTCAGCGTTTGACTGGACTGTTGACTGGTCAAAATGGGTCTATGGGACCCGCATGTCATTGACTGGGTTATCCCAGTCAGCGGTTTGACTGGTCAATGGGACCCATGTGTCATTGACACATGTTATACTAAACAGCACATTATTAACTAATCTGGTTGATTAGGTTATTAAACAGATTAATTAAGGTAACTAATTAACTTACTAGCTAATTAATTAATTAATTTGACAACAATTATTTATTTATTTAATTTTTTTAATGTTTTATTTTTGGGCGTGGGCCCACGGGCGCTGATCACGCGGGTTTCGGGCGCACCCGAGCGAGCACTCGCCCATAGGGCGGGACGAGGCAGCCGGGCACCGACGGCGGGCACGCTGCCATGTGGCAGCCGGGGCCATGGCGGGCGGATGCGAGGGCAGTGCGGCCAATGGCGCGTGGGCGGCGTGTGGCTGCCACGGAGGAGGAGAGGGCGACGAGGCGCGCCGAGGCACGAACCATGGGGCGCCGCCGAGCGGGACGCAGGTGGGAGGCAGAGTGGCGAGTGGGGCGGCGGAGGACGGGCGGCGGTGGCTTGAAGGGCGCCGGCGAGATGTGAACGTCGTCGGGGAGCGAAGGGAGGTAGCGCAGCTCACAAGCGTTGAAGGGAGGGTCGGCGTGGCTCGTGGAGCGATTGTGGAGGAGGACGGGGACGAGCCGGCGCAGGGGAGGAGGCGGCAGCGTAGAAGGACGGCGGGAGGCGATCCAGCGGACGGGGCTCAGCAGTGGCGTCGGTCTCGAGGGCGCCGCGGGTGTCGGGGGCGAGGCGGTCCATCGGGATCCGGCGACGACGCGGTCGCGGACGGGGCGGTGAGGCCCGGGGCGACGACGTGGCGAAGGGGTCGGGGCCCTCTGCCCCGATCCAGCCGGGGGGGAAGGGGAGGGAGACGAAGAGGCGGCGGATGGGAGCCGCGAGGAGGAGGCCGGGGGCGCCGCCCTCGGCCTGGGCGCTCGAGAGGAGGGGAGCGAAGCGAGGGAGTTGGGGGGTCTTGCCCGATCCAGATGGATCATGGAAGGGGAGAGTGAGTGGCGACAGGGGGGGAGTGGGAGCGGTAGTGGCTAGGGTTTCGGGACAGGGGGTTATGCGGGGAGAGGTGGGTCGGCTGGGGTGGGCTGGCCGACTGGGCCGACCGGTTGGTCTAAGGCCAGCTGGGCCGAGGCCCACAGGGAGAGGGGGCCTCTCCTTCTTTTCCTTAGTTAGTGTAGTTTTGTTTTCTTTTTTAATTTATTTTCTCTTCTGTTTTATTTCATTTTAAATATTTAGGCCTTTTATAAAAGCACGGTTCCTTCACCATAAATACATAAGCATTAATTGGCACACTCCGAACATTTTAGTTTTAATGTTTGAAAACTTTTATTGTTTGCCTCGGTTTTAAATTTGAAATTCGAACTAACGCGAGTTTATCCACAGTAAGTGAGGTGACGTGGCATCATTAGCGGGGATCACTGTAGCTTAATTATCCGAGCGTCACAATTCTCCTCCACTACAAGAAATCTCGTCCCGAGATTTAAGAGGGGAGTAAGGGGGAAAGTTCTGTTACGATATTCTAACGGATCTTCTCGAAGAAGTTAATCCCTTTCGTTGATGTCTTCAATTCTTTATTCCAATGCATCATGATAAACATGTCATCATTTCTTCGGGAACTCCATCGTACTTACGAAAGGATAAGGGGCAGCTCACTACGACATAATGCTTTTGAGGGAAACAATCTGGGGGTTAACCCATGAATGAGTATAAGATTATCTCTCGAGTTAAACATATGAAATACCTCGAGAGTAAGGTACGAAGGTACCATAAGAGGCTCCAAGCGGATAGATAGCTGCTCGAAGCCTGAACCCGAGTGAGAAAGGGGTTCAGAGTAGCGAGAGTAAGTATTGCGTCTGATATCGGAACAGATCACTAGGAAGGTGGCTCATGAATTACACATGAAACCAAGAGTAAGGGATAACTTTGTCAACAAGGTGTACCGGACAGTCAGGTTTCGATCCTGTGGAACTGTGGGTTATAGGCCCACCATGTGGGTTTTAAGTAGGAAGGGTGGTAATGTCTTGCACGATCGTGTAAGCAAGGCATGTCAGAGGATAGCCTATCAGTTATGTTGGCAACAATATCGGTACCAAGGGCGAGGGACGAAGAGAACCAATTCCTTCTCGTTGAACGAAGCGGACCAATAGGCAAAGTTCTCGTCCATCGGTGGCTACCGGAATGTCATCAACAATAGTAACAGGGTTACACTAGACAAGATGGTACACCGAGGTGTTTACATAAGCAGGGAATTATTACTGCTCATATAGATCACAAGAAGGTTTAAACAAAACAATGGAAAGGAAAGTGTGTTTAAACACCTATTTCAGGGGTATATCCTTCCCAAGGGCAGGCAAAGCATGATATCCATGACGGGATATAACGTAGAAAACCTCTTTAGGAAAGGGAAGAGAAATTCCATGTCATTATCCATACAACGGTGTCCGGATAATTGAGCAAGAAACATTTAGCATTGGGCTTCAAATGTTCTTGTTGAAATCAGAGTTCCACAGACAAGCTTTTGAGATAGCATTGACATGGTCTCCAAACAAAGGTCGGACTTTAGATACTCAATGGATCCATCAGGAACAGCTTATAAAATAGGTCTTACAATTTCCTCCAGGATGAATGGTTATCCTTGCAAAAGAATTTATAATGATCGGTCCTCCACCCGGGGGGGTGCTAGGCATGACATCATGTTACCGGTTCATCAAAGGACCAATATCATAACTCTTGGAAAGTTGTCCCAGCCATCATATCTGACCGAGATTCAGATCCGATTGGTGTCAGGATACCTCAGACTTAGGATACCTGAGAATAAAAGGTGCAACGCAAATTGACGAGATGACATTGTAAGATTCTCGGGGAAACGAACTATGAAGTGATTACCGTTAACAAGAGTCCGTCATTAACCCAAGGAGAGGACAAGGAGGTGTCTGGTGAACTCAACGGCAATTCATCGAGATTCCCAAAAGATGGATTTCCACAATTAAGTGAACAAGGAGATAACATTTGTCAGATCAAATGATATAAGGAAGTATGCTCGAGGAAAAACATACACAATTAAACATTGGTTGAAAGGTGCGCCCGAAATATGGGTTGGGTTGCACGACCAATGTCAGAATGGTGATTCAATAATCAATAGCCTAATAATGAACTTTCGACCATTAACTTCAAAGAAATAGGGTTGCTAGAAGGAAAGAATCCAAACAACACCGTTCACTTGTTGGAATTAACACGGGGACCAAGAAAGAATGGTGATGGTGAGAAGTATTTCTATGTCAAGAATTCTCAAGAGGTGGAACAAATCTCAGAACATTCTTGACATAAAGGATGGTAATACTCCAAGGTAAAGAAGAACAATTGCCGGATAGCAAGGAACTCAAGGTATAACACCAAACATGAATAAGCTTGTGTTGGTGGGAAGGCAATAAAGTGGTCGATGATAATACAATTCATTGAGGGCAAGGATGGTATTTCTCATCATGAATTCAATTGATATCCTGGATGAGCTCAGAATGTTGATGATCACGACACCTTTGTCGCGAGAGTTCATGAAGATGTAATCGATCGGCGATGACATCAAGTCAAAGTAATGATGAAGTGAAAGGTTATTGGAACCAAGGATACGACACAAACTCGAAACCAAGCTTGTTGTTCAAGGCGAAATGATATGACGATGAGGATCGACGTAAGGTTAGTTCATCGTCGAAAATTGTGCTCGAGAAGAAGGACCGGTAGCACAGTTAAAATCATCACGACAATGATATAGCCAAACAGGCTAGGAATGGCGTGATCGGTCTGAACTTCGTACTTATAGAAGCTTCTTGAAGAGTTGTTGAACCGTAGTGCGGACTCGGTTCAGTTATCGGTGTCTTTGAGTGTATAATAACTCAGAGCCCGTGAAAAATTGGAATCAGTGGGAAGGTAGCACTTGATGAAGAACTCATAAGAAGTTATGCAGTTCCATGATAATCTCGAGATACCAGGGGGGTAATACTCGACACAAGATCAAAGTAAAGGTTGGACTGGTGTATTGATCCATAGAAGACAATTGTTTTAACTTGTCCGAGAAATGGAATCAAAGAAGAACAATCATGGTCGAAACCACGGTTGCAAGGGATCAATTTACAGATACCATATGTTAGTTATCAAGGAAATAGTTATCATTACAAGAAGCTTCCATGATAGGATATACATCGCGTCCATGGGCATGAACACAAAGTTCAAGGTCGACTCCCACTTCCTCAATGCATAATCTTCCATTCACCTCTCGTATTTCGAAGATGACATTAGTTGTTGAAAGTTTTACCTGGTGCAATACCAGATAAGTATGACTCATGAAATCTTTCGGGTTCACGCCGATGAGGGAAGGCGTAGGTTCAATCCCATCGGGGCTTCTTGCGAACATATACCATAAGCTTCAAGAGTAAGTATCACCAGCTCGAAAGCAGAGCATGGATGACAAAAGGAAAGGATACAATTTAACAAAGGCATTATGTATCGGAGAAGGACTCACAAGGTGATTAATTATGAAGGACACTGTCGGATATAATAATCCAACAGTGGATAAGGCGATCCACAGTGGAGCTGAGGTGAGTATCGATACCCAATCAGAGGAAGAAAGAATGCGAATGCAACAAGTTATGGAATCATCTGAATAATTCAAAGCTTAAATGCAAAGGAATTATGATTTCCAAAACAAGGGATCAGAAGCAGACGTTCTGATCAAGGATGGATCAATTGTATATACCAGAGGCACAATCGATGACAGATAGTTTGGTCGAGAACCAGCTCATGTTCAAAACGACGTCTGAGCCGGAAAGATAATCCTAGGACTCGATTGATGATTGTGAACATTCACAACGTATTGAATCAATGGACTCAAAAATGTTGGTGACAAAGGATGCTAATATGATTACTATACTTATGGGATTAATCATAATGAAAGCAAACAAGAAATTCCAGAGCAATAGGTTGCTGAGGATTTTCGGAATATCGAATGGTATTTCGAAGACTTTTGTGTAACACAGGAACAACTGGGGGATGAGCGGATACTCGATAAGTGCGAGAATTAACCGTAGGGGTATTCAGGTGACAAAGAACAGCAAGGCAGTAAGCTCAAAGGATTATCGAAACAACGACGAGTTTTTCAGGGTATCTTGTAATAACAAGACCAACTGGGGATGAATGTAAGAATAGCAAGTGCAAGTAGTTATCCAGAAGGGTTTGCGGTGGAAAGGGAATTGCAAACGCGATGAACACAAGTTCTCGGGTTAACAGCGGAGAGTATCTTCAGGGTCTTCTGGTGCAGCAGACGATCATCAGTAATAAGGGGCTCTCCGGTTGAAAGTGATAATGAGATCCTAATGTTAGATTTAATAAACTTCATTTAACCCGAATAGAGGAGAGATCAGAGTCCCAGAGTAAAGGTCGAGGAGTAAAAGATCCTAGTACCACCCAATGGCGACGTGGGCCCGTAAGGCACACAGCCATGTTAGTAAAAGTTTTGCAATGTCTAGACTCGACTTGCCAAGGGTGTGGCGAGGGGATTCCTACAGCAATCGGCTCGATACCAACTTGTGATGCCCCGATTCAATCGTACACTAATCATACGCAAAGCGTATACGATCAAGATCGAGGACTCACGGGAAGATATCACAACACAACTCTAAAAATAAAATAAGTCATACAAGCATCATAATACAAGCCAGGGCCTCGAGGGCTCGAATACAAGTGCTCGATCATAGGCGAGTCAGCGGAAGCAACAATATCTGAGTCTGAGACATAAGTTAAACAAGGTGCCATAAGATGGCTAGCACAAACTGGGATCTGAGATCGAAGAGGCGCAGGCCTCCTGCAGGATCCTCCTAACTACTCCTGGTCGTCGTCGATTGGGCTGCTGCGTAGTAGTAGGCACCTCCGGGGTAGTAGTCGTCGTCGATGGTGGCGTCTGGCTCCTGGGCTCCATCGTCTGGTCGCAGCAACCGGGTAAAGAAATGGGGAAAAGGGGGAACAAGGCAACCGTGAGTACTCATCCAAAGTACTTGCAAGCAAGGAGCTACACTACATATGCATGGATATATGTGTAAAGGGCCATATCAGTGGACTGAACTGCAGAATGCCAAGAATAAGAGGGGATAGCTAATCATGTCGAAGACTACGCTCAGCAGCCTCCGTCTTGCAACATGTAGAAGAGAGCGGTGAAGTCCTCCAAATAGCATCGCATAGCATAATCCTACCCGGCGATCCCTCCTCGTAACCACGAGAGAGAGCGACCACGGGTTATATCGGCACTTGGAAGGTGTGTTTTATTAAGTATCCGCTCTAGTTGTCATAAGGTCAAGGTACAACTCCAAGTCGCCCTGTTATCGAAGATCACGGCTATTGAATAGATTAAACTTCCCTGCAGGGGTGCACCACATAACCCAACACGCTTGATCCCATTTTGGCACACTCCGAACATTTTAAATTTTAATATAAAATAACCCGTAACCCGGATGGAAAAACTTTGTACATGAAAGTTGCTCAGAACGATGAGACGAATCCGGATACGCACCCCGTTCGTCCGCCACGCGTCCCTAGCATAGTGAACCTACAACATTTCACCTCCGGTTCATTTGTCTGAAAACACGGAACACCGGGGATACTTTCCCGGATGTTTTCCCCCTTCACTGATATCACCTCATACCGTGTTAGAACACGTCTAGCTCTGCTTGTTGTCATGTTATGCACTTGCTTGCTATGTATTTACTGTTTCTTCCCCCCTCTTCTCTTCGGTAGACTACGAGACCGGCGCTTGCTGCTTTGCTGCCCGTGCGACTACGGTGTTGTGACCCTCTCTCTTGCGAGCAACCAGGCAAGCCCCCCCTTTGATCACCAGATATCGCCTACTCTTCTCTATACTGCTTGCATTAGAGTAGTGTAGCATGTTACTGCTTTCAGTTAATCCTATACTGCTGCATAGCCTGTCCTTGCTACTACTGTTGTTACCTTTACCTGCTATCCTACTGCTTAGTATAGGATGCTAGTGTTCCATCAGTGACCCTACACTCTTGTCCGTCTGCCATGCTATACTACTGGGCTGTGATCACTTCGGGAGGTGATCACGGGCATATACTATATACTTTACACTGTTACATTACCTGTGATACTGTTCGGAGATGGGGGCTGAAAGGACAGGTGGCTCCATCCCGGTAGAGGTGGGCCTGGGTTCCCGACGGCCCCCGACTGTTACTTTGTGGCGGAGCGGCAGGGCAGGTTGAGACCACCTAGGAGAGAGGTGGGCCTGGCCCTGGTCGGCGTTCGCGGATACTTAACATGTTTAACGAGATCTGGGTATTTGATCTGAGTCTGGCCATTTGGTCTATACGCACTAACCATCTACGCGGGAGTAGTTATGGGTATCCGGCGTCGTGGTATCAGCCGGCACCGTGACATCGGCGACAGGCGGCAGGCCGGATTGATCTGGAACGCGCTGCTAGGCTAGGTGCGCTTCCGGCCGCCCTCATAGCGTCTTGGTGTGCTATGGGCGATGGGCCTGGACCTGTGCGCTTAGGTTTAGACCGGCGTCTTGACCTCTCTGTTGTGCCTAGGTGGGGCTGCGGCGTGTTGATCTTCCGCGGCGGGCATGACCCAGAAAGTGTGTCCGGCCAAATGGGATCAAGCGTGTTGGGTTATGTGGTGCACCCTGCAGTGAGTTTAATTTATTGAATAGCCGTGATCTTCGATAACGGGACGACTTGGAGTTGTACCTTGACCTTATGACAACTAGAACCGGATACTTAATAAAACACACCCTTCCAAGTGCCAGATATAACCCGGTGGTCGCTCTCTCTCAGGGTTACGAGGAGGGGATCGTCGGGTAGGATTATGTTGTGCGATGCTATTTGGAGGACTTGATCCGCTCTCTTCTACATGTTGCAAGGCAGAGGCTGCGAGCGTAGTCTTGACGGGATTAGCTATCCCCTCTTATTACGGCATTCGCAGATTTAGTCCATCGATATGGCCCTTTACACATATATCCATGCATATGTAGTGTAGCTCCTTGCTTGCAGTACTTTAGATGAGTACTCACGGTTGCCTTGTTCCCCTTTTCCCCTTTCTTTACCGGTTCTGCGACCAGACGATGGAGCCGGGGCGACGCCACCATCGGCGGCGACTACTACCCCAGAGGTGCCTACTACTACGTGCAGCCCGGCCGGCGGCGACCGAGGAGTAGTTAGGAGGATCGAGGCGGGAGGCCTGCGCCTCTTCGTCTGTATCCCAGTTTGTGCTAGCCATCTTATGGCACCTTGTTTAACTTATGTCTGTACTCAGATATTGTTGCTTCCGCTGACTCGTCTATGATCGAGCACTTGTATTCGAGCCCTCGAGGCCCCTGGCTTATATTATGATGCTTGTATGACTTATTTTATTTTTAGAGTTGTGTCGTGATATCTTTCCGTGAGTCTCTGATCTTGATCGTACACGTTTGCGTGTATGATTAGTGTATGATTGAATCGGGGGCGTCACAGAAAGTGAGAGCGATTTAGAGCCAATTTAGTAGATACTTAGTACACAACGTTATATATTTCATTACATGGTAGCATGATAGCTCAAAAGAAATTTATGAAATCACTTGATATTGGCTTTATAAGGCAAACTATTTTAGCAGAGATGCATCATATAGGTAGATCTGTTCTCTTAACCCCTAGCTGAGTCTTGTATCTGCTACCAACAGGAAAAACATGAAGGTGGTGATATTAGGTAGAGCCATCACGGCATGTTCCATCAATTGACCATGATTTCATCGTCTAAACAACTCTTCATCCTTGGTTCCTGTAGACCAGGTTTTGATATTGTTGTCCTTCATTTTGCCATATACATTCCAAATCTTTTTTCCTGCCTGCAATTAAGCCATCGTCCTAAAATATATTAGTTCTCCCACACACACACACCATTTCCTTTGCCTCGGCAAAAGATAAATTGCAAACAGACAAATTTATGGGAAAACACGTCACCCATATACATAAACATGGTCAGATTAATACCAGCACACAGGCATATCTATTAAATGTTTTCTCTCTCTCATTGGTAGCTTCCAACTATCAGACTCTCCCCTCTGCTGGTACTACCATCCATAAAACTCAATGAGACCTTGAGATCTACCGAAAGGCATAAAACCCCTACCTCATACTTAATACTAATGATGTCACATGCATCCTATGACAAAAAGAACATGTAGAATAGAAGCATGATAGTAGTGAAATACTTTTTCATAAACCTTATAATGGCTAACATTAAAACGTGACGGTCGAAGCATTTCACATCGAGATATGTTGTCTTTGTTTCCAAAAGAAACCCCACCAAAACATAGTATTCTTGCTCTGGCAGTGAGTGAAACTGGAAAAGACAGCGAGGGAGTACAACGATCCCTTGGCTCACTCGTGGTCGGATCCAATTAGTTACCATTCAAAATAAGTTTGTGCCTTTCGATTTGAGATATTGCAGTTGAACAAAGATAGAAGGTCAAAATATATTGCCCTTGGGTATGTGGAATAAAAGCAGAGGCTGCTTGTGCAAGCTGGTGCAAGTAGCCAAAGCAAACCAAGCATTAAAATTTAAAACCATTATACTTAGATGGCATATTTTGTCGATCCCGATAACATTACGGTCCAGGCATACCAATGCAAGGAGATACTTAGATAGCGTCTTTATATATAAGCTGGCGCAGCGTATCAAGCCTGATAATGGGAAGCACGATAGACTTAAAGCATGAACTTACATCAAAACAAAGCTACGAATGTAGCTTGTGGTAGATTATTTAATCCGACTTTATAAAGAAAACTACATAGCTAGCTATATCATATAGTGCAACTAACCAGCATATAAACAGAAGTGGAATAACTAACTATACTGATTTAGGATAAAATAAATTGATTATATTCTGCATACCACATCGGCAGATTGTATTGCCATTTAGACAATTAAAATGTTGAGCATCCCACACTTCTAGAGTAATTTTACTTGGATGCAACTGTTGTTGTTCCTTCGTAGCATCAATGTTTGGGTCAAAAGAATGGATATGGTGGTTGCCAAGTTCATACATACCACCTCCAATATGTCCGTCTTAGGAACGTCAGGCATGACATTATTTTTTAAATCTGGAACAATAGCTTCATGGAGATTGGCCGTTGGTGGTTGTGACGCCCCCGATTTAATCGTACACTAATCATGCACGCAAATGTGTACGATCAAGATCAAGGACTCACGGGAAGATATCACAAAACAACTCTACAAATAAAAATAAGTCATACAAGCATCATAATACAAGCCAGGGGCCTCGAGGGCTCGAATACAAGTGCTCGATCATAGATGAGTCAGCGGAAGCAACAATATCTGAGTACAGACATAAGTTAAACAAGTTTGCCTTAAGAAGGCTAGCACAAACTGGGATACAGATCGAAAGAGGAGCAGGCCTCTGCTGGGATCCTCCTAGCTACTCACAGGTCGTCGTCGGTGGGCTGCTGCGTAGTAGTAGGCACCTCCAGTGTAGTAGTCGTCATCGACGGTGGCGTCTGGCTCCTGGGCTCCATCGTCTGGTTGCAGCAATCGAGTAGAGGTAGGGGGAAAAAGGGGAACAAGGCAACCGTGAGTACTCATCCAAAGTACTACAAGCAAGGAGCTACACTACATATGCATGGATATATGTGTAAAGGGCCATATCGATGGACTGAAGCTGCAGAATGCGAATAAGAGGGGGATAGCTAGTCTTATCGAAGACTACGCTTCTGGTCACCTTCGACTTGCAACAGGTAGAGGAGGGTAGGTTGAAGTCCTCCAAGTAACATCACATAGCAATAATCCTACCCGGCGATCCCCTCCTCATATCCCTGAGAGAGAGCGAACACCGGTTGTATCTGGCACTTGGAAGGGTGTGTTTTAGCAAGTATCCGGTTCTAGTTGTCATAAGGTCAAGGTACAACTCCAAGTCGTCCTGTTATCGAAGATCACGGCTATTGAATAGATTAACTTCCTGCAGGGTGCACCATCTTACCCAAAGACGCTTGATCCCATTTGGCGGACACACTTTCTGGGTCATGCCCGGCCGCGGAAGATCAACAAGTCGCAGCCCCACCTAGGCACACAGAGAGGCCAACGCGGTCTAAACCTAAGCGCCACGAAGTGCGGGCCCATCGCCCATAGCACACACAAGACGTTGCGAGGCGGCCGGAAGCAGACCTAGCCTAGCAGGCGTTCCAGTCCAATCCGGCGCGCCGCTCGTCGCCGACGTCTGAAGTGCCGGCTGATACCACGACGCGGGATACCCATAACTACTCCCGCGTAGATGGTTAGTGCGTATAAGCTCGTAGCCAACTCAGATCAAATACCAAGATCTCGTTAAGCGTGTTAAGTATCCATGAACGCCAAACAGGGCCAGCGCACCTCTCTCCTAGGCGGTCTCAACCTGCCTGTCGCTCCGCCACAAAGATCCACTCATGGTGCTCCACCAGCCGACCGACTTTAGTCTCCACCATTGTATCATGTATAAAGTATATAGTATATACCCGTGATCACCTCCCGAGTGATCACGGCCCGATAGTATACCACGGCAGACGGACAAGAATGTAGGGCCACAGATGAAAGTACTAGCATCCTATACTAAGCATATAGGATTGCAGGTAAGGTAACAACAGTAGTAACAAGGACAGGCTATGTAGCAGTATAGGAGTATCTGAAAGCAGTAACATGCTACACTACTCTAATGCAAGCAGTATAGAGAAGAGTAGGCGATATCTGGTGATCAAGGGGGGGGGCTTGCCTGGTTGCTCTGGCAAGGAGGGGTCGTCGTCGACGTAGTCGATCACGAAGGTGACATCGGTCTCGGGGTCTACCGGAGAGAAGAGGGGGAAGAAACAGTAAATACACACAAACATAAGCATAACAGGACAATAAGCGGGGCAGAGGTGATCTAACGTAGCGTTAGGCGATACTGGCGAGGAGGGAAAACATCCGGGAAAGTTTTCCCGGTTCCGGACATCTGTCAAACAGATGAACCGGAGGGGAAAAGTTCAATGTTCAGCATGCTAGAGGCATGTGACAGAGGAACGGACCGCGTATTCGGATTCGTTGGATTTTTCTGAGCAACTTTCATATATAAAACTTTTTCATCTGAGTTACGGTTATTTTTCTATGATTTTTCAAAGTTTTAAAACAAATTCTGAAATTATTTAAATTAACAGAAAAGGAATTACTGTGTCAGCATGAGGTCAACAGGTCAACCGCAGCTGTTCAGGTCAAACCTGGCAGCTGGGTCCTACCTGTCATAGACAGTGGGGCTAACAGCAGTTTAGTTTAGCTAAACAGAGTTAATTAGTGGTTGGGCCCCACATGTCAATGGCTAACTAGGTTAAACTAATTAACTTAATCAAATTACTTAATTAGCAGGCGGTGCGGGCCCCTTACGTCAGCGACTGGGGCTACCCAGTTAGCTGCGTTGACTCGGTCAACTGGTCAGCCCGGGCCCTTGGGGCCACCAGGCAGTGACCCTAGGGGTGGGGCTAGGTCGGCCACGTCGGCGCCACGCCGGAGGGAGCTCCGGCGAGCCAACTCCGCGGCGGCGCGCACGGGAGGGGATCGGGAAAAGGGCTAGGGGGCGTCAAAAAGGGCGTGGCCGGTAGCGTTCGAATGCTGACGTCATCGCGCTTCCAACCACGGAAACGGCAGTGGCTGGGACAGCCAGAAACGGCGCCGGCGTCGAGGTCATGATCGCGGAGTTGGCGAGGCGGAGTCGGTGTGAGGGCATGAGCGAGTCGAGGGGGCCTTTATCGCTGGGTCGGCCTTGCGTCAGTGGTGGGAATAAGCGGCGCTTAGGGAGGCCGGAGCTGGCGGACCAGCGGACGGGAGCGGCGGTGGCGCTCGGGCCCGTTCGAATCGCGGGGAAGCGGGCTAGAAGTGCGGTTGGGGCTATGGCTCGGTGCTGCGTCGCATACTGGAGCGCCTTGATGGCTGGCTGGGGCTCGGGAGCGCGTCTGGCCTGGGCAGCGGCCATGGCGGGCGGCGGAGCTCACCTCCATGAGGGGCGACGGAGGCGCTAGAGCGTGAAAGAGAGGGAAGGAGCGACGAGAGGCTCACCTAAGCGGGCACACGGTGGCCCCATGAGCAACAAAGCAGCGAAGCGATGAAGCGAGGCGGCAGTGCTCGTCGGGCTGAGGCGATGACTTAGTCGGGCGGTCTTTATGGCGGGCTTCGGCTCGGCGGGTGGTCGGGGTCGCAGATTGTGGACGTCGTGGCGGCGTCTGAACACGGTGGCTCGTCGAGGAGGGCGGTGGCTCGTGGGCGAAACAAGCGGAGGCGACGGCGATGGCGACCATGGCGGAGAGGAGAAGCAGCAGCGTGGGGGAGGGGATCGGCGGAGAGGCGGACGGGGAGAGGCGTGGAGTGGGGGAGGGATCGAGGCGCGCGCGTGGCGGCCTTATCCCCTCGCCGACGATGGCGAGTGGGTTCGGCGGGGCTACGCCCTTGTTCGACCCAGTCGGGGAACGAGGAAGGGACGGGCAGGGGGGATCTGGGCTGGCTCGGGTGGGTTAGGTGGGTCGGTCCAGGTGGGTTATTTTTTCTTTTCTGTTTTAATTTATTTTAAAATACTCAGACACTTTATAAAAATGTGTGTACTCCACCATAATTAACTTTGTAATATCTGACAACCCCCGAACATTTTAGTTTGAATTTTTTGAAAACTTTTATTGCCATCATAATTTTGAATTGAATATCGAAACCGTTTTGATTTAACCCGCGGTTAACTACAGTGACAGAGGTGATGTCGGTGTACTAAGGTAGGGGTACCTTAGTACCCCGAACCTGGGCACGGGCAGTCGCAGCGTCCCCGTGGCAAGCCTTGCCGGGCGTCTGCCAAGTCCCTCTGCGGCCCTTCGGAAAACAAGACTCCGGCAAGAGGAGCTTGCCGGTGAGCCATTCAAGACCAAAGTAGTCAAGACCCCGGCAAGAGGAGCTTGCCGGGAAGGCCACTCAGGGCGCAAAGGAAACAAGGCCCCGTGAAGAGGAGCTTGCCGGGAAGGCTTGGCGGGCGCCGAGCCCCCAAGCGCGACAAGGTTCCTGCCGCGGCAAGGCGCTTGCCGGGGCGGGCGACCTCTCTTCATCTCCGCTCCGGCTGACCCGTAGCGTGTCACCACAGGGCTCTCCCAAATCTGGCGTGTCGACGGGCTGTGCAGCCAGCGGGAGTAGCGACAAGCGTGACAAGCTACCATCGTGGCAAGCGGAGGCGCACTTGACGGTCCCTGTTACCTGTTCGAGGCGATCGAGGCGGGCATTGATGACCCTTGTCCCTTGCCGTCGAGTTAGGTATAGATTACTGTACCTTTGTATAAAGCGGTGTACCAACCTATGTTTTACTATCATACCCTTGTCTACTTGCCACATGTGGTGACCCCTTGTGCCTATAAAGGAGGCCCAAGGGCAGCGTAGAAAGGGTTATTTGGGTTCGGTCCAGCTCGGCTTAGTTCATCACGTTCATACGAAACCACACTCAGGCTAGGTCTTGTAGCTCCCATTGCTCCCTAGCAAGAACACAAGATAATCCACAAAGCAGCAGTAGGAGTATTATCTCTCCGGAGAGCTCCGAAGCTGGGTAAAATCCGCTCGTGTGCATCGCCTCGATCCGCTCTTTGTGCAACCTCCGCCCCCCTCCGAACCACAAGGGGCCCAGGTCCCGTAGGTGCTCGTGGGACCTACCGGAACTTTCGACAGGCTGCGCAAGTGCGGAAGGAACTGGATCAAGGAGCTTCCGGTGGTTCTTTGGTCGATCAGGGCTGACGCCGTCGAGCCCTTGGCGGACACCCTTTGCTCTAGTCTACGGAGCAGAGGCAGTTCTCCCACGGAACTCGTGATCTGGGTCACCTCGAGTGCTCGCTTATGATGAGCTTGAGCAAGAGCAGCTGCGACAAGATGACGCTGCTCCTCGAGGAAGATCGTCTTCAGCTCTTTGCACGAGCTGCTCGTTACCAGCAAGCTTTGCGTCGCTACCATAGCCGCAAAGTTAATGCCGAAAGCTTCGAGGAAGGCGACCTTGTTCTTGGTAGCGTTCAATCCGCCAAGAATTCCAACAAGTTGGCCTTGAAGTGGGAAGGCCCTTATCGGGTGAAAGCGAGTCACTAGGCCCGGCGCTATGCGCCTTGAGACCGAAGATGGCCTTCCGGTGAGCAATTCCTGGAATATAGAGCATCTTCGCAAGTTTTACCCATGAGGCGCGGTTGCCGGAACCCGTTCCGGCAACCACCCTTTAATACAAGTCTTGCCGCTGTTGCATGTAATCCTTTGTACAAAGCGGTAGCGAGACCCGTGCATCGAGGAAAGCATATGGGTTGCGCACATTTTGTCAATACATGCTTTCATAATCATATATGCATGTGTTTACTAACATCTTGTGCAGCACCAGCACCAGGTAAGCGATAATGAGCCACTAGGCTCCATAACATTATTTTCTCTTCTTTCTTCTCAAATAAGAAGGAGGTTCATCCACCCACAAGTTAACCGGGGAGGAGGAGATAATGGTGTGGGCATAGCGTCGCTCGAGGCTGTCGCCTTGCCGAAAATGGACAACAGAAAAGCTAAGTTGCTAAGTTTAAACGACCAGTTTTAAATTTTTAAGTGATCTTCCTCGAACGATAGTACTTTGTATGGAAAACCTGTGCGCGGAGGAACCGACTCACGACTAGCTTGCGCCCTTACTTTGTTTCGAGTCCGCTCAATGACTTAAGTGAGCTGCAGCTAATCCGCGACAAGGTTGCTTGTCGGTGGCGACCCTTGACGAAGCTGCTGAAGTTCCTTTTCGGTGCTTTCGCGGCAAGGGTGCCTGCACCGGCAAGTTCCCCTGAAAGCGTAGGGTATAAACATACAAGGGAAGAAATCGAGTAAAGGAAATAACATTGCATTCGATTGCCTAAGATAGTGTATATTACAAAAATAACTTATCGCGGCACTAGCTAAATTGTTCTCAGAACTGAAATAACAGCGAAGAGAAGAAAGGTGCATCGGCATCCAAGCCCCGGCAAGCCAGAGTTGCCGGGGGCTGCGGCAACCAGAGTTGCCGGGGGCTGTGGCAAGCCAGAGTTGGCCGGGGGCTGCGGTATCAGATAAGCCTTTCGTCCTTTCTCAAACATCCCTTTTTCATTAAAAACATTCTACTCGGATACAGTCCGTGGAGAATGAAAAACATGAAAGAGAGGATTACAAGTTTTTAAATGCAGATAAGGCCGAAGGCTTACAAATTAAAAAGATAAGATGCCCGTAATCCTTTTCCTGTCCCTCTCTTGAGGAGGTAGGTCAAGGAGGCGAGAAGGGCAAGCGGAGGCGCCTAGGCGAGCTACAGTGCGAAGGCACCAAGAGAACATCCGGGGCTCTCCGAGGCTTGGCGGAGATGGCGGCGCCGAGGCGGGGCTCGAGGCAGGCGGCGGGGCGTCGGCCTGCTGTCGAGGCACTCGCCCTCGTACTCCGACTTGACGGCCTTGTCGCCATCCCTCTTCCCCTTCCGCAGCCTCCCTCGATCGCCCAAGGAGGCGACCCGGGGAGTTCAAGGAGCCGCGGCGGATGATGGGGTCGCGATAGCGCTTGTGAGCGGCGCCCGACAACTAGTTGGGCCGCTACCCTCGTCGTCGCTGTCGCTCTCCTCCTCGCCACTCTCGCTCGAGGAGGAATCTTCGCTGTCGGAGGAGCTATCACGCAGCACCTCGCTCAGTGCCGAGATCCCGAAGACCTTGAGCGGAGGAGATCACCCTCCATTAACTTAAAATGGAGGTAAACCCCGCCGACAGGTTGTGGATGCGGCGACGTCTTCCACCCGCGATCAAGATACATCACATTAGGGGCTGGGAATACAGCGCGGACTCGCGTGCGCTGTTCCCACAGCCCCTCATGTACAATCTCAATATCTCGGGCGGATCCGACTCCATCGCGCTCATGACGGAGCTGGAAGGCGGAGGCGGCGATGGCGCCGGCGCAGCAGCGAAGAACTTCGCAAAGGTCGTCCCTGTATGGACCGCCCTTGAGGAGGGAACCGCCCTGGGCGGAGGCAGCGCGCCGCCCGCCCGCTTCTTCCCAGCGCCTCGACCTCGTCCACGACCTCGCCCCGAGGGGAACCGGCGGAGGCGGAGACGGCGCGCCGCCTCGTCCGCCTCTCCCCCGAGCTCCTCGACCTCGTCCACGACCTCGCCCCCTCCCTCTTCCCCTTGTGGCTGGCTCTGCCACCCCGGGCGTGGGATTGGGAGGGGTGCGCTGTCTAGCTGCGACCCTCGCCGCCACCGATGAGGAACCAAGGTTCCCTTTCTCCATGTGAATGGGAGAAAGGGGAGCAGAAGCTGAGGAAAGGAAGAGATGGGAGAGTGCGGGCTTCTGCGCTCCCCTTCCGCCCTTCTTAAAAGAAGCAAGGTGGGGGCTCGGCCGCCCCGCTCAGCGAATCAAGGCATAGGAAGAGCAGGGAATCGGGGCAGACCTGCTGCCTCTGCTGCATAGCGGCCCAGTTCCCACTTCCACCGTCCGTGACCCCAAGAGCATGGGAACCACGTGGCGGAGATGCAGAAGCGAGGCGACAGATGAGGCGACCTCGACGCCGCCCACTTCCCCACGACACGCAATTGATGCGTGTCGTTCAGGAGAACAGCGGCGGATCTGAGTGGATTTGGTTTGGACCCAGGCCCGCGTGCCGTGCCTGTTTTGGGCCTGGCCCAACAGCGCTCGGCACCGTGTATGGCCCACGCCGGGGCTCTGTCGGTGTACTAAGGTAGGGGTACCTTAGTACCCCGAACCTGGCACAGGCGTCATGGCGTCCCGTGGCAAGCCTTGCGGCGTCTTCCAAGTCCCTCTGCGGCCCTTGGAAAACAAGACTCCGGCAAGAGGAGCTTGCGGTGAGCCATTCAAGACCAAAGTAGTCAAGACCCGGCAAGAGGAGCTTGCCGGAAAATACTCAGGCGCAAAGGAAACAAGGCCCGGCAAGAGGAGCTTGCGGGAAGGCTGGCGGCGCCGAGCCCCAAGCGACAAGGTTCCTGCAGCGGCAAAGGCGCTGCGGGGCGGGCGACCTCTCTTCATCTCGCTCCAGCTCACCCGCCAGCGTGTCACCAGGGCTCTCCCAAATCTGGCGTGTCGACGGGCTGTGCAGCCAGTGGGGAGTAGCGACAAGCGGCGACAAGCTACCATTGTGGCAAGCGGAGGCGCACAGCGGTCCTGTTACTTTGTTGAGGCGTGAGGCGGGCATTGATGACCCTTGTCCCTTGCCGTCGAGTTAGGTATAGATTACTGTACCTTTGTACAAAGTGGTGTACCAACCTATGTTTTACTATCATACCCTTGTCTACTTGCCACATGTGGTGACCCCTTGTGCCTATAAAAGGAGGCCCAAGGGCAACGTAGAAAGGGTTCGACGGGGTTCGGTCCAGCTCCGGCTTAGTTCATCACATTCATACGAAACCACACTCAGGCTAGGTATTGTAGCTCCCATTGCTCCCTAGCAAGAACACAAGATAATCCACAAAGCAGCAGTAGGAGTATTATCTCTCCTGAGAGCTCCGAAGCTGGGTAAAATCCGCTCGTGTGCATCGCCTCGATCCGCTCTTTGTGCAACCTCCGCCCCCCTCCGAACCACAAGGGGCCCAGGTCCCGTAGGTGCTCGTGGGACACGATCAGTTCTCCCCCGACAGGTGACGTGGCACCATCAACGTGAGATTACTGTAGCATGATTATCCGGGCGTTACAAATCTCCTCCACTACAAGAAATCTCGTCCCGAGATTTAGGAGGTAGAAGGGAAGAGTGCGGGGTATTCATCACGAAAGCGGTCCTCGCGTTCCCGGTGGCCGTCTTGAGTGATTTGACCCTTTGGACTTTGAGGAACTTGATCGCCTTCCGGCGCGTGCGGCGTTCAGCAGTCGAGAATGCGGACGGATGCTCTTTATAGGAGAGGTCTGTTGCAATTCGAGCACTTCATGGTCCTTGATCGGATTGGGTCCTTGAAGCTGCGTCGGAGTTGTGACACGTGGAACACATCGTGAACACGAAAGGTTCGACGGAAGCTCCGATTGATATGCCACTTTTCCGCCTTTCGAGAATAGTGAATGGGCCAATATAGCGAGGAGCTAGCTTGCCCTTGATCCGGCGGTGAGCACCCTTCATTGGTGTAGCGAAGATAGGCCTTTTCGCGAGTTGATAGACCATGTCTTTATGATGATGGTCATAATTACTCTTTTAGCGTGGTGGCAGTCTTGAGATTCTCGCGAATAATGCGGACTTGTTCTTGACATGTTGGATAATATCTGGACGAAGAGTGGGCGTTCCCAGATTCGACCAGTTCGGAGGGTTCGACACTTCCGTCCATATAACACTTGAAGGGGCCATCTTGAGACTAAGCTTGATAGCTATTATTATAAGAGAACTCAGCATACGGAGAGATTCCTCCACTTCTTGCGAAGGAAATAACACAAGCTCGAAGCATGTCTTTGAGAACTTTGTTGACACATTCAACTTGCCCTTGTGACTGCGGATGAAGCGCGATCTTGAAAGATAAATGAGTCCCCATAGCTTCTTGAAAACTTGCCCGAATCTTGAAGTGAATAAGCTGCCACGGTCCGAGCTGATAACCAGTGGAATACCGTGAAGTGAAACAATTCTGGACATATAGAGTTGCAAGCTGACTAGCGGTGATCGTTTCTTTGACCGCGGAAAATGTGCAACTTTAGAAAGCGGTCAATGGCGACAAGAATAGCATCATTACCTTTCTGCGATTTGGGAAATCCGGTGGCGAAGTCCATTTCAACATGGTCCCATTTCCATTCAGGAATAGAGATAGGTTGCGAGTTCAGCAGGCCTTTGATGTTCTGCTTTGATCTGACGGCAAGCGTCACACTCAACAACATAGCGAGCAATGTCTTGCTTCATATTAGACCACGGAATCTCGGCGAATGTCTTGATACATCTTCGTACTACCGGGATGGATACATAGAGGCGTATCATGAGATTCTTTCATAACCTCTGAGTCATATTCAGGTTTTCCTTCTTACGGCACCACTAGGCGGCCTTTGAAGTACAAGGCTCCATCATCAGCAATAGTGAAGAATGAGGATTTCCTTCTTTGAGGTCTCGCTTAATCTTGTAGACTTGAGTCATATCCTGCATTGTCTTTATGGAGCCCACGAGATCGGGTTCGACAGCCAGGGTATAGAGGAACCACAGGAAACAACACGGAGATTCATCTTGCGGAACTCGGAGGAGGGGCGAGTGCACCGGAGGAACAATATGGAGGTTCAGCTTTCTGAATTCTTCAACAAGTGAGGCTGAACTTTGTGAACACGAAGGTGGTTGCTTGATAAGACTTGCGGCTCAAGGCATCAGCCATTACATTAGCCTTGCTCGGCGTATAGGAAATACCCAAATCAAAGTCTGCAGCAGTCTCCATCCATCTCTGCGGCGGAGGTTCAGGTCTGGCTGAGTAAACATATACTTCAGACTTTGGTGGTCGGTGAAGATCTCATAGCGATTACCGAGAAGGTAATGTCGCCCTTGCTTCAGCGCATGAATGACAGCTGACAAGCTCGAGGTCGTGAACTGGGTAGTTCTCATCGTGAGGGCGCAATTGCCGAGAGGCATAAGCAACCACTTTGCGCTCTTGCATTAGGACACGCCTAATCCTTGACAGAAGCGTCGCGATAAATAGCGACGTCCTTCTTAGTATCGGGAGGAGCTAATCTTTGGGGCAGAAGTCAACTTGTCTTTGAGTGCCCGGAAACTTTCGACATTTATCATCCATTGGAATTTGGCGCCCTTATGCAACAGGTTAGTCGGAGGCACGGCAATCTTGGAGAAGTTCTCGGCGAATCGGCGGCAATAGCTGGCGAGACCGAGAAAACTTCGACTTATGCGTTCTTGGAGGAGTCAATCGAGAATAGCCTGAACTCTTTCGGGGTTGACGGCAATACCATCCTTAGAGATGACATGCCCGAGATAGGTCACCGGGAAGCCGAATTCACACTTGGAGAACTTGGCATATAGTTGATGCTCCGTAGCTTTTCCGGCACACAAGGCGAAGATGTTCACATGTTCTTCTTCATTCTTGGAAAATATCAGGATATCATCCGGATAAACCACGACGAACTTGTCAAGGTAATCCATGAATATATAGTTCATCGAAGCGAGAGAAGGTGGCTGGAGCATTGGTTAAGCGAAGGACATGACGGTGTACTCGTATGAACCATAACGAGTCACAAATGCGGTCTTGGGGATATCCTCCTCACGAACACGGATCTGGTGGTAACCCAACCTCAAGTCGAGTTTGAGAACAGCGGCGAACCAGCCAGTTGATCATACAGATCATTGATCCGAGGAAGAGGATACTTATTCGAATGGTAGCTTGATTTATAGGACGGTAGTCTTGGACCAATCGGTTTGTCCCATCCTTCTTCTTGACAAAAGAGAAGGTGCTCCCCAAGGAGTGCAACTTGGGCGAATGAAACCACTTTGAAGAGATTTGTCGATTTCCTCCTTGAGCTCAAGGAGTTCATGCGGCGACATCTTGTAGGGTCGCAGCTATAGGAGTGGTGCTGGTTTCAAGTCGATGGCCAATTCGACAGCTCTAGCGGGGAATCCTGGAAGTTCTTGAGGAAAAGCGTCTGGAAGTCGCGAGCAGCAGGAATGTTTTCAATACCCTCGAGGGTGCGGCGTTCAATGCGTTTAATGCATAGAGCCTTGCCTCGGCATTTTGCACAGATGAGCTTGGTAAGTGACTATTTCATCGAAGGGTGTAGCAGATGGGCGGTCTTAGTGGCGCAAACTATGGAAGCGATATCGCCTTTAACCAATTCATTCCCAGAATGAGGTCAATGCTACAAGATTTCAGCACGATGAGAGAGACAAGGAATTCCAGTCCTTGATTTCAGCGGGCGTCGTTGCAAATCATGGAGGTTCGACATTGGCCCGCAGGGTGTGTACTAATAGTGAAGCATTCATGTCTTCACTTTTAATGCCATGCATGAATGCAAAATCTTGAGACATGAATGAATCGATGCCTGTATCAAATAAAACACATGCGGTACTGAATTTACGAGAAGTGTACCCATCACGATGCAGAGTTGGTCTTGAGCTTCGTTCGGATCAACGTGGTTGGCCTGAACTTCGACCATAAGGCTTGGCATTGTTGTTGCGGGGTTGGGTGTTTCCACGGCCGATCATTTGGAAGGGCCAGCTGATTCGGTTCTGGTTGCATTCTCTAGCACGGTGCCTGGTTGTCCACACGAAGCACAAACCATTATTGGGGGTGGGAACAGGAGCTTGGGGTGGTGGAGCTGGAAGCTTTGGCTGCTTAGTTGAAGTAGGCAGACGAGGTGCAGCATAGCTCTGCCTTGGAGCAGGTGCATTCGGCTGGTACATGCTGTTGGGAATCCATATCTTACGCTTATGCGAGGACGGGCCCGAAGATGAGCCCGTGTCACGGTTGCGCCTGTTAGAGCTCTGGTATTCCTGCAGACCAGTTTCGACATTGATAGCTTTGTTCACCAAGGTGGCGAAATCAGCAAAGTCGTGCACTAGAAGTGCGAGCTTGATGTCAGCTTGAAGGCCGTCACGGAACTTCTCTTGTCTGCGTGCATCAGTTGCAATATCCTCTTCAGCATAGCGAGACAAGTCCAGGAACTCTCGCTGATAAGCTTCAACATTCTTGTTGCCTTGGATGAGGTTGCGGAACTCACGCTTCTTCCGGTCCATGACTCCTTGAGGAATGAAGCGGGCACGGAAAGCAGCTTGGAAGTCTGGCCAGGTGATGAGTGTTCCAACTGGCAGAGTATGCCTGTGGCTGTCCCACCATTGAGCTGCGGGTCCCTTCAGGAAGAAGGAAGCAAAGGTGACATAGCTGGCAGGGGCTACATCAGCAGACTCCAACTCATAGGTGATGTCACGGAGCCAGTCATCAGCATCCAGCGGCTGTGTTGAGCTGTGGTACACACTTGGGTTGAGGCGTATGAAATCCTGCAGAGTTGTTGTGTTTGGCTGCTGGTTCATATTGGGGCGAGAAGCGGGCCATCATGTTCTCCATGGCTGGCGATTCATCTCAAGCTGTTGGATCATACCAGCCATGTACTCGAGGCGGTGGTGGGAAGTTGCCACCACGACCACGACCAGCTGATCTAACCATCCTGCTAATATATAACAGGGGTAGTTCAGCGTTTGAGAAATTTTGCAAAGGACAAGAATCATTCATGATGAAACATGCATAATGAAAGCAGACGATAGAAACCACATAGTAGTCGGCATATCTTGCAAAGGGATCATGCATAGAGTTCGTACACGAGTTGATTACATAGACTAAGACATCATAAGCGACACGCAGCTCATGGCGAATGCATCTAACATTATCAAGCAAGCCTACATCAGTCCCACGATGCTGCGGAGGTAGCTGTAGCTGAAAGCTGGTAGTGTGGCAGCGGATAGTCCTCCACGTCGGTGAACTGGGGCGCGGATACTCAGTGCAGAACCCGGCGACCAAGTGGCGGAGAGGACCAAGTCGCGGAGAGTAGCCTCCCACCTCCGCCAACCGACACCACAGGGCATCACGGTCTGGCTGGGTAGATCGCGAGCGGCAGCTCTGGATCGGACAAAGGGTGCATAGCGTCGAGCACGGTAAAAGTCTTGACGGGTGATGTACAACTCGTGGCGAAGAGCTCGGTTAGCTCGATCCAGCCCATCGGCATGCAGAATAAAGTTACGATGGTAGAAGGGCTCTCTGGTGACGATGGAGTAGGCAGCGGTGTAGTAACCCTCCTCACCAACATCGACGCGATAGCAATGTGCACGAAGGGGAGGTGTCCAACTCTCGATACTCTCCACGAAGGCGTGTCGAGCAGCATAAGCAGCATCGTGGACTGCCATATCGATAGTCACCCCAACACCATGTGCGGTGTGCAGCCAGATGAGTGGAGTCATACTCCGAGAGTAGAGGTGGACGATAGCTCGGTCTGCTCTGGTTAAAGTCTGGTACTCCTCAAAGGCGGTGTACTCAGGGTGCCAGCGATAACCCGGATAGGTCATCATCTCTGCTAGCACATTGGTGATCCCGAGCACCAATGGCCGTCGTGTGGCGCCACGACCTGCCTCGTGGGTTCCATCTGAAAACAAAGATGTTTCAAAGGAGTCAAATGGCGGTGTGGAAATTGATCAAAATACAATTCAAGAAACAACTATGGCTTTATCCAACTTTGGGGTGAATGTGGTCACGGGATCCTAGTGTTAGTTAGTAAAATCGTTTAACCCGAGTAGAAGAGAGTTGAGTCCCGAGTAAAGGTCGAGAGTAAAAGATCCTAGTACCACCCGATGGCGGCGTGGGCCGTAAGGCACACAACCAAGTTAGTAAAAGTTTTGCAATGTCTAGACTCGACTTGACCAAGGAGTGTGGAAGGGGATTCCTACAGGCGATCGGCTCGATACCAACTTGTGGCGCCCCGATTTAATCGTACACTAATCATGCACGCAAATGTATGCGATCAAGATCAAAGACTCACGGGAAGATATCACAACACAACTCTACAAATAAAATAAGTCATACAAGCATCATAATACAAGCCGGGGCCTCGAGGGCTCGAATACAAGTGCTCGATCATAGGCAGTCGCGGAAGCAACAATATCTGAGTCTGGACATAAGTTAAACAAGTTTGCCTTAAGAAGGCTAGCACAAACTGGGATACAGATCGAAGAGGAGCAGGCCTCTGCACAGGATCCTCCTAGCTACTCCAGTGGTCGTCGTCGGCGGGCTGCTGCGTAGTAGTAGGCACCTCCGATTAGTAGTAGTCGTCATCGACAATGGCGTCGCTCCTGGGCTCCATCGTCTGGTTGCAGCAATCGAGTAGAGGTAGGGGGGGAAGGGAACAAGGCAACCGTGAGTACTCATCAAAGTACTGCAAGCAAGGAGCTACACTACATATGCATGGATATATGTGTAAAGGGCCATATCGGTGGACTGAAGCTGCAGAATGCGAGAATAAGAGGGGATAGCTAGTCTTATCGAAGACTACGCTCGGTCACCTTCGACTTGCAACAGGTAGAGGAGGGTAGGTTGAAGTCCTCCAAGTAACATCACATAGCAATAATCCTACCGGCGATCGCCTCCTCATATCCACGAGAGAGCGAACACGGTTGTATCCGCACTTGGAAGGGTGTGTTTTATCAAGTATCCGGTTCTAGTTGTCATAAGGTCAAGGTACAACTCCAAGTCGTCCTGTTACCGAAGATCACGGCTATTGAATAGATTAACTTCCTGCGTAGGGTGCACCATCTTACCCAAAGACGCTTGATCCCATTTGGCGGACACACATTCTGGGTCATGCCCGCCGCGGAAGATCAACACGTCGCAGCCCCACCTAGGCTGTGAGAGAGGCCAGCACGCCGGTCTAAACCTAAGCGCCACAGTGCGGGCCCATCGCCCATAGCACACACACTGCGTTGCGGCGGCCGGAAGCAGACCTAGCCTAGCGGTGTTCGGTCCAATCCGGCGCGTGCCGCTCCGTCGTGACGTCTGAAGTGATTCGGGTGATACCACGGCGCGGGATACCCATAACTACTCCAGCGTAGATGGTTAGTGCGTACAAGCTCGTAGCCAACTCAGATCAAATACCAAGATCTCGTTAAGCGTGTTAAGTATCCATGACGCCAAAAGCAGGCCAGGCCCACCTCTCTCCTAAGCGGTCTCAACCTGCCACAATCGCTCCGCCACAAAGATCCACTCATGGGTGCTCCACCGGCCGACCGACTTTAGTCTCCACCATTGTATCATGTATAAAGTATATAGTATATACCGTGATCACCTCCCAGTGATCACGGCCCGATAATATATACAGCAGACGGACAAGAATGTAGGGCCACAGATGAAAGTACTAGCATCCTATACTAAGCATGTAGGATTGCAGGTAAGGTAACAACAGTAGTAACAAGGACAGGCTATGCAGCAGTATAGGAGTATCTGAAAGCAGTAACATGCTACACTACTCTAATGCAAGCAGTATAGAGAAGAGTAGGCGATATCTGGTGATCAAGGGGGGGGCTTGCCTGGTTGCTCTGGCAAGGAGGGTCGTCGTGAGCGTAGTCGATCACAGTGACATCGGTCTCGAGGTCTACCGAGAGAAGAGGGGAAGAAACAGTAAATACACACAAACATAAGCATAACAGGACAATAAGTGGGGCAGAGGTGATCTAACGTAGCGTTAGGCGATACTGGCGAAGAGGGAAAACATCCGGGAAAGTTTTCCCGGTTCCGGACATCTGTCAAACAGATGAACCGGAGGGGAAAAGTTCAATGTTCAGCATGCTAGAGGCATGTGACAGAGGAACGGACCGCGTATTCGGATTCGTTGGATTTTTCTGAGCAACTTTCATATATAAAACTTTTTCATCTGAGTTACGGTTATTTTTCTATGATTTTTCAAAGTTTTAAAACAAATTCTGAAATTATTTAAATTAACAGAAAAGGAATTACTGTGTCAGCATGAGGTCAACAGGTCAACCGCAGCTGTTCAGGTCAAACCTGGCAGCTGGGTCCTACCTGTCATAGACAGTGGGGCTAACAGCAGTTTAATTTAGCTAAACAGAGTTAATTAGTGGTTGGGCCCCACATGTCAATGACTAACTAGGTTAAACTAATTAACTTAATAAAATTACTTAATTAGCAGGCGGTGCGGGCCCCTTACGTCAGCGACTGGGGCTACCCAGTCAGCTGCGTTGACTCGGTCAACTGGTCAGCCCGGGCCCTTGGGGCCACCAGGCAGTGACCCTAGGGGTGGGGCTAGGTCGGCCACGTCGGCGCCACGCCGGAGGAGCTCCGGCGAGCCAACTCCGCGGCGGCGCGCACGGGAGGGGATCGGGAAAAGGGCTAGGGGCATCAAAAGGCGTGGCGGTGGCGTTGACACGCCGCGTCATCGCGTCCAACCACGGAAGCAGCGGTGGCTGGGACAGCGAAGCGGCGCCCGGCGTCGAGGTCCTTGATCGCCGGAGTTGGGCGAGGCGGAGTCGGCGGCGAGGGCATGAGCGGAGTCGAGGGCCTTTATCGCTGGGTCGACGCCACGTCGAGTGGTGGGAATAAGCGGCGCTAGGGAGGCGGAGCTGGCCGAACCAGCGACGGGGAGCGGCGGTGGCGCTCGGGCCCCGTTCGAATCGCGGGGGAAGCGGGCTAGGGGGTGCGGTTGGGGCTATGGCTCGGTGCTGCGTGCGCCACAGAGCGCCGATGGCTGTGGCAGGGGCTCGGGAAGCGCGTCTGGGCGGGCAGCAGCCATGGCGGCGGCGGAGCTCACCTCCATGGGGGCGGCGATGGAGCGGCTAGGCGTGAAAGAGAGGAAAGGAGCTCTGCGGAGGCTCACCTAAGCGGGCACACGGTGGCCCGTGAGCGCTTAGGAGCAGCGAAGCGATGAAGCGAAGGCGGCGGTGCTCGTCGGAGCTGAGGGCGATGACTTGGTCGGGCGGTCTTTAGAGCGGGCCGGCTCGGCGGGTGGTCGAGTCGCGATTGTGGGCGTCGACGCCTGTCTGAACACGGTGGCTCGTCGAGGAGGGCGGTGGCTCGTGGGCGAAGCAAGCGGAGGCGACAGCGATGGCGACCATGGCGGAGAGGAGAAGCAGCAGCGTGGGGGAAGGGATCGGCGGGAGGCGGACAGGGAGAGGGGCGTGGAGTGGGGGAGGGATCGAGGCGCGCGCGTGGCGGCCTTATCCCCTCGCCGACGACGGCGAGTGGGTTCGGCGGGGCTACGCCCCTGTTCCGACCCCGGTCGGGGGAACAGGGAAGGGGACGGGCAGGGGGGATCTGGGCTGGCTCGGGTGGGTTAGGTGGGTCGGTACAGGTGGGTTGGGTCCAGGGGGTTGTTCTCTCTCTCTCTCTCTCTCTTTCTTTTCTTTTCTTTTATTTTTTTTCTTTTCTGTTTTAATTTATTTTAAAATACTCAGACACTTTATAAAAATGTGTGTACTCCACCATAATTAACTTTGTAATATTTGACAACCCCCGAACATTTTAGTTTGAATTTTTTGAAAACTTTTATTGCCATCATAATTTTGAATTGAATATCGAAACCGTTTTGATTTAACCCGCGGTTAACTACAGTGACAGAGGTGACGTGGCACCATCAACGTGAGATTACTGTAGCACGATTATCCGGGCGTTACAATGGTTTATTAGGCACTCGTATGAACCGGGATCAACAATTCCTGAAGACAATTTATATTTTTTGTTCGACTACATGCTATACTACTCTATATTCCTGTTTTTACGTTTCTTTTGCGGGAATCCAATTTTCACATTTTTAGACGGTCTGAGTTCGTCAGGGACACAAACTGAGGTAAATACAACATGATAACAAAAATATATAGCATCAAATCCAGCAATGTATGTGTTCGGAGAACAAATACATGCGTACACGTATTCACAAAAAAAAATACATGCTTACACTAACACGTTCGTGTGATGGACTCGGATATGTTTACCCGTCTTGTAAACCAGTCCGACATGTGTGCACACACGTTCTCCCAAACCAGCCGCTTTGCTCGTCGGTGCTGGTGCTCCACGTGTACATGTCACCAGTTTTCTCTTCGCTCGCAGGTCGTGTCCATCTCCCCCGGTTTCTCCCCTCCCCGCTGACACAAGACCACACAGCCGTCAAAAAAACCACACACCACCACGGCTATGCTTCTTCCCCTGACGGACACAAGGTGGGTCCGGAGAGGAGATTTCTCGATCCCATACGGAGTGCGCAGGCGGCGGAGGGAGAAGGCAAGGACGGTCGCTTTAGGGCCGTCGTCGTGCGGCGGTGCTTGGGCTGTTGGCAGCGGCGGCATAGGAGACGGGGGAGGCGCTAATGTCCGTCAAGGCGTGCTTCGGCAACATCGCCAACGCGCTCGTCGACTGGGACGGCGGCCGCGACCACTGCCCCTGGCGGGGGTCGTCGCCTGCGACACCAACTCCTTCGCCTGGAGGTGATTCTCTGCTCCTCCTCCATCCACCCTTCCCTCCCCTCCCGTTTTTTAGTGTCACAGGGGTCTTCAGGATGCTCCGCAGCTGCACAAGCTGTCAGGCTATTTCTATTCTTTGGTTCCTTCCTCGCTCGCTGGTTGCTGATAGCAGCCCGGTCTTCCTCCTCGGAGGAGATGTTTTTCGATTGGTGGCATTATGCGGCAGGCCTCGCTCGCTTGTTTGATTCTTGCATATCTTGCACATATATAAGTTGCTAGGATTTGATGTAAAGAAGCAGGGTGAGACTATTAATTACAAAAGATTAGCACATGGGGCAATTTTTTAGTGGCCCATAACAGAAATTCGAATTCTATCCCACATAACTTACCAAGCAGAAACATATACGGACAACCAAGGACAACTTACGAAACCGGTCGGATTTAAAACAGACGATAATACGGTCATAAGAAACTTTCACCCCTTTATTAGTTCTCTCTGTCATACTAATTTCAATTCTACACCACGTTTGATGTTGGTAGTGTCTAATGTTACCACTACACGTCTTGGAAAACTTTTAGGATGATTAGCTGGAGCACTGTGATATATAGTGAGAAAAGCATTTGGTAGGATTATCATTGTCTTCTCATTTAATTCCCCAGCTACCGGCCTAACACTGAAGGTTGCACTGCAACTACTTGGTTCCAAGTTCAATATGGAAATTTGCAGAAAATTTAGGCTGAACAATTTTTATAAAGAATAAAACCCAGTACAGTATAGTATAAGAAATGCCTAGTGCAATCTTAATCGTGTGGCTACCATTGTTGATTGTTTGCAGGAAGCTCAAAGGAAGCAAGACTTCAACAAAAATCTCTGAATGCATTCCAAGCTTCTGTACGGCGTACGTCGTTTCAAAGGGCAAACTGTCATTCATGCACTCTTACACCTGATGCCTGTGAAACACCCAAGACCATATCTTCTTCAACCATTTCTTCTCCTAGCTCTGGAAGCCTTTCCAGTGCGCCCTCAGGTAATACTCAAGTCTGCATTTGATTTTGTTTTCTGAAAATTGTTGATTACACCTATCAACTGAATACAAACAAAAAAAGTGTATTAGAGTGTTACTAACTATTCTGTCTACAGCAGAGTGGGCTGACAGAAATGGAGCATCAACTGTATTATTCCATGAGTCATCTCTGCCATCGCAATGTGATCACACACTCGTAAATATAAATAGGTCAATCCTGAAGCTAGCCCTTTAGGCAGTGCTGGCAGCGAGATCTCTTACCATGCTGATACAACCCTGAAGACAAATTCACAATCAATCACATCAGTAGCGTAGCTCAGTAGCAGCAACAGTGGGGATTCAGTTTACAGGAGCTTTCGAGGAGATAGCTTCCGAGATATCTCTGATCTGCAGGCAGCAGTTTCAGAAACTGCAAGAGACCTTAGGCATTCTCATGCCCAGGTAGCTGTTTCACCCTGGGCAAAAGTATTTCATTCTGTTGGGTACAAACTTTTTTTTCTTTTAAGATGATGGAAGGGTTTATCTCTAGGCCTCAGCATCATACAATGCACACCGCCAAAGCAAAATATCACTAAATGAAAGCCAACATGTTTACCCAAATGAATGTGCAATTTATGATATTTTTTGGCTAAATAGGATGATCTGAAGCTTCAAATTGAGAGTACGAAGGTCAAACTGCGACATGTATTCTACAGTTGTGGCTATGGACAACTTTTGGCCCGTCCGGTGTATTCTACAATTGAGGCAATGGAGCACTTTTGACCAGTCTAGTGTATTCTACAGTTGTGGCACTGGAGTAGTCATTATCCACAAAACCAGGCATGTTGTTGTTACCATGTATCTATGTGAACATAAATCGTGAGCACTGGATAATAGTATTTATGATATATATACACGGTATATTTTTTCCAGTCTATGCTATGACATTGTGAGCCGCATCTATTTTGTGCACATTTTGCTTTGTACTTGAAAAACCCCCCCTCCCTCTTTGCTGCTTGTCATGCTCAGACACTGGTAGATAGGACAAATAAACCATACACAATACATGTACATATGATCTGAAATACACTGGGCATCCTAAAGCCAACATGGAAAAATAATGAAACAACCTGAAAGAACGAATGCAACAAATGCAAAAGCATATAATAATGAAGGTCAGAAGGTCTATGAAAATTACCTAGCTTTTTTTTGGGGACAAGAATCAGTTATTTCTAGTTCCCTAATTTTGGAGCTATGTGTGAACAAGGCCAGAGGACTAAAATATCAAAAGCTAGCTAAGGACTCATTAGCAGATTTTTCTTGTGCTTGCTATACCTCTCAACTGAACAATAGGCAAAGGGTGTACCTATGAACAGACATAAGCAGACACCATATCAATAGCTAACAGCATCACACAACAACCCGATCACACATCAAGATGGATTGATGGAAATGGAAAGATAAAGTATGCTCTTGCAGTAGAACCAAGTGTAATAATGATTATAAGCACAGGTATGTACATTTGAAAAAATAGAAGATTAAGAAAGGGGAGCATGCATAAAAAAACTTTCGAAAAGTAGTAGTAATTTCACCTCTGCAGTAGAGAAAGTACAATTAGTTGGCTTTTCCTATTGATGGCTAATTGCCTGAATAAAAAATGAGCAGTAGGTATAATGATGGTGTTATTTTCTTGCGCAAGCACCAAAACTTCGCCGAGAAGGTAAAATATATTGGGAGCATTGTACCTTTATTTTCCCTATAATCCTTGCCCTTGCTTCTAGACTATATGATGGCAATGCGAGCTAGCCAGCGTCTTCATATTAGTCCGTCCAAAAAGCACACCAAAGTTAACAGTTGGATTGATTGTATTATCTCTGAAATGCCATTATCAAAAATTTAGTTGACGCTTAATAGTAAATAGAAGTGCAGGGCTTGCTTATCACACTTACTTAGGACTCATGGGCCTTATCTAATTCCTCTCCAAAGCAAACCATCTCTCTATGCGAAATAGGCAATAGATATAAGCAAAAAATGCTATATACCAAAGAGTATATGACAATCTAAACTGAAGTGCTTCTCACAAGAAACCGAATATGATAACATGTTATTTCTCACTCTAATAATATATAAGGTGTTGAAAAGGAGGGGGTATATTTTATTTATACAGTTTAGTTTAGTGATTTGGTAAAAAAATAAGGGCAAGTCCAAACCAGACATGCACGAGAGCCTCAAATACGTCGAGTCACTTTGATTAGATCATAATGAGAAGAAATGAAAAATAGTGGCAAATTCAGCACAAGGGAAAACAAGTTTTGCATCTACACAACAATGAAGCAAGGTAATGAGCTAAATTAGTGGACCTAGCACATATCTGATTCACTCTACACTTTACGCTTACATAGCATCACGGTAATCTCCACTCATAGGAAACCAAACAAATTGAAGATTAAGATTTGCATATGGTAAATGAGGGAATAAAGCCATACGTGCAAGAGAAATTCGTCGCATCGTGTTGCAAAACCAGAAAAGTAAAACCAAACCCCCTCTCCCAGAGCCTCTTCCCTATGATATTCTTAGACACCATGGAAATGATGGGGGCAGAAGTTTGGAGCTAGCCTGAAGAGGGACACCATGGCACATTGAAAAGGAGAGGCTCTTTGTACAGCAAAACAGCTCAGTGCGCTCGGCAGGCAAGGTTGCGGAAGGAAGAGGAGTACAAAATCATGGCATGTGCTCTACTACACAGAAAAATCCAAAAATGCAGGAACAGGCGTGACTGTGTTCAAGAGAGATATAATTCACCTTGGTCTTCTTGATCAAATTCTTCCTCAAAATTCTTCTTATAGTCTCGACAGGTAACTAAAAGTTGAGGAATCAAAATAAGATTATAAGAGAACCAGAGAATCAAGTAGTACAAATCGAGAGAAAAAAGATGCGGACGTAGGTGGGCAGTCTAGATTGGAAAGGAGTGAGAAGTGAAGGGGAGGAGGAGAGAAGCAAAGGTGGGAGGAGTGTTATGCCTTCTACCTGTCAACATGTGGCTGCAGAGGGTCGCTCGCCTACGCCCGACGCCCGCGTTGCCGTGGCCCTGTCCAGATCGCAGATCGATCTGGTGGCCGCCATCTTCCCAATCCACGAGGCCCCCAAGCCTCTCCTGCCTGGAAGCACCTGTCGAGCCCTTCCCCTCCACCAGGGTCGCTGCCAGCCTGGTCGATGCCCCACAGGCCGCTGCAAAGAGAGCCAATAGGGTTATAAATGATGCCAGTGAAGTCTTAGTGCTACCAAGGGCTGCAAGCTAATCGAACACAAGGTTAAACAAGGAAGGCACTTGAAGATTTATACCCTGGTGTTCATTATAAACAGAAAAGGTTAGGTGACAACGCTCAAACCTTCAGGTTACAATTTTCATGTTTTCAATTCATTATTAGCACATATCATAACTACAAGTGCAGTAATCTTTCCTTTATTTAAGAATGATGATAGCTGACTATTTGGGACCTTGTAGAGTAATCAAACAAGAACATATTGCCTATTTAAAAAGAAATACACATCCAACAAATAAGATGTCTGAATCTATCACATTACCTAGCCATCTCCAAACCATCATTCTCCTCAAAGTTGGGATCCTATCGAACCAACCAAATCAATCAACCTCCATAAGTGGCCACTTCCACAAGCCCAGAAGAGCAAGAAATCTTCCACAATCATGAGATCACCATAATCATTCAATCAGACAACATAAACAGAGAGAGAGAGAGAGAGAGAGAGATGGGGATGGGTGGAACGCAACTTACATGTCGGGGTGGAAGACATGGCGTGCGCCCGTGGTGGCGAGGAGGAGCTTTAGTAGGAGACCTGAATGACGGTTGCCTGGGTTCCTCAAGAAAGATCACCGCAGAAGGTACCCCTCCTTGCCACACCGTCTGGCAGTGAACACCATGGAGGTCACATGTTCCTCGAGATCCCGCTGGCAACGAGTGCCATCTTCTGAACTTAATCAAGGGAAAATGCTGCATTGAGAGAAAAACGGTAAATAATCACATCCTGAAGAAAATCGAATCAAGGAAGAGTGTGCTTGTCACAAATGACTAATAAAGAGAAATATATTTCACCTACGGCTTTAACCATCGATCTGGCCATGGCGATGCTGTCCATGGAGAGAAGCACATAGAAAGAGGGATGAGATGATAGGGGCATCGCTATAGCCACCATAAGATCCTTGATTTCCTGAGGTCTACTATGCCTTCCCTAGGGAGAAAGAGACCCAGCCAACAACTTGCAGCAAGATTAGCACCTGCAAATAAAAATTGGATGACCCTATAAACCTCCTAGTCAAACCACAAAGGGAAAAATGGAAAAGAGAAATCAGGGGAAAAGCGAGCAATGGGGAGGAGAGAGGGCAACACGAGGCGTGGGGATGCAGCCGAATGAGAGGATGGCATATAGGGTTTTACCTCCTGCTCTTATCCCTCAGCCAGCCAGTGGCTTTCAACAAGCTGCTTCCCACAACGCACACAACATCTTCCCCATTGTTGCTCCTTCCCCCCACCTCCGTTCCTCACCTCAACTGCACAGGCTGCAAACCGTCCTCCGCAACATGGAGTGATGCCCAACGAGGAGAGCGGCAGAGGCCGGTATGGAAGGGGAAGAGGAGGGGTTCGTGGCAGGGGCGGGGATGGAGGAAGGAAAGGGCGGCGGCGCGATCTTCCCCATGGCCGGCTGCACCCCATTGCTACCGGAGCGCAGTCCCCGCCGCTCTTCTCTGGCATGGATCCACCGCCCATGTGCGCCTCCTTTGGTGGCGACGCCGGAGAGAAAAGTGAAGGAGAGGAGGCGGCGGAGGGGAGAGGGGCTCGTGGGGCGAGGTGCGGAGGAAGCGGGGAGGCGGCTGCAGGATTGGCTCGTGGGATAGGGTTGCTTTTACTCAGATCGCGATTGGCGAGCACGCGATGAAGACTCCAGCGTACAAAAGATGAAGGAAACTCAGGTTGACTCTGTGGCCCCACGCCTATCGAGCCCCACCTGCCATCCTCTCCGAATCAGGAATGAAAGTGAAAAAAAAGTGGACGGCTGACCAGCCGCCAGAGCCAAAAAACGACTGTAGGAGATCGATCGGGTGGTCAAAACCGGCAGCTAGCGATGCCCCCAGATGGCGGGTACTCTAGGAGGCTTTATATGTTAGATTTCGGGATCGCATACAGACTTTTTGCTTTGAATGATTTATATTTATAATTCTGTGACCACTCTTTTGTTTAAACAGAAAAAGCAATCACAAAGTTGCATAACATAAACCATTTCACACAATGTCACAGAATTACAATGTAATTTCGGCATGCCGTTGTTGCTTAACCTTCTGCTTGGCTGCTGAGCTGTTTGTCTATTGACAACACTGCCTACAACAGCAGCTAAAATAGCGGGAGCAGGATCTTGATTACTAACACTATTCCATATGCATGGGTGATAAATAATTAAATATCCTCACGAGAACAGAACATCATCAGTTCTTGTCTTGTTTGCAGAGCTCAAGAACAACCCCTGCGATCTTCGGCTTTGGTATCGGCTTTGTCAGGTGAAAATCCATTCCAGCTTCGATGGCCTCCTGCAGCCCCTCCTCTGCGGAATTCGCAGTTAGCGCGATGATCGGGGTGCGGACGCCATGACGACTTTCTTCCTCGCGGATGCATCTCGTTGCCTCATAGCCATTCATCACGGCATCTGAAACGAAGAAAATCGAATTGCCAGCAATGTCGAAATTATTAAATCACATCATCTGAAACAAATTGAGGAGAAATGGACCGATGCTTGGCATGGTGTTGCTGGAGAAATTTATGTACCTGGCAATCCATGAGGACCACGTCATAGGGTAAGGCGTTCTGAAGAGCTTCTGTGAACAAGGCAAGAGCCACGGAGCCATCGCGTGCAATCTCGACGGCTGCTCCGAGATCGCTCAGCATCTGCCCGTGGATTCTCTACAGAAGCATGGTGTCGTCCACCAGCAGCACGCGCATCCCCTCCAGTGGCTTGCAGTCTCCAACATTGGCTGGTCCGCGGGCACCGCGGGCGTGATCTCGACGCCGATCGGTGGTCTGATCTGCCGCTGGCATCTCGAACTGATATGGGTGCAGGTGCTCGAAAGGGGATGCCTGGAGGTCCCTCATGACCTGGAGGAGCTTGTATAGCCGGGAGCCGTGGATGGGCTTGCGCAGCTCGAGGTCGAAGCTGCTCGCTTCCTTGAACCTCCTCAGATCCTCGGAGGGGGTCTTGAGGTCCGTCAGGCAGACGACCTTGCACGACGCCTGGAGCTTGGTCCTCGCCAAGCTTGCCGCCTCGCGGGCGGCCTCGTGGAGCCTCTCAGCGGAGACGTCGACGACGACGAGCAGGTTGAAGGCGTGGAGGTGCCCGGCGTGGTTGCTACCCATGCCCCTACTGCTCCGCAGGTGGCTGGCCATCTCCTTGGAGACGAGGCATCGATCTATGGTGTCATCCAAGTCGTCGCCTCCAGCGCTGTGCAGCGACGACATCGACGCCGGCCTTGACGGCGAGCCGCTGAAGGCGGAGCACACCTTGTCGATGGTCGGGCGAGGAGCTCGGCGCCGAGACGAGCCAGACCTTCATCCCGCGCTCTCCATCCATGCATGCAGGATCCGCGCGGTCTCGTCACCGTGGATGAGGAGGACGCAGTGTCCGCCCTTGAAGCAAAGCGGGCTCCTGAACAGAGAAGGTGCCCCCTCCCTTCCTCGAGGTTGTCTTCAACCTCTGGACTCTCGCTGGCCTTCAGGAACACATTAAAGCCAAAGCACGTTCCGCTTCTCCTGGCTCCTTGTCCTTGATGCTTATCTCCCTCCCATCAGACGAACCTATATATACCAATAAAAATAGTAAACAAAATCATAAGTAAATAAGAAATAACAGACACATGAGTGAACAATATAGTTTTCAAGGATAAAGAGTCAAGAACTTTTTTTAGAGTGTCAAGTGCTACAAGCAAAGTTGCATGAATTTGTCTTAAATCCAATCAAAATTCTACGCATCTGGATTAACATATAGCCATCTTCATCTCAAGTCACTCTTAATTTATATATATCCTCCAATTGGTATACTTTTAGACTTTGGAGTTTGTAAATTTAGAAAAAAGTTTAGGAAGTGGCAATTCAAAAGCGTAAACAAGAAATACATTGATGCGCTTGAGAGCATTTTAATATGCACATAAAAAAGATGAGATCACTTACAAATGATTGCACAATTCCAAGTCCGAGCCCGGTGCCACCATGCCCATCCTTCACTTGAACGTAGTTCTCAAACACAGACTCCCTCTTCTCTTCGGGTATCCCCACACCAGTGTCAACAACCTCAAAATAAAACTCAACCGAATCGGGATCAATTTTCAAGGACAAGCCGCCATTCTGTTCGGCACAATTCTCACTTCTCCCAAGCAGCCAGCCGAAGACCCCACCGGCGTGACGGCGGGGGGCGAACCTCGATGTGGTGCTGATCGTGGAGCCCCTTACGACGGGGCGGTTGGCCCACGCACGGAGCATGACATGGCCTTCGTGCGTGAACTTGATGGCGTTGCCGAGAAGGTTGTCAAGGATCTGCTTGACACGCTTACAGTCACCGACGACGGCGGCGCACCGGAGCACGGAGAAGTCGCAAGGGTCCCAGATCACCTCAACACCTCTTGACATCCCAACGACATTCGCCAGGTCCATGGATTCCTCGAGGACATCTGTCATCCTGAACTCTACCTCTTCTAGCTGTATCTTCCCGGACTCCAACTTGCCCATGTCCAGTATCGTGTTAAGAATATCTGAAAGTAACATGGACATGTATAAATATATGGTGTAAACAGATGCTCAGCTGAAAACACATAGATGGTGTAAAGCTCATTTTTCTCGAATAACAAATTTGTGCTTATGCATAAACAAAAGGCACGATAACATGGTACATGGTACATAAATGCAGCAAAATGTTGTCCTAACAAAAAAAATAGACAATATAAGAAGTATTAGAACATGGTGTGTTTACTGGCCGCTAAGATAGTGATATGTGATACCTCCATTTCAACTATCCTATATTTAAATATTTTTAGAGACAAAATATTAATCTTTGGAAATAAAATATTAATCCTTTACCAAACAGAGAATGATTTCTTGAATATTCTAGAAATTATAAGCAAATGTTATATTTAAAACGTAGAACTGAGCTCTTGGACACTTCTGTACCTAAAATTGTAAACAAATTATTTGAGGAAACTTCGCTTTTACAATATGCAAAATTATAATGCTATGATCAGGATCTAGTACTAAATAGTCCTATACATGGGAATGATATGTGTGGATGGTAAGTAGGGCCATGGTTGCAGACTAACCGAAGAGCTTGTTGGTGCCGACATTCATCTGGTTGAGGTTATAGATGAGGTTGGTGTTACCGCGGGCCTCCAACCGGGAGATCTCGATGAGTCCGACGACAGCAGCGAGCGAGGAGCGGATGTCGTGGCTAGCACGGGCAAAGGCATTGCTCTTGTTCATGCTCTTGCGCTCCGTTTGCTGGAGCGCTTCCTTGTGTTGCACTAGGTCGGCCTCCAGCGCGACCTCCCGCGCCTCAACCTTCCACAACACGCGTGCCATGAGGAAGCACACCACCATTGCCACAATCGTGACTGCACACACGATGCACACGACGGCCACCCCGATCCGTTCGACCTTGGTTGCCCCGCTCCACTCGCTGAGCACTAGCCAGACTCCCTGGAGAACAGGAAGAAAAACAACCGTAGATTATTGTTTTACATACATATGTGTGCTACTACGAAGAAGGAAACAAAATTTTCATCGAGAGGATAATCTTCGGATCTGGGATGGGAATAGGCGAATAACTTCGTTCGGGCCGTTGATTTGGAAACTTTTGAGCTTTTACATAACTTTTTCATCTCGAGAAGTTGATGACATTTGCTGTGAATATCTCGCAGATACTTGCCACCTTAATGCACGTTCTATGATGTGGAATCATTAGTTAATTATAAGCTTAAATTTAGTACTTATGTGTTAGATACGCATATATGGATGATGGCTTGTGATCGATGATAGATGGACAACAAAAAATTGCAATCACAGATGGACAAGGTGTTACCAGGTTCACTCCGGAGAGGTCGAAGCTCGTGCACGCGACTTGGTCCGACCCGACGCTGTGGAGCATGATATCGGGCTTGTCAATGGCGGACGCGGTGCAGTTGGTATCCGAGAACATAGTCTTCATCAGCTCCGCGTCGTGGCCGGGCCTCCCACCGACCAAAGGCTTATAAACCGACGCCGTGCCACTGCGCTTGTCGGTGATCGCGTAGTAAGTGTCCGCGGCCGGATCGGCCGCGGTGCCCAGGCTAGTGATCGTCAGGACGTCGACGGGGACGGCGGCGGAGACCACGGCGGTCTGGCCGACCGGCGCGGAGAAGACCATCACCTGGACGCTGGAGTGGACCCACCCGGCCCAGAGCGCCACGGGCGAGCCGCTGTTGGCGGCGGCGAGGAGCTGTGTCGCGTTGGGCAGGTGCTCCGGCCGCGTCGCTGGGATGGGGTGGCCGGTGAGACGGCCGGTCACCGGATCAACCGCCTGCTCGGTGTACCATTTGCCGCGTTGGCTAACGAGCTTCGCTGACTGCTGACCGTTCTCGGCGCGGTAGTATGTCAACGTGGTGCCATTCACGCTGGTGTATGACATCTCGGCCACCTGCTGCTGCATGGCCAACGCCATGAACATATATGGTCCCACCTGTTAGGTCAACACAAAAACATATGTACATGAGTAATTCAGTGGTGAAATTGAATGTATTGGGACGTGTCATATTTCTCCCATATATATAGAATTAATATACATGCAAAAAGATACTTATTTGTTTGTGTATGTGCATGCGTATATATACATATTAATGCGCACATGTATACAGCAAATCAAATAAGATCATACTGCACGTAATAACCAGTTACCACGTCGGCCTGGGTGGTCATTAAAGATTGTTATTTAAAGTAAGAAAGTAATTGTGGTTCAAAAAGGAAGTGCACATACGTGCTGAAATTAGTTACAATTGCAAAAAAGAAGAAGGCACAGTTAAACCACAGGGATGCTCGGTAAATTACATGTCGGAAATGAGATGATTTGTTGCTGGGGATCTGCAAAGACTGCGCGACGATGGCAGCGGAGTGGCTGGCTTCCATGAGAGACTGCATGCCGGCGGCAATGTGCGCCAGCGACACCTCCACGGCGTTCGTGGCGGTGCTGCACGCAGCATCATTTATATGGAAGGAGACGGAAGAGTACGCGAGAACCACCGTAACCACGATCACTCCATGAGCAATAATCTGCATGACATCAAACACACTCCCAATGAGTAAAATGTAAAATAAAATAGTTCATGGTTATTAATTTAAAATGTTTTTTCGCCGCAACGTGTTTCAACTCATCTAACGGTAACATTTTTCATGACATTCCATCGATATGTCTAATACAACGACATGAAGAGCGATATATGAGCATACGACAAAAGAGAGTTCTTCTGATAGTTTTGTCAATGGTGGGCTTTGTCTCACACATGTGGGGATATCCGTGTTGTACGGAGCATAAGTATAGCTATATAATGATGAAAACTATGTAGAACTACTTTGAAGTCCACACCTTACACACGTGGAAGGATATCTATATTGTACGGAACGGATTCCTAATCACAAGAAAAAACTATTTACTTTTTATTTGACGCCTAAAACACACGTGGAAGATATCCGTACTGTACGGAGAACAATCTTAAATTTTTTTTTGAAGTTCGAGAACAATCTTAATTACAAGATGAAAACTTTATAGATCTAGTTTTCATCACTATCTAAGGAAAGAGATAGCGTACATCTAACACGTGTGCGAGGATATATGTCTAATACGAACTGAAGCATCAAAGATGAGAACCGTTAGATCTGCTTTTCAAGTCTACGCCTACTTTACAAATTTAGGAAGGTATCTATAATGTACGGAACCGAAGTTCAATTACAAGATAAAAAGTTAGTAGATCTGCTTTTGAACAACGCACACAAATCTATGGATGTACAAGCATATAAACCACATGGATCTACTTGTCGGTCCGGTAAGCAAACAATGGATGTGCAAGGAAAAAAATCAAGAAATAAAAACAGCCATGAAGTTTATGTAGAATAACAATATAGCCATGAGTTTCATAAAAAGAAGCCATGTGCATGAAGTGGTGTTTCATACCAGTGGGATTAAAACCCAGGAATTTTTGAAGAAACTAACCCACTTGCCAACCTCTCCAGCCATCCTGAAAGTATAGTAAAGTATTCTATAGGAAGGAAATCTCTCTTAGGTGCCGGTGAATAATTCTTTCTAAGGTCAGCGGCCTTTTATAGATGCTCGGGGGAATACACTTGTGGGCTTGGAGCGCCGCTGGTTTTCCAAATCCACCATCACGGTTTATTTACCATGTATAGTGGCATTTTGTTCCTGCACCGCAGAAAAAAGTGATATTTTTTCCTGCACCAAAAAAATCGGTATCTAATATCGGTATTTATTATTTAAAAAATCGGTATTTACTTTTCCTATCTAATATCAATGCGTGGCCCGTTATAGACAAAGGCTGTGATAGAAAAAGGGATACTACGCGATCTGGCAATCAATTGCCAAATCCGGCTCAATAAATTGTATTTCCCTCCAGTTTGAATAGTTCGGGCGGGCGTGAGGCACAGCCTTGCACGGGAGCAGTGTTGCCAGCCGCACGATCGCCATCCTGTTGTGCAAGTGTACAAGGAGCAATTAGCTTCCTGTCTTAGATAGTAGCATTATTAGTTTTGTTAAGGTAACTCTTTGTTAGGTTTGATGCTAAATATAGAGCACATGCTCGACTTATGTTGAACTGGCTCCGTTACCGGGAGTCACAGGACAGATGAGATGGACCAGGTCTTTCCCTCAAGGAAAAAATATATAGATGAACTAGGTCAACAAATAAACAGGTCTTACTAGTTCAAACTCAACTCGTTAGTGCATCATTAGATGGAAATCTACAAGCACGGAATGGGGATATCCCATTATGTTCGCACACACGCGACATCGCATGTTCCTTTTGTGTGTCGAGTGTGCAATAAGTATGTAGTACGGTTCATGTGAGAGCATACACCATGTCACCTATACTCTGATGAGAATACAAGACAAGACGCATACACAGTTCTTCTGTGCATATTGTAGTTGGTGGATCTTTCAGATTGATTTTGATATACGCATGTAGCCTAAATAGACTCATTTTGACCGCATAGTTTCTTTCCAAATGGGATCTATCTAAAAGAATAGCGGATACAACCAGATAATCAGGTAACTAAACCCACGACCCAAATATAACCATGAAAAATTGGAAAATTATAACCAAGGCTATAGCAAAGTTCTTGCCAAAACCATAACCAAACTCATCCTTCTTACCCACATCTAGTTCTCGATGGCGAAGAATAACACCGAGAAATCTTAGTCATTGAAGACCTCTAGATGGCCAAATTGTGCAATGGTTACATCTGTATTGCCAAACTAGGCCAATCGCCTTGCTCGCGAAGACTCGAATGAAGGGGTTGTTGGAGAATATGGCACCGCCGACAACGATGGCTCACCAAAATATACCAACGAGAACCAAAACGTCTTACAAAATGGTTGATAGGAACAATAAGAAACTTAGAGGCTCCTTGACAACGCCAGGCCAAGCACCATCGAGACAGTGTTGCAGTTGGAGAACTTCTATTTGAGATAGCACCGCCATCACCAAAACCTAATCAAAGAACTTTTCAGACACACCGCATGAGAGATGAGGATCCCCCATCTTATGGAGTAGGTGTGACGTCTCAGGACATAGGGGGCATCGATTGGATACGACTAGAGGGTTGCGATGCTTGATGGAGGCGTGATTGCCGTCATTTGTCTTTTTGGGAGAATAATGGAACTTCAGTTGAATGATTGACTACCACAACTTTTAAATAAGATGGAATAGATGAGCTTGGTTTGACTTTTTCAATACCACTTACAGGTTACAATAGAACCGGTCACTGCACATCCAACAAAATCTAACACCTTGACCCACCAATTCTCTTGTGCCTTCCCCTCCCCCTGTCTTATGAATTCGCTTGCGTCTCTAACATGTCACATATTTGAAGGAAATATGCCCTAGAGGCAATAATAAAGTTATTATTTATTTCCTTATATCATGATAAATGTTTATTATTCATGCTAGAATTGTATTAACCGGAAACATAATACATGTGTGAATACATAGACAAACAGAGTGTCACTAGTATGCCTCTACTTGACTAGCTTGTTAATCAAAGATGGTTATGTTTCCTAACCATGAACAAGGAGTTGTTATTTGATTAACAAGGTCACATCATTAGTTGAATGATCTGATTGACATGACCCATTCCGTTAGCTTAACACTTGATCGCTTAGTATGTTAATGCTTTCTTCATGACCCATACATGTTCCTATAACTATGAGATTATGCAACTCCGTTTACGGAGGAACACTTTGGTACTACCAAACGCCACAACGAATCGGGTGATTATAAAGGAGTACTACAGGTGTCTCCAAAGGTACTTGTTGGGTTGGCGATTTGAGATTAGGTTTTGTCACTCCGATTGTCGGAGAGGTATCTCTAGGCCTTCTCGGTAATACACATCAGTTAAGCCTTGCAAGCATTACAACTAATGAGTTAGTTGTGAGATGATGTATTACGGAACGAGTAAAGAGACTTACCGTAACGAGATTGAACTAGGTATTGGATACCGACGATCGAATCTCGGGTAAGTAACATACCGATGACAAAGGAACAACGATGTCGTTATGCGGTTTGACCGATAAAGATCTTCGAGAATATGTAGGAACCAATATGGGCATCCAGGTCCCGCTATTGGTTATTGACCGAGAATGGTTCTAGGTCATGTCTACATAGTTCTCGAACCCGTAGGGTCCGCACGCTTAACGCTTCGATGACAGTTCATTATGAGTTTGTAAGTATTGATGCACCAAGATTGTTCGAGTCCCGGATGTGATCACGGACATGACGAGGAGTCTCGAAATGGTCGAGACATAAAGATTGATATATTGAAGCCTACATTTGGACATCGGAAGTGTTCCGAGTGAAATCGAATTTACGGAGTACCGGAGGTTACGGAACCCCCGGAGGTCTATGGGCCTTAATGGGCCATAAGAGAGAAGAGGAAGGGCCGCCAGGTGGGCTGCGCCCCCTCCCCTCTAGTCCGAATAGGACAGGAGAGGGGGCGGCGCCTTCCCTCTTCCCCTCCTCCAATCCTAATCCAACTAGGAGAGGGGGAGTCCTACTCGGTGGGAGTAGGACTCCTCCAGCGCCCCCCAAGGCTGGCCGCACCCCTTGGCTCCTTTATATCTGAGGCAGGGGCACCCCATGACACACAAGTTGATCTACGGATCTTTCCTTAGCCGTGTGCGGTGCCCCTTCCACCATATTCCACTTGGTCATATCGTCAGAGAGCTTAGGCGAAGCCTCGCGCGGAGAAGTCATATCGTCGCGAGCTTAGGCGAAGCCCTGCGTCGGTGGAGCATCAACATCGCCACCACGCCGTCGTCTTGACGGAACTCATCCCCGACACTTTGCTGGATCGGAGTCCGGGATCGCCATCGAGCTGAACGTGTGCGAACTCGGAGGTGCCGTGACGCTCGGTGCTTGGATCGGTCGGATCGTGAAGACGCACGACTACATCAACCGCGTTGTTATAACGCTTCCGCTTTCGGTCACGAGGGTACGTGGACGGACACTCTCCCTCTCGTTGCTATGCCATCACCATGGTCTTGCGTGATCGTAGGAAATTTTTGAAATTACTACGTTCCCCAACAATGGCATCCGAGCCTGGTTTTATGCGTTGATGTCATGTGCACGAGTAGAACACAAGTGAGTTGTGGACGATACAAGTCATACTGCCTACCAGCATGTCATACTTTGGTTCAGCGGTATTGTGAGATGAAGCGGCCGGACCGACATTACGCCAGACGCTTACGCGAGACTGGTTTCACCGCCCGAGCACTCGTTGCTTAAAGGTGACCGCGGGTGTCTGTCTCTCTCACTTTAGTTGAATCGAGTGTGGCTACGCCCGGTCCTTGAGAAGGTTAAACGGAGTCTATTTGACAAACTATCGCTGTGGTTTTGATGCGTAGGTAAGAACGGTTCTTGCTCAGCCCGTAGCAGCCACGTAAAACTTGCAACAACAAAGTAGAGGACGTCTAACTTGTTTTTGCAGGGCATGTTGTGATGTGATATGGTCAAGACGTGATGCTATATTTTATTGTATGAGATGATCATGTTTTGTAACCGAAGTTATCGGCAATCGGCAGGAGCCATATGGTTGTCGCTTATTGTATGAAATGCAACGCCATGTAATTGCTTTACTTTATCACTAAGGAGTAGCGATAGTCGAGAAGCAATAGTTGGCGAGACGACAACGATGCTACGATGGAGATCAAGGTGTCGCGCGGTGACGATGGTGATCATGACGGTGCTTGGCGATGGAGATCACAAGCACAAGATGATGATGACCATATCATATCACTTATATTGATTGCATGTGATGTTTATCCTTTATGCATCTTATCTTGCTTTGATTGACGGTAGCATTATAAGATGATCTCTCACTAAAATTATCAAGAAGTGTTCTCCTGAGTATGCACCGCTGCCAAAGTTCAGTAGTACCCGGACACCACGTGATGATCGGGTGTGATAAGTTCTACGTCCATCTACAACGGTGCAAAACAGTTGCACACGCGGAATACTCGAGTTAAACTTGACGAGCCTAGCATATAACAGATATGGCCTCGGAACACGGAGACCGAAAGGTCGAACGTGAATCATATAGTAGATATGATCAACATAGTGATGTTCACCATTGAAACTACTCCGTCTCACGTGATGATCGGACATGGTTTAGTTGATTTGGATCACGTGATCCCTTAGATGACTAGAGAGATGTCTCTAAGTGGGAGTTTATTAATATGATTAATTGAACTTAAATTTATCATGAACTTAGTACCGATAGTATTTTGCTTGTCTATGTTTATTGTAGATAGATGGCTCGTGCTGTTGTTCCGTTGAATTTTAATGCGTTCCTTGAGAAAGCAAAGTTGAAAGATGATGGTAGCAATTACACGGACTGGGTCCGTATTTGAGGATTATCCTCATTGCTGCACAGAAAAATTACGTCCCCGAAGCACCGCTGGGTGACAGCCTGCTGCGAGATCTTGAGCGAAGTTGTGAACGTCCCGCAAAGCAAAGCTGATGACTACTCAATAGTTCGATGTGCCATGCTTTACGGCTTAGAACCGGGTCTTCAACGACGTTTTGAACGTCATGGAGCATATGAGATGTTCCAGGAGTTGAAGTTAATATTTCAAGCAAATGCCCGGATTGAGAGATATGAAGTCTCCAATAAGTTCTATAGCTGCAAGATGGAGGAGAATAGTTCATCGGTGAGCACATACTCAAAATGTCTGGGTATAACAATCACTTAATTCAGCTGGGAGTTAATCTTCCGGATGATAGTGTCATTGACAGAATTCTCCAATCACGCCACCAAGCTACAAGAGCTTCGTGATGAACTATAATATGCAAGGGATGACTAAGACAATTCTGAGCTCTTCGCGATGCTAAAAGCATGGAGGTAGAAATCAAGAAAGAGCATCAAGTGTTGATGGTCAACAAGACCACTAGTTTCAAGAAAAGGGCAAAGGTAAGAAGAAGGAAACTTCAAAAGAACAGCAAGAAAGTTGCTGATCAAGAGAAGAAACCCAAGTCTGGACCTAAGCCTGAAATCGAGTGTTTTACTGCAAGCAGACTCGACATCGGAAGCGGAACTGCCCCAAGTATTTGGCGGATAAAAGGATGGCAAGGTGAAGAAAGGTATATGTGATATACATGTTATTGATGTGTACCTTACTAGAGCTCGTAGCAGCACTGGTATTTGATACTGGTTCATTGCTAATATTTGCAACTCAAACAGGGACTACGGAATAGACGAGCACCGGCAAAGGATGAGGTGACGACGCTGCGTGGGAAATGGTTCCAAAGTCAATGTGATCGCGGTCGGCACGCTACCTCTACATCTACCTTCGGATTAGTTTTAGACCTAAATAATTGTTATTTGGTGCCAGCGTTGAGCATGAACATTATATCTGGATCTTGTTTAATGCGAGACGGTTATTCATTTAAATCAGAGAATAATGGTTGTTCTATTTATATGAGTAATATCTTTTATGGTCATGCACCCTTGAAGAATGGTCTATTCTTGTTGAATCTCGACAAAGAGTGATACACATATTCATAATGTTGAAGCCAAAAGATGCAGAGTTGATAATGATAGTGCAACTTATTTGTGGCATTGCCGCTTAGGTCATATCGGTGTAAAACGCATGAAGAAACTCCATACCGATGGGCTTCGAATCACTTGATTATGAATCACTTGGTACTTGCGTAACCGTGCCTCATGGGCAAGATGACCAAAACGCCGTTCTCCGGAACTATGGAGCGAGGAACTGATTTGTTGGAAATCATACATACCGATGTTTGTGGTCCAATGAATGTTGAGGCACGGCGGGTATCGTTATTTTCTCACCTTCACAGATGATTTGAGCAGATATGGGTATATCTACTTAATGAAACACAAATCTGAAACATTTGAAAAGTTCAAAGAATTTCAGAGTGAAGTGGAAAATCATCGTAATAAGAAAATAAAGTTTCTACGATCTGATCGTGGAGGAGAATATTTGAGTTACGAGTTTGGTTTACATTTGAAACAATGTGGAATAGTTTCAACTCACGCCACCCGAACACCACAGAGAAATGGTGTGTCCGAACGTCGAATCGTACTTTACTAGATATGGTGCGATCTATGATGTCTATTTCGATTTACCGCTATCATTTTGGGGTTATGCTTTAGAGACGGCCGCATTCACGTTAAATAGGACACCGTCAAAATCCGTTGAGACGACGCCTTATGAACTGTGGTTTGGCAAGAAACCAAAGTTGTCGTTTCTTAAAGTTTGGGGCTGCGATGCTTATGTAAAGAAACTTCAACCAGATAAGCTCGAACCCAAATCGGAAAAATGTGTCTTCATAGGATACCCAAAGGAGACTGTTGGGTACACCTTCTATCACAGATCTGAAGGCAAGATTTTCGTTGCTAAATTCGGATCCTTTCTAGAGAAGGAGTTTCTCTCGAAAGAAGTGAGTGGGAGGAAAGTAGAACTTGATGAGATAATCAGATCTGCTCCCTTATTGGAAAGTAGTTCATCACAAGAAATGGTTCTGTGACAACTACACCAATTAGTGAGGAAACTAATGATGATGATCATGAAGCTTCAGATCAAGTTGCTCTGAACCTCGTGAGGTCAACCAGAGTAAAATACGCACAGAGTGGTACGGTAATTCTATTCGAAGTCATGTTACTTGACCATGGCGAACCTACAAACTATGAAGAAGCGATGGTGAGCCCAGATTCGCAAAATGGCTGGAAGCCATGAAATCTGAGATGGGATCCATGTATGAGAACAAAGTATGGACTTTGGTTGACTTGCCCGATGATCGGCAAGCCATTGAAAATAAATGGATCTTTAAGAAGAAGACCGACGCGATGGTAATATAACTGTCTACAAAGCTCGACTTGTTGCGAAAGGTTTTCGACAAGTTCAAGGGGTTGACTACGATGAGACTTTCTCACCAGAAGCGATGCTTAAGTCTGTCCGAATCATGTTAGCAATTGCCGCATTTTATGATTATGAAATTTGGCAAATGGATGTAAAAACTGCATTCTTGAATGGATTTCTAGAAGAAGAGTTGTATATGATGCAACCAGAAGGTTTTGTCGATCCAAAGGGTACTAACAAAGTGTGCAAGCTCCAGCGATCAATTTATGGTCAGTGCAAGCCTCTCGGAGTTGGAATAAACGCTTTGATAGTGTGATCAAAGATATGGATTTATATGACTTTTGGAGAAGCCTGTATTTACAAGAAAGTGAGTGGGAGCTCAGAGCATTTCTAATATTATATGTGGACGACATATTATTGATTGGAAATGATATAGAATTTCTGGATAGCATAAAAGGATACTTGAATAAAAGTTTTTCAATGAAAGACCTCGGTGAAGCTGCTTACATATTGGGCATCAAGATCTATAGAGATAGATCAAGACGCTTAATTGGACTTTCACAAAGCACATACCTTGATAAAGTTTTGAAAAGTTCAAAATGGATCAGGCAAAGAAAGGTTTTTACCAGTATTACAAGGTGTAAGATTGAGTCGACTCAATGCCCGACCACAGCAGAAGATAGAGAGAAAATGAAAGATTTTCCCTATGCTTCAGCCATAGGCTCTATCATGTATGCAATGCTGTGTACCAGACCTGACGTATGCTTAGCTGTAAGCTTGGCAGGAAGGTACCAAAGTAATCCAGAATGGATCATCGGACAGCGGTCAAGAACATCCTGAAATACCGAAAAGGACTAAGGATATGTTTCTCGATATGGAGGTGACAAAGAGCTAGTCGTAAATGGTTACGCCGATGTAAGCTTTGACACCGATCCGGACGATTCTAAATCGCAAACCGGATACGTGTTTTTATTAAACGGTGGAGCTGTCGGTTGGTGCAGTTCTAAACAAAGCGCCGTGGTGGGATCTACATGTGAAGCGGAGTACATAGCTGCTTGAAGCAGCAAATGAAGGAGTCGGATGAAAGAGTTCATTTCCGATCTAGGTGTCATACCTAGTGCATCGGGACCGATGAAGATCTTCGTGACAATATCGTGCAATTGCCTTGGCAAAGGAATCCAGATTTCACAAGAGGACCAAGCATATCAAGAGACGCTTCAATTCCATTCGGGACCAAGTCCAAGTGGGAGACATAGAGATTTGCAAAATACATACGGATCTGAATGTTGCAGACCCGTTAACTAAGCCTCTTCCACGAGCAAAACATGATCAGCACCAAGACTCCATGGGTGTGAGGATCATTACTTTGTAATCTAGATTATTGACTCTAGTGCAAGTGGGAGACTGAAGGAAATATGCCCTAGAGGCAATAATAAAGTTATTATTTATTTCCTTATATCATGATAAATGTTTATTATTCATGCTAGAATTGTATTAACCGGAAACATAATACATGTGTGAATACATAGACAAACAGAGTGTCACTAGTATGCCTCTACTTGACTAGCTTGTTAATCAAAGATGGTTATGTTTCCTAACCATGAACAAGGAGTTGTTATTTGATTAACAAGGTCACATCATTAGTTGAATGATCTGATTGACATGACCCATTCCGTTAGCTTAACACTTGATCGCTTAGTATGTTAATGCTTTCTTCATGACCCATACATGTTCCTATAACTATGAGATTATGCAACTCCGTTTACGGAGGAACACTTTGGTACTACCAAACGTCACAACGAATCGGGTGATTATAAAGGAGTACTACAGGTGTCTCCAAAGGTACTTGTTGGGTTGGCGATTTCGAGATTAGGTTTTGTCACTCCGATTGTCGGAGAGGTATCTCTAGGCCTTCTCGGTAATACACATCAGTTAAGCCTTGCAAGCATTACAACTAATGAGTTAGTTGTGAGATGATGTATTACGGAACGAGTAAAGAGACTTACCGTAACGAGATTGAACTAGGTATTGGATACCGACGATCGAATCTCGGGTAAGTAACATACCGATGACAAAGGAACAACGATGTCGTTATGCGGTTTGACCGATAAAGATCTTCAGAGAATATGTAGGAACCAATATGGGCATCCAGGTCCCGCTATTGGTTATTGACCGAGAATGGTTCTAGGTCATGTCTACATAGTTCTCGAACCCGTAGGGTCCGCACGCTTAACGCTTCGATGACGAGTTCATTATGAGTTTGTAAGTATTGATGCATCAAGATTGTTCGAGTCCCGGATGTGATCACGGACATGACGAGGAGTCTCAAATGGTCGAGACATAAAGATTGATATATTGAAGCCTACATTTGGACATCGGAAGTGTTCCGAGTGAAATCGAATTTATCGGAGTACCGGAGGTTACGGAACCCCCGGAGGTCTATGGGCCTTAATGGGCCATAAGAGAGAAGAGGAAGGGCCGGCCAGGTGGGCTGCGCCCCTCCCCTCTAGTCCGAATAGGACAGGGAGGGGGCGGCGCCTTCCCTCTTCCCTCCTCCAATCCTAATCCAACTAGGAGGGGGAGTCCTACTCCGGTGGGAGTAGGACTCTCAGCGCGCCTCCCAAGGCTGGCCGCACCCCCTTGGCTCCTTTATATATGGGGCAGGGGCACCCCATGACACACAAGTTGATCTACGGATCTTTCCTTAGCGCAGCGGTGCCCCTTCCACCATATTCCACTTCGTCATATCGTCAGAGCTTAGGCGAAGCCCCGCGCCGGAGAAGTCATATCGTCGCGGAGCTTAGGCGAAGCCCCGCGCCGGTGGAGCATCAACATCGCCACAACGCCGTCGGTCGACGGAACTCATCCCGACACTTTGCTGGATCGAGTCCGGGATCGCCATCGAGCTGAACGTGTGCGTAACTCGGAGGTGCCGACGCTCGGTGCTTGGATCGGTCGGATCGTGAAGACGCACGACTACATCAACCGCGTTGTTATAACGCTTCCGCTTTCGGTCTACGAGGGTACGTGGACGGACACTCTCCCCTCTCGTTGCTATGCCATCACCATGGTCTTGCGTGATCGTAGGAAAATTTTTGAAATTGCTACGTTCCCCAACAATATTTGTGTCGGCCACAACTACGTCACCGACACACCATATCTCCCAAATCTCCATTGCTCAATATGGGGATCTTATGGGGAGAGGGGTCGCCACCGTGGATCTGGTGGCAATGATGATTTCAACATATTCTTTATCGACCCTTTGGAAGCTCTTCTTGTCCACGTTATCATGGACATGTCTTGCGAAAGTGGCCTCTAAGGTAGGATGGGCCAAATCTGAGAGGTTTTTCAGTTTAATTTTCTTAACCTTGATCTTAATTTGTGACAAATTTTGGTTGGAAATGCTTGAATGTTTTGTTTGAATCTAGTTGAAATTTGCACAAAATTTTATGATTTATCAAAACTTGCAGATTTTTTTGATTAAAACCTATTGAAAACTATAAAGATTTTGTGGGTTTTGGTTGGAAGTGACATACAGTCAATGAAATTTTGCGGATACCATCGAAGTTCAATTACAAATATGATTTTCCCTTCATGAAAGGTGTGTATATGGCTGAAAGTTGTTCATAGGCTTGAAATATGTTGCGCTCATCACTGCTAGTCACCATGTATGCCCCTCCATAGAATAAATTTTGAAGTAGAGGAGAACATCCAAGAAGCTGAAGGGAGGGTTCATGGGATGAACCATCGGGTTGGTCACTTTCCAAAAAAAATGGGAAGCTTTGTGTTGTTTCCTACTATGGGGATGGGATGGTCCCATGGGTTGCTGTAAATTATCATTGCCTTTCATTCAAACTCGTTTCATTTTATTTTATTTTTTGAAATGGAACGAGAGCCTGCCGTTACATTTTGTTGCCATCAATGGGGTATAGGAGGGGGAACTTTCCCTAGTAGCTCACAACACACACCATCCAACTAAACAAATGGGAACATAAAAAGGTAACGAAAGACACCTAACGAAACCCTGTGTCGCTCCCTACTAGGGCGACTTGGAAGGTGCCCCACAGCGGTGGCCTCCTACCCTTCCCTCCCCTCGCCATCTCCAAGACCTCCACTGTGCAAAGCCGGTATGGATCCGCGGCGCGGGCCTGTTCTTGCTGCGATGGGAGACATCTCGCGAGCAGGATGCTCGTGGAGCCGGTTGGCGGTCGGGCTGTGCTCGTCGGTGGTGGGTTGCATCAACGTGCGGGAGGTGCGACAAGGCGGAGATGCGACTATGTGGCGGCTAGCGCGGGCAGGCCCGATCGCGGGCCTACTACCCATGCGTGGTGGCGCAGATCCGAACAGATTCGACGCTTAGTTGTTGTGTGATTGACGCTGGTAAGGCGCCGCCACGGTGCTTGGGATGTTTTTGTTGTCGATGGTGGCTGCTTGCGTGGGGGCTTGATTCCTAGATCTGGCTGCGTCCTCTTCGGTGGTTAGCGGTCTATGTTGGTGTTGTCGATCTGCGAGCGCAGGATCTGTCACTGGTCACAGACAATTGGGGTGGTTAGCGGTGGTGGTGACGGTGGCGCTGGGATGCGGTGGGGTTGAAACATGATCTGTGCCCATGTGTCACAGATGCGGTTGGTGGGTATTAGCGGCAAGGTGGAGGTGATGGCGGCGATGATCGGCGTCGTGCTAGAGAGGCTAGTCTCCTTGGTGTTGTGGCACTTGTGGTGCAGTGAAGAGGTGTCGTGGTGGTGACTCTCTGTTCTAGTTTGTGTCGTCTACCATTGCCACTTTAGTCAAGCTTCAACTTGTTTGGAGTGTGTTGGTGGCTGAACCTCCTCCCGAGAGGCTTGTTGAGCAGGAAGGTCTCGGGCTCCGGCGCATGCTTTGGTTGAAGGGGTCACGCCGGCGGTGAAGTCATCCACAGGCGTCTCTTTCCTTCTTGAAAGCACCGTCAAGAGTTCATCCCGACACTAAATAATTATTGGTTGTAGTGGGTTTAGCGGTTGTTGGTCTCGAGTCGATTCCGCAAATCTGGAGGTAGGGGTCCTCACGTAGGCACCTTGGAGCGATGGTAACATGGACACAAAGATTTTACCAAGTTTGGGCTCTCTCGACGAGATAACACCCTACGCCCTGCTTTTGATTGTATTGAGATGGGGTATAGTACAAAGTACATGTATTTACCACAAGATTGTTGTGTAAGATTCTAATGAATATCGATGATCTATTGACTAGCCTAGCATCGGTTTATATAATACATCGAGGCCTAATATTTAGAAGAGTCCTCGCCTTGTGCGCCAAGTCTTGTTTACGTCATGGGATGCCCGAAGTGGCCCATTAGTGAATTGCCATGGGGTCCTCGGCCCGACCCACCTGGTCGGGAGACGACGTGGTGATTACCTGATACGTCTCCGTCGTATCTATAATTTTTGATTGTTTCGTGCTATTATATTATCAATCTTGTAAGCCTTATATGCAATTTTATATCATTTTTGGGAACAACCCTATTAACCAGTGCCTAGTGCTAGTTGCTTTTTTTTGCATGTTTTTGGTTTTATAGAAAATCCCTATCAAACGAAGTCCAAACACGATGAAACTTTTTAACAATTTTTTGGACCAGGAGGGACACTATAAGCTTTGGGGGAGGACCAGAGCCGGACGAGGAGACGGCAAGGCAATAGGGTGCGCCTCAGGGGGGTATACGCGCCTTGATGTCTTGTGGGCCCCTCATGGCTCCGTCTGACCTAATTCTAGCGCTATAAATTCCCAAATATTCCAAAACCACAGAGGAAGATCCGAAACTATTATTCTGCCGCTGCAAGCCTCTGTTCTTCGGTGATCCCATCTGGAGGCCTCCGCCGATACTTTATGTAGAGGGAGAATCGATCATGGAGGGCATCTACATCAACCTTGTTGCAGCTCTGATAACCCACAAGTATAGGGGATCGCAACAGTTTTCGAGGGTATAGTATTCAACCCAAATTTGTTGATTCGACACAAGGGGAGCCAAAGAATATTCTCAAGTATTAGCAACTGAGTTGTCAATTCAACCACACCTAGATAACTTAGTATCTGCAGCAAAGTAATATGATAGTAGTGGTAATGGTAGCAAAAGTAATATTTTTGGTATTTTGTAGTGATTGTAACAATAGCAACGGAAAAGTAAATAAGCGAAGAACAATATGTGAAAAGCTCGTAGGCATTGGATCGGTGATGGAGAATTATGCCGGATGCGGTTCATCATGTAACAATCATAACATAGGGTGCCACAGAACTAGCTCCAATTCATCAATGTAATGTAGGCATGTATTCCGAATATAGTCATACGTGCTTATGGAAAAGAGCTTGCATGACATCTTTTGTCCTACTCTCCCGTGGCAGCGGGGTCCTAATGGAAACTAAGGTATATTAAGGCCTCCTTTTAATAGAGTACCGGAACAAAGCATTAGCACATAGTGAATACATGAACTCCTCAAACTATGGTCATCGCCGGGAGTGGTCCCAATTATTGTCACTTCGGGGTTGTCGGTAGCACATAGTAGGTGACTATAGACTTGCAAGATAGGATCAAGAACACACATATATTTATGAAAACATAATAGGTTCAGATCTGAAATCATGGCACTCGGGCCCTAGTGACAAGCATTAAGCATAGCAAAGTCAAAGCAACATCAATCTCAGAACATAGTGGATACTAGGGATCAAACCCTAACAAAACTAACTCGAATACATGATAGATCTCATCCAACCCATCACCGTCCAGCAAGCCTACGATGGAATTACTCACGCACGGCGGTGAGCATCATGAAATTGGTGATGGAGGATGGTTGATGATGACGGCGGCGACGAATCCCCCTCTCCGGAGCCCCGAACGGACTCCAGATCAGCACTCCCGAGAGGTTTTAGGGCTTGGCGGCGGCTTCGTATCGTAAAACGCAATGAATTCTTCCCTCTGATTTTTTTCTCCCCGAAAGCAAATATATAGAGTTGGAGTTGAGGTCGGAGGAGCTCCAGGGGGCCCACGAGGTAGGGAGGCGCACCCTAGAGGGGGGGCGCCCCCACCCTCGTGGCTAGGGTGTGGCCCCCCTGGTCTTCATCTTTTGCAAGGATTTTTTATTATTTCCAAATAGACGTTCCGTGGAGTTTCAGGTCATCCCGAGAACTTTTGTTTCTGCACATAAATAACACCATGGAAAGTCTTCTGAAAACAGCGTCAGTCCGGGTTAGTTCCATTCAAATCATGCAAGTTAGAGTCCAAAACAAGGGCAAACATGTTTGAAAAAGTAGATACAACGGAGACGTATCAACTCCCCCAAGCTTAAACATTTGCTTGTCCTCAAGCAATTCAGTTGACAAACTGAAAGTGATAAAGAAAATTTTTTACAAACTCTGTTTGTTCTTGTTATTGTAAATATGTAAAGCCAGCATTCAAGTTTTCAGCAAAGATTATGACTAACCACATTTACAATAACTCTTAGGTCTCATGTTTACTCATATCAATGGCATAATCAACTAGCGAGCCATAATAATAAATCTCGGGTGACAATACTTTATCAAAACAATCATAATATGATATAATAAGATGGTATCTCGCTAGCCCTTTCTAAGACCGCAAAACATAAATGCAGAGCACCTTTAAAGATCAAGGACTGACTAGACATTGTAATTCATGGTAAAAAGAGATCCAATCATAGTCATACCCAATATAAATTAATAGTAATGAATGCAAATGACAGCTGCGCTCTCCAGCTAGTGCTTTTTAATAAGAGAGTGATGACTCAACATAAAAGTAAATAGATAGGCCCTTCGCAGAGGGAAGCAGGGATTTCTAGAGGTGCCAGAGCTCGGTTTTGAAATAGAGATAAATAATATTTTGGGCGATATACTTTCATTGTCAACATAACAACCAAGATATGGCGATATCTTTCATGCTACACACATTATAGGCGGTTCCCAAACAGAATGGTAAAGTTTATACCCCCCTCCACCAACAAGTATCAATCCATGGCTTGCTTGAAACAAAGAGTGCCTCCAACTAGCAACAATCCCAGTGGTTTATTAGGCACTCGTATCAATCAACGTGAGATTACTGTAGCATGATTATCCGGGCATTACAGTGGTTTATTAGGCACTCGTATGAACCGGGATCAACAATTCCTGAAGACAATTTATATTTTTTGTTCGACTACATGCTATACTACTCTATATTCCTGTTTTTACGTTTCTTTTGCGGGAATCCAATTTTCACATTTTTAGACGGTCTGAGTTCGTCAGGGACACAAACTGAGGTAAATACAACCTGATAACAAAAATATATAGCATCAAATCCAGCAATGTATGTGTTCGGAGAACAAATACATGCGTACATGTATTCACAAAAAAAAATACATGCGTACACTAACACGTTCGTGTGATGGACTCGGATATGTTTACCCGTCTTGTAAACCAGTCCGACATGTGTGCACACACGTTCTCCCAAACCATCCGCTTTGCTCGTCGGTGCTGGTGCTCCACGTGTACATGTCACCAGTTTTCTCTTCGCTCGCAGGTCGTGTCCATCTCCGCCGGTTTCTCCCCTCCCCGCTGACACAAGACCACACAGCCGTAAAAAAAAACACACACCACCACGGCTATGCTTCTTCCCCTGACGAACACAAGGTGGGTCCGGAGAGGAGATTTCTCGATCCCGTACGGAGTGCGCAGGCGGCAGAGGGAGAAGGCAAGGACGGTCGCTTTAGGGCCGTCGTCGTGCGGCGGTGCTTGGGCTGTTGGCAGCGGCGGCATAGGAGACGGGGGAGGCGCTAATGTCCGTCAAGGCGTGCTTCGGCAACATCGCCAACGCTCTCGTCGACTGGGACGGCGGCCGCGACCACTGCCCCTGGCGGGGGTCGTCGCCTGCGACACCAACTCCTTCGCCTGGAGGTGATTCTCTGCTCCTCCTCCATCCACCCTTCCCTCCCCTCCCCTCTTTTAGTGTCACAGGGGTCTTCAGGATGCTCCGCAGCTGCACAAGCTGTCAGGCTATTTCTATTCTTTGGTTCCTTCCTCGCTCGCTGGTTGCTGATAGCAGCCCGGTCTTCCTCCTCGGAGGAGATGTTTTTCGATTGGTGGCATTATGCGGCAGGCCTCGCTCGCTTGTTTGATTCTTGCATATCTTGCACATATATAAGTTGCTAGGATTTGATGTAAAGAAGCAGGGTGAGACTATTAATTACAAAAGATTAGCACATGGGGCAATTTTTTAGTGGCCCATAACAGAAATTCGAATTCTATCCCACATAACTTACCAAGCAGAAACATATACGGACAACCAAGGACAACTTACGAAACCGGTCGGACGAAAACGGACGATAATACGGTCATAAGAAACTTTCACCCCTTTATTAGTTCTCTCTGTCATACTAATTTCAATTCTACACCACGTTTGATGTTGGTAGTGTCTAATGTTACCACTACACGTCTTGGAAAACTTTTAGGATGATTAGCTGGAGCACTGTGATATATAGTGAGAAAAGCATTTGGTAGGATTATCATTGTCTTCTCATTTAATTCCCCAGCTACCGGCCTAACACTGAAGGTTGCACTGCAACTACTTGGTTCCAAGTTCCATATGGAAATTTGCAGAAAATTTAGGCTGAACAATTTTTATAAAGAATAAAACCCAGTACAGTATAGTATAAGAAATGCCTAGTGCAATCTTAATCGTGTGGCTACCATTGTTGATTGTTTGCAGGAAGCTCAAAGGAAGCAAGACTTCAACAAAAATCTTTGAATGCATTCCAAGCTTCTGTACGGCGTACGTCGTTTCAAAGGGCAAACTGTCATTCGTGCACTCTTACACCTGATGCCTGTGAAACACCCAAGACCATATCTTCTTCAACCATTTCTTCTCCTAGCTCTGGAAGCCTTTCCAGTGCGCCCTCAGGTAATACTCAAGTCTGCATTTGATTTTGTTTTCTGAAAATTGTTGATTACACCTATCAACTGAATACAAACAAAAAAAGTGTATTAGAGTGTTACTAACTATTCTGTCTACAGCAGAGTGGGCTGACAGAAATGGAGCATCAACTGTATTATTCCGCCAGTCATCTCTGCCATCGCAATGTGATCACACACTCGTAAATATAAATAGGTCAATCCTGAAGCTAGCCCTTTAGGCAGTGCTGGCAGCGAGATCTCTTACCATGCTGATACAACCCTGAAGACAAATTCACAATCAATCACATCAGTAGCGCAGCTCAGTAGCAGCAACAGTGGGGATTCAGTTTACAGGAGCTTCCGAGGAGATAGCTTCCGAGATATCTCTGATCTGCAGGCAGCAGTTTCAGAAACTGCAAGAGACCTTAGGCATTCTCATGCCCAGGTAGCTGTTTCACCCTGGGCAAAAGTATTTCATTCTGTTGGGTACAAACTTTTTTTTCTTTTAAGATGATGGAAGGGTTTATCTCTAGGCCTCAGCATCATACGATGCACACCGCCAAAGCAAAATATCACTACATGAAAGCCAACATGTTTACCCAAATGAATGTGCAATTTATGATATTTTTTGGCTAAATAGGGTGATCTGAAGCTTCAAATTGAGAGTACGAAGGTCAAACTGCGACATGTATTCTACAGATGTGGCTATGGACAACCTTTGGCCCGTCCGGTGTATTCTACAATTGAGGCAATGGAGCACTTTTGACCAGTCTAGTGTATTCTACAGTTGTGGCACTGGAGTAGTCATTATCCACAAAACCAGGCATGTTGTTGTTACCATGTATCTATGTGAACATAAATCGTGAGCACTGGATAATAGTATTTATGATATATATACACTGTATATTTTTTCCAGTCTATGCTATGACATTGTGAGCCGCATCTATTTTGTGCACATTTTGCTTTGTACTTGAAAAATCCCCCCTCCCTCTTTGCTGCTTGTCATGCTCAGACACTGGTAGATAGGACAAATAAACCATACACAATACATGTACATATGATCTGAAATACACTGGGCATCCTAAAGCCAACATGGAAAAATAATGAAACAACCTGAAAGAACGAATGCAACAAATGCAAAAGCATATAATAATGAAGGTCTATGAAAATTACCTAGCTTTTTTTGGGGACAAGAATCAGTTATTTCTAGTTCCCTAATTCTGGAGCTATGTGTGAACAAGGCCAGAGGACTAAAATATCAAAAGCTAGCTAAGGACTCATTAGCAGATTTTTCTTGTGCTTGCTATACCTCTCAACCGAACAATAGGCAAAGGGTGTACTTATGAACAGACATAAGCAGACACCATATCAATAGCTAACAGCATCACACAACAACCCGATCACACATCAAGATGGATTGATGGAAATGGAAAGATAAAGTATGCTCTTGCAGTAGAACCAAGTGTAATAATGATTATAAGCACAGGTATGTACATTTGAAAAAATAGAAGATTAAGAAAGGGGAGCATGCATAAAAAAACTTTCGAAAAGTAGTAGTAATTTCACCTCTGCAGTAGAGAAAGTACAATTAGTTGGCTTTTCCTATTGATGGCTAATTGCCTGAATAAAAATGAGCAGTAGGTATAATGATGGTGTTATTTTCTTGCAAGCACCAAAACTTCGCCGAGAAGGTAAAATATATTGGGAGCATTGTACCTTTATTTTCCCTATAATCCTTGCCCTTGCTTCTAGACTATATGATGGCAATGCGAGCTAGCCAGCGTCTTCATATTAGTCCGTCCAAAAAGCACACCAAAGTTAACAGTTGGATTGATTGTATTATCTCTGAAATGCCATTATCAAAAATTTAGTTGACGCTAATAGTAAATAGAAGTGCAGGGCTTGCTTATCACACTTACTTAGGACTCATGGGCCTTATCTAATTCCTCTCCAAAGCAAACCATCTCTCTATGCGAAATAGGCAATAGATATAAGCAAAAAATGCTATATACCAAAGAGTATATGACAATCTAAACTGAAGTGCTGCTCACAAGAAACCGAATATGATAACATGTTATTTCTCACTCTAATAATATATAAGGTGTTCGAAAGGAGGGGGTATATTTTATTTATACAGTTTAGTTTAGTGATTTGGTAAAAAAATAAGGGCAAGTCCAAACCAGACATGCACGAGAGCCTCAAATACGTCGAGTCACTTTGATTAGATCATAATGAGAAGAAATGAAAAATAGTGGCAAATTCAGCACAAGGGAAAACAAGTTTTGCATCTACACAACAATGAAGCAAGGTAATGAGCTAAATTAGTGGACCTAGCACATATCTGATTCACTCTACACTTTACGCTTACATAGCATCACGGTAATCTCCACTCATAGGAAACCAAACAAATTGAAGATTAAGATTTGCATATGGTAAATGAGGGAATAAAGCCATACGTGCAAGAGAAATTCGTCGCATCGTGTTGCAAAACCAGAAAAGTAAAACCAAACCCCCTCTCCCAGAGCCTCTTCCCTATGATATTCTTAGACACCATGGAAATGATGGGGGCAGAAGTTTGGAGCTAGCCTGAAGAGGGACACCATGGCACATTGAAAAGGAGAGGCTCTTTGTACAGCAAAGCAGCTCAGTGCGCTCGGCAGGCAAGGTTGCGGAAGGAAGAGGAGTACAAAATCATGGCATGTGCTCTACTACAGAAAAATCCAAAATGCAGGAACAGGCGTGACTGTGTTCAAGAGAGATATAATTCACCTTGGTCTTCTTGATCAAATTCTTCCTCAAAATTCTTCTTATAGTCTCGACAGGTAACTAAAAGTTGAGGAATCAAAATAAGATTATAAGAGAACCAGAGAATCAAGTAGTACACATCGAGAGAAAAAAGATGCAGACGTAGGTGGGCAGTCTAGATTGGAAAGGAGTGAGAAGTGAAGGGGAGGAGGAGAGAAGCAAAGGTGGGAGGAGTGTTATGCCTTCTACCTGTCAACATGTGGCTGCAGAGGGTCGCTCGCCTACGCCTGACGCCCGCGTTGCCGTGGCCCTGTCCAGATCGCAGATCGATCTGAGAAACCCGGGTGGCCGCCATCTTCCCAATCCACGAGGCCCCCAAGCCTCTCCTGCCTGGAAGCACCTGTCGAGCCCTTCCCCTCCACCGGGGTCGCTGCCAGCCTGGTCGATGCCCCACAGGCCGCTGCAAAGAGAGCCAATAGGGTTGTAAATGATGCCAGTGAAGTCTTAGTGCTACCAAGGGCTGCAAGCTAATCGAACACAAGCTTAAACAAGGAAGGCACTTGAAGATTTATACCCTGGTGTTCATTATAAACAGAAAAGGTTAGGTGACAACGCTCAAACCTTCAGGTTACAATTTTCATGTTTTCAATTCATTATTAGCACATATCATAACTACAAGTGCAGTAATCTTTCCTTTATTTAAGAATGATGATAGCTGACTATTTGGGACCTTGTAGAGCAATCAAACAAGAACATATTGCCTATTTAAAAAGAAATACACATCCAACAAATAAGATGTCTGAATCTATCACATTACCTAGCCATCTCCAAACCATCATTCTCCTCAGGTTGGGATCCTATCGAACCAACCAAATCAATCAACCTCCATAAGTGGCCACTTCCACAAGCCCAGAAGAGCAAGAAATCTTCCACAATCATGAGATCACCATAATCATTCAATCAGACAACATAAACAAGAGAGAGAGAGAGAGAGAGAGAGGGATGGGTGGAACGCAACTTACATGTCAGGGTGGAAGACATGGCGTGCGCCCGTGGTGGCGAGGAGGAGCTTTAGTAGGAGACCTGAATGACGGTTGCCCAGGGTTCCTCAAGAAAGATCACCGCAGAAGGTACCCCTCCTTGCCACACCGTCTGGCAGTGAACACCATGGAGGTCACATGTTCCTCGAGATCCCGCTGGCAACGAGTGCCATCTTCTGAACTTAATCAAGGGAAAATGCTGCATTGAGAGAAAAACGGTAAATAATCACATCCTGAAGAAAATCGAATCAAGGAAGAGTGTGCTTGTCACAAATGACTAATAAAGAGAAATATATTTCACCTACGGCTTTAACCATCGATCTGGCCATGGCGATGCTGTCCATGGAGAGAAGCACATAGAAAGAGGGATGAGATGATAGGGGCATCGCTATAGCCACCGCAAGATCCTTGATTTCCCTGAGGTCTACTATGCCTTCCCTAGGGAGAAAGAGACCCAGCCAACAACTTGCAGCAAGATTAGCACCTGCAAATAAAAATTGGATGACCCTATAAACCGCCTAGTCAAACCACAAAGGGGAAAAATGGAAAAGAGAAATCAGGGGGAAAAGCAGAGCAATGGGGAGGAGAGAGGGCAACACGAGACGTGGGGATGCAGCCCGAATGAGAGGATGGCATATAGGGTTTTTACCTCCTGCTCTTATCCCCTGGCCAGCCAGGGCTTTCAACAAGCTGCTTCCCACAACGCACACAACATCTTCCCCATTCTTGCTCCTTCCCCCCACCTCCGTTCCTCACCTCAATTGCACAGGCTGCAAACCGTCCTCCGCAACATGGAGTGATGCCCAACGAGGAGAGCGGCAGAGGCCGGTATGGAAGGGGAAGAGGAGGGGTTCGTGGCAGGGGCGGGGATGGAGGAAGGAAAGGGCGGCGACGCGATCTTCCCCATGGCCGGCTGCACCCCATTGCTACCGGAGCGCAGTCCCCGCCGCTCTTCTCTGGCATGGATCCACCGCCCATGTGCGCCTCCTTTGGTGGCGACGCCGGAGAGAAAAGTGAAGGAGAGGAGGCGGCGGAGGGGAGAGGGGCTCGTGGGGCGAGGTGCGGAGGAAGCGGGGAGGCGGCTGCAGGATTGGCTCATGGGATAGGGTTGCTTTTACTCAGATCGCGATTGGCGAGCACGCGATGAAGACTCCGCGTACCAAAAGATGAAGGAAACTCAGGTTGACTCTGTGGCCCCACGTCTATCGAGCCCCACCTGCCATCCTCTCCAGAATCAGGAATGAAAGTGAAAAAAAGTGGACGGCTGACCAGCCGCCAGCAGCCAAAAAACGACTGTAGGAGATCGATCGGGTGGTCAAAACCGACGCGCGCTAGCGATGCCCCCAGATGGGCGGGTACTCTAGGAGGCTTTATATGTTAGATTTCGGGATCGCATACAGACTTTTTGCTTTGAATGATTTATATTTATAATTCTGTGACCACTCTTTTGTTTAAACAGAAAAAGCAATCACAAAGTTGCATAACATAAACCATTTCACACAATGTCACAGAATTACAATGTAATTTCGGCATGCCGTTGTTGCTTAACCTTCTGCTTGGCTACTGAGCTGTTTGTCTATTGACAACACTGCCTACAACAGCAGCTAAAATAGCAGGAGCAGGATCTTGATTACTAACACTATTCCCATATGCATGGGTGATAAATAATTAAATATCCTCACAAGAACAGAACATCATCAGTTCTTGTCTTGTTTGCAGAGCTCAAGAACAACCCCTGCGATCTTCGGCTTTGGTATCGGCTTTGTCAGGTGAAAATCCATTCCAGCTTCGATGGCCTCCTGCAGCCCCTCCTCTGCGGAATTCGCAGTTAGCGCGATGATCGGGGTGCGGACGCCATGACGACTTTCTTCCTCGCGGATGCGCCTCGTTGCCTCATAGCCATTCATCACCGGCATCTGAAACGAAGAAAATCGAATTGCCAGCAATGTCAGAAATTATTAAATCACATCATCTGAAACAAATTGAGGAGAAATGGACCGATGCTTGGCATGGTGTTGCTGGAGAAATTTATGTACCTGGCAATCCATGAGGACCACGTCATAGGGTAAGGCGTTCTGAAGAGCTTCTGTGAACAAGGCAAGAGCCACGGAGCCATCGCGTGCAATCTCGACGGCTGCTCCGAGATCGCTCAGCATCTGCCCGTGGATTCTCTGCAGAAGCATGGTGTCGTCCACCAGCAGCACGCGCATCCCCTCCAGTGGCTTGCAGTCTCCAACATTGGCTGGTCCCGCGGGCACTGCGGGCGTGATCTCAGACGCCGATGCAGTGGTCTGATCTGCCGCTGGCATCTCGAATTGATATGGGTGCAGGTGCTCGAAAGGGGATGCCTGGAGGTCCCTCATGACCTGGAGGAGCTTGTATAGCCGGGAGCCGTGGATGGGCTTGCGCAGCTCGAGGTCGAAGCTGCTCGCTTCCTTGAACCTCCTCAGATCCTCGGAGGGGGTCTTGAGGTCCGTCAGGCAGACGACCTTGCACGACGCCTGGAGCTTGGTCCTCGCCAAGCTTGCCGCCTCGCGGGCGGCCTCGTGGAGCCTCTCAGCGGAGACGTCGACGACGACGAGCAGGTTGAAGGCGTGGAGGTGCCCGGCGTGGTTGCTACCCATGCCCCTACTGCTCCGCAGGTGGCTGGCCATCTCCTTGGAGACGAGGCATCGATCTATGGTGTCATCCAAGTCGTCGCCTCCAGCGCTGTGCAGCGACGACATCGACGCCGGCCTTGACGGCGAGCCGCTGAAGGCGGAGCACACCTTGTCGATGGTCGGGGCGAGGAGCTCGGCGCACGAGACGAGCCAGACCTTCATCCCGGCGCTCTCCATCCATGCATGCAGGATCCGGCGGGTCTCGTCACCGTGGATGAGGAGGACGCAGTGTCCGCCCTTGAAGCAGGCGGGCTCCCTGAACAGAGAAGGTGCCCCCCTCCCTTCCTCGAGGTTGTCTTCAACCTCTGGACTCTCGCTGGCCTTCAGGAACACATTAAAGCCAAAGCACGTTCCCGCTTCTCCTGGCTCCTTGTCCTTGATGCTTATCTCCCCTCCCATCAGACGAACCTATATATACCAATAAAAATAGTAAACAAAATCATAAGTAAATAAGAAATAACAGACACATGAGTGAACAATATAGTTTTCAAGGATAAAGAGTCAAGAACTTTTTTTAGAGTGTCAAGTGCTACAAGCAAAGTTGCATGAATTTGTCTTAAATCCAATCAAAATTCTACGCATCTGGATTAACATATAGCCATCTTCATCTCAAGTCACTCTTAATTTATATATATCCTCCAATTGGTATACTTTTAGACTTTGGAGTTTGTAAATTTAGAAAAAAGTTTAGGAAGTGGCAATTCAAAAGCGTAAACAAGAAATACATTGATGCGCTTGAGAGCATTTTAATATGCACATAAAAAAGATGAGATCACTTACAAATGATTGCACAATTCCAAGTCCGAGCCCGGTGCCACCATGCCCATCCTTCACTTGAACGTAGTTCTCAAACACAGACTCCCTCTTCTCTTCGGGTATCCCCACACCAGTGTCAACAACCTCAAAATAAAACTCAACCGAATCGGGATCAATTTTCAAGGACAAGCCGCCGTTCTGTTCGGCACAATTCTCACTTCTCCCAAGCAGCCAGCCGAAGACCCCACCGGCGTGACGGCGGGGGGCAAACCTCGATGTGGTGCTGATCGTGGAGCCCCTTATGACGGGGCGGTTGGCCCACGCACGGAGCATGACATGGCCTTCGTGCGTGAACTTGATGGCGTTGCCGAGAAGGTTGTCAAGGATCTGCTTGACACGCTTACAGTCACCGACGACGGCGGCGCACCGGAGCACGGAGAAGTCGCAAGGGTCCCAGATCACCTCAACACCTCTTGACATCCCAACGACATTCGCCAGGTCCATGGATTCCTCGAGGACATCTGCCATCCTGAACTCTACCTCTTCTAGCTGTATCTTCCCGGACTCCAACTTGCCCATGTCCAGTATCGTGTTAAGAATATCTGAAAGTAACATGGACATGTATAAATATATGGTGTAAACAGATGCTCAGCTGAAAACACATAGATGGTGTAAAGCTCATTTTCTCGAATAACAAATTTGTGCTTATGCATAAACAAAAGGCACGATAACATGGTACATGGTACATAAATGCAGCAAAATGTTGTCCTAACAAAAAAATAGACAATATAAGAAGTATTAGAACATGGTGTGTTTACTGGCCGCTAAGATAGTGATATGTGATACCTCCATTTCAACTATCCTATATTTAAATATTTTAGAGACAAAATATTAATCTTTGGAAATAAAATATTAATCCTTTACCAAACAGAGAATGATTTCTTGAATATTCTAGAAATTATAAGCAAATGTTATATTTAAAACGTAGAACTGAGCTCTTGGACACTTCTGTACCTAAAATTGTAAACAAATTATTTGAGGAAACTTCGCTTTTACAATATGCAAAATTATAATGCTATGATCAGGATCTAGTACTAAATAGTCCTATACATGGGAATGATATGTGTGGATGGTAAGTAGGGCCATGGTTGCAGACTAACCGAAGAGCTTGTTGGTGCCGACATTCATCTGGTTGAGGTTATAGATGAGGTTGGTGTTACCGCGGGCCTCCAACCGGGAGATCTCGATGAGTCCGACGACAGCAGCGAGCGAGGAGCGGATGTCGTGGCTAGCACGGGCAAAGGCATTGCTCTTGTTCATGCTCTTGCGCTCCGTTTGCTGGAGCGCTTCCTTGTGTTGCACTAGGTCGGCCTCCAGCGCGACCTCCCGCGCCTCGACCTTCCACAACACGCGTGCCATGAGGAAGCACACCACCATTGCCACTATCGTGACTGCACACACGATGCACACGACGGCCACCCCGATCCGTTCGACCTTGGTTGCCCCGCTCCACTCGCTGAGCACTAGCCAGACTCCCTGGAGAACAGGAAGAAAAACAACCGTAGATTATTGTTTTACATACATATGTGTGCTACTACGAAGAAGGAAACAAAATTTTCATCGAGAGGATAATCTTCGGATCTGGGATGGGAATAGGCGAATAACTTCGTTCGGGCCGTTGATTTGGAAACTTTTGAGCTTTTACATAACTTTTTCATCTCGAGAAGTTGATGACATTTGCTGTGAATATCTCGCAGATACTTGCCACCTTAATGCACGTTCTATGATGTGGAATCATTAGTTAATTATAAGCTTAAATTTAGTACTTATGTGTTAGATACGCATATATGGATGATGGCTTGTGATCGATGATAGATGGACAACAAAAAATTGCAATCACAGATGGACAAGGTGTTACCAGGTTCACTCCGGAGAGGTCGAAGCTCGTGCACGCGACTTGGTCCGACCCGACGCTGTGGAGCATGATATCGGGCTTGTCAATGGCGGACGCGGTGCAGTTGGTATCCGAGAACATAGTCTTCATCAGCTCCGCGTCGTGGCCGGGCCTCCCACCGACCAAAGGCTTATAAACCGACGCCGTGCCACTGCGCTTGTCGGTGATCGCGTAGTAAGTGTCCGCGGCCGGATCGGCCGCGGTGCCCAGGCTAGTGATCGTCAGGACGTCGACGGGGACGGCGGCGGAGACCACGGCGGTCTGGCCGACCGGCGCGGAGAAGACCATCACCTGGACGCTGGAGTGGACCCACCCGGCCCAGAGCGCCACGGGCGAGCCGCTGTTGGCGGCGGCGAGGAGCTGTGTCGCGTTGGGCAGGTGCTCCGGCCGCGTCGCTGGGATGGGGTGGCCGGTGAGACGGCCGGTCACCGGATCAACCGCCTGCTCGGTGTACCATTTGCCGCGTTGGCTAACGAGCTTCGCTGACTGCTGACCGTTCTCGGCGCGGTAGTATGTCAACGTGGTGCCATTCACGCTGGTGTATGACATCTCGGCCACCTGCTGCTGCATGGCCAACGCCATGAACATATATGGTCCCACCTGTTAGGTCAACACAAAACATATGTACATGAGTAATTCAGTGGTGAAATTGAATGTATTGGGACGTGTCATATTTCTCCCATATATATAGAATTAATATACATGCAAAAAGATACTTATTTGTTTGTGTATGTGCATGCGTATATATACATATTAATGCGCACATGTATACAGCAAATCAAATAAGATCATACTGCACGTAATAACCAGTTACCACGTCGGCCTGGGTGGTCATTAAAGATTGTTATTTAAAGTAAGAAAGTAATTGTGGTTCAAAAAGGAAGTGCACATACGTGCTGAAATTAGTTACAATTGCAAAAAAGAAGAAGGCACAGTTAAACCACAGGGATGCTCGGTAAATTACATGTCGGAAATGAGATGATTTGTTGCTGGGGATCTGCAAAGACTGCGCGACGATGGCAGCGGAGTGGCTGGCTTCCATGAGAGACTGCATGCCGGCGGCAATGTGCGCCAGCGACACCTCCACGGCGTTCGTGGCGGTGCTGCACGCGGCATCATTTATATGGAAGGAGACGGAAGAGTACGCGAGAACCACCGTAACCACGATCACTCCATGAGCAATAATCTGCATGACATCAAACACACTCCCAATGAGTAAAATGTAAAATAAAATAGTTCATGGTTATTAATTTAAAATGTTTTTTCGCCGCAACGTGTTTCAACTCATCTAACGGTAACATTTTTCATGACATTCCATCGATATGTCTAATACAACGACATGAAGAGCGATATATGAGCATACGACAAAAGAGAGTTCTTCTGATAGTTTTGTCAATGGTGGGCTTTGTCTCACACATGTGGGGATATCCGTGTTGTACGGAGCATAAGTATAGCTATATAATGATGAAAACTATGTAGAACTACTTTGAAGTCCACACCTTACACACGTGGAAGGATATCTATATTGTACGGAACGGATTCCTAATCACAAGAAAAAAACTATTTACTTTTTTATTTGACGCCTAAAACACACGTGGAAGATATCCGTATTGTACGGAGAACAATCTTAAATTTTTTTTTGAAGTTCGAGAACAATCTTAATTACAAGATGAAAACTTTATAGATCTAGTTTTCATCACTATCTAAGGAAAGAGATAGCGTACATCTAACACGTGTGCGAGGATATATGTCTAATACGAACTGAAGCATCAAAGATGAGAACCGGTTAGATCTGCTTTTCAAGTCTACGCCTACTTTACAAATTTAGGAAGGTATCTATAATGTACGGAACCGAAGTTCAATTACAAGATAAAAAGTTAGTAGATCTGCTTTTGAACAACGCACACAAATCTATGGATGTACAAGCATATAAACCACATGGATCTACTTGTCGGTCCGGTAAGCAAACAATGGATGTGCAAGGAAAAAAATCAAGAAATAAAAACAGCCATGAAGTTTATGTAGAATAACAATATAGCCATGAGTTTCATAAAAAGAAGCCATGTGCATGAAGTGGTGTTTCATACCAGTGGGATTAAAACCCAGGAATTTTTGAAGAAACTAACCCACTTGCCAACCTCTCCAGCCATCCTGAAAGTATAGTAAAGTATTCTATAGGAAGGAAATCTCTCTTAGGTGCCGGTGAATAATTCTTTCTAAGGTCAGCGGCCTTTTATAGATGCTCGGGGGAATACACTTGTGGGCTTGGAGCGCCGCTGGTTTTCCAAATCCACCATCACGGTTTATTTACCATGTATAGTGGCATTTTGTTCCTGCACCGCAGAAAAAGTGATATTTTTCCTGCACCAAAAAATCGGTATCTAATATCGGTATTTATTATTTAAAAAATCGGTATTTACTTTTCCTATCTAATATCAATGCGTGGCCCGTTATAGACAAAGGCTGTGATAGAAAAAGGGATACTACGCGATCTGGCAATCAATTGCCAAATCCGCTCAATAAATTGTATTTCCTCCAGTTTGAATAGTTCGGGCGGGCGTGAGGCACAGCCTTGCACGGGAGCAGTGTTGCCAGCCGCACGATCGCCATCCTGTTGTGCAAGTGTACAAGGAGCAATTAGCTTCCTGTCTTAGATAGTAGCATTATTAGTTTTGTTAAGGTAACTCTTTGTTAGGTTTGATGCTAAATATAGAGCACATGCTCGACTTATGTTGAACTGGCTCCGTTACCGGGAGTCACAGGACAGATGAGATGGACCAGGTCTTTCCCTCAAGGAAAAAATATATAGATGAACTAGGTCAACAAATAAACAGGTCTTACTAGTTCAAACTCAACTCGTTAGTGCATCATTAGATGGAAATCTACAAGCACGGAATGGGGATATCCCATTATGTTCGCACACACGCGACATCGCATGTTCCTTTTGTGTGTCGAGTGTGCAATAAGTATGTAGTACGGTTCATGTGAGAGCATACACCATGTCACCTATACTCTGATGAGAATACAAGACAAGACGCATACACAGTTCTTCTGTGCATATTGTAGTTGGTGGATCTTTCAGATTGATTTTGATATACGCATGTAGCCTAAATAGACTCATTTTGACCGGCATAGTTTCTTTCCAAATGGGATCTATCTAAAAGAATAGCGGATACAACCAGATAATCAGGTAACTAAACCCACGACCCAAATATAACCATGAAAAAATTGGAAAATTATAACCAAGGCTATAGCAAAGTTCTTGGCAAAACCATAACCAAACTCATCCTTCTTACCCACATCTAGTTCTCGATGGCGAAGAATAACACCGAGAAATCTTAGTCATTGAAGACCTCTAGATGGCCAAATTGTGCAATGGTTACATATGTATTGCCAAACTAGGCCAATCGCCTTGCTCGCGAAGACTCGAATGAAGGGGTTGTTGGAGAATATGGCACCGCCGACAACGATGGCTCACCAAAATATACCAACGAGAACCAAAACGTCTTACAAAATGGTTGATAGGAACAATAAGAAACTTAGAGGCTCCTTGACAACGCCAGGCCAAGCACCATCGAGACAGTATTGCAGTTGGAGAACTTCTATTTGAGATAGCACCGCCATCACCAAAACCTAATCAAAGAACTTTTCGTACACACCGCATGAGAGATGAGGATCCCCCATCTTATGGAGTAGGTGTGACGTCTCAGGACATAGGGGGCATCGATTGGATACGACTAGAGGGTTGCGATGCTTGATGGAGGCGTGATTGCCGTCATTTGTCTTTTTGGGAGAATAATGGAACTTCAGTTGAATGATTGACTACCACAACTTTTAAATAAGATGGAATAGATGAGCTTGGTTTTACTTTTTCAATACCACTTACAGGTTACAATAGAACCGGTCACTGCACATCCAACAAAATCTAACACCTTGACCCACCAATTCTCTTGTGCCTTCCCCTCCCCCTGTCTTATGAATTCGCTTGCGTCTCTAACATGTCACATATTTGTGTCGGCCACAACTACGTCACCGACACACCATATCTCCCAAATCTCCATTGCTCAATATGGGGATCTTATGGGGAGAGGGGTCGCCACCGTGGATCTGGTGGCAATGATGATTTCAACATATTCTTTATCGACCCTTTGGAAGCTCTTCTTGTCCACGTTATCATGGACATGTCTTGCTAAAGTGGCCTCTAAGGTAGGATGGGCCAAATCTGAGAGGTTTTTCAGTTTAATTTTCTTAACCTTGATCTTAATTTGTGACAAATTTTGGTTGGAAATGCTTGAATGTTTTGTTTGAATCTAGTTGAAATTTGCACAAAATTTTATGATTTATCAAAACTTGCAGATTTTTTTGATTAAAACCTATTGAAAACTATAAAGATTTTGTGGGTTTTGGTTGGAAGTGACATACAGTCAATGAAATTTTGCGGATACCATCGAAGTTCAATTACAAATATGATTTCCCTTCATGAAAGGTGTGTATATGGCTGAAAGTTGTTCATAGGCTTGAAATATGTTGCGCTCATCACTGCTAGTCACCATGTATGCCCCTCCATAGAATAAATTTTGAAGTAGAGGAGAACATCCAAGAAGCTGAAGGGAGGGTTCATGGGATGAACCATCGGGTTGGTCACTTTCCAAAAAAATGGGAAGCTTTGTGTTGTTTCCTACTATGGGGATGGGATGGTCCCATGGGTTGCTGTAAATTATCATTGCCTTTCATTCAAACTCGTTTCATTTTATTTTATTTTTTGAAATGGAACGAGAGCCTGCCGTTACATTTTGTTGCCATCAATGGGGTATAGGAGGGGGAACTTTCCCTAGTAGCTCACAACACACACCATCCAACTAAACAAATGGGAACATAAAAAGGTAACGAAAGACACCTAACGAAACCCGTGTCGCTCCCTACTAGGGCGACTTGGAAGGTGCCCCAGCAGCGGTGGCCTCCTACCCCTTCCCTCCCCCCTCGCCATCTCCAGTACCTCCACCAGGCAAAGCCGGTATGGATCCGGCGGCGGCGGGGCCTGTTCTTGCTGCAGTGGGAGACATCTCTCGCGAGCAGGGATGCTCGTGGAGCCGGTTGGCGGTCGGGGCTGTGCTCGTCGGTGGTGGGTTGCATCAACGTGCGGGAGGTGCGACAGTGCGGAGATGCGACTATGTGGCGGCTAGGCGCGGGGCAGGCCCGATCGCGCGGGCCTACTACCCATGCGTGGTGGCGCAGATCCGAACAGATTCGACGCTTAGTTGTTGTGTGCTTGACGCTGGTAAGGCAGTCGCTTACGGTGCTTGGGATGTTTTTGTTGTCGATGGTGGCTGCTTGCGTGGGGGCTTGATTCCTAGATCTGGTTGCGTCCTCTTCGGTGGTTAGCGGTCTATGTTGGTGTTGTCGATCTGCGAGCGTGGTGATCTGTCAGCTGGTCACAGCACAATTGGGGTGGTCAGCGGTGGTGGTGGCGGTGGCGCGGGGATGCGGTGGGGTTGGAAACATGATATGTGCCCATGTGTCACAGATGCGGTTGGTGGGTATTGGCGGCAAGGTGGAGGTGATGGCGGCAGTATCGGCGTCGTGCTAGAGAGGCTAGTCTCCTTGGTGTTGTGGCACTTGTGGTGCAGTGAAGAGGTGTCAGGTGGTGACTGACTCTCTGTTCTAGTTTGTGTCGTCTACCATTGCCACTTTAGTCAAGCTTCAACTTGTTTGGAGTGTGTTGGTGGCTGAACCTCCTCCCGAGAGGCTTGTTGAGCAGGAAGGTCTCTGGGCTCCGGGCGCATGCTTTGGTTGAAGGGGGTCTACGCCGGCGGTGAAGTCATCCACGGGCGTCTCTTTCCTTCTTGAAAGCACCGTCGAAGAGTTCATCCTGACACTAAATAATTATTGGTTGTAGTGGGTTTAGCGGTTGTTGGTCTCGGAGTCGATTCCGGCAAATCTGGAGGTAGGGGTCCTCACGTAGGCACCTTGGAGCGATGGTAACATGGACACAAAGATTTTACCAAGTTTCGGGCTCTCTCGACGAGATAACACCCTACGTCCTGCTTTTGATTGTATTGAGATGGGGTATAGTACAAAGTACATGTATTTACCACAAGATTGTTGTGTAAGATTCTAATGAATATCAGATGATCTATTGACTAGCCTAGCATCGGTTTATATAATACATCAGAGGCCTAATATTTAGAAGAGTCCTCGTCTTGTGCGCCAAGTCTTGTTTACGTCATGGGATGCCTGAAGTGGCCCATTAGTGAATTGCCATGGGGTCCTCGGCCCGACCCACCTGGTCGGGAGACGACGTGGTGATTACCTGATACGTCTCCGTCGTATCTATAATTTTTGATTGTTTCGTGCTATTATATTATCAATCTTGTAAGCCTTATATGCAATTTTATATCATTTTTGGGAACAACCCTATTAACCAGTGCCTAGTGCTAGTTGCTTTTTTTTGCATGTTTTTGGTTTTATAGAAAATCCTATCAAGCGAAGTCCAAACAATGAAACTTTTTAACAATTTTTTGGACCAGGAGGGACACTAGAAGCTTTGGGGGAGGACCAGAGCCGGACGAGGAGACGGCAAGGCAATAGGGTGCACCTCAGGGGGGTATACGCGCCTTGATGTCTTGTGGGCCCCTCATGGCTCCGTCTGACCTAATTCTAGCGCTATAAATTCCCAAATATTCCAAAACCCCAGAGGAAGATCCGAAACTATTATTCTGCCGCTGCAAGCCTCTGTTCTTCGGTGATCCCATCTGGAGGCCTCCGCCGATACTCTGCGAGAGGGAGAATCGATCATGGAGGGCATCTACATCAACCTTGTTGCAGCTCTGATAACCCACAAGTATAGGGGATCGCAACAGTTTTCGAGGGTATAGTATTCAACCCAAATTTATTGATTCGACACAAGGGGAGCCAAAGAATATTCTCAAGTATTAGCAACTGAGTTGTCAATTCAGCCACACCTAGATAACTTAGTATCTGCAGCAAAGTAATATGATAGTAGTGGTAATGGTAGCAAAAGTAATATTTTTGGTATTTTGTAGTGATTGTAACAATAGCAACGGAAAAGTAAATAAGCGAAGAACAATATGTGAAAAGCTCGTAGGCATTGGATCGGTGATGGAGAATTATGCCGGATGCGGTTCATCATGTAACAATCATAACATAGGGTGCCACAGAACTAGCTCCAATTCATCAATGTAATGTAGGCATGTATTCCGAATATAGTCATACGTGCTTATGGAAAAGAGCTTGCATGACATCTTTTGTCCTACTCTCCCGTGGCAGCGGGGTCCTAATGGAAACTAAGGTATATTAAGGCCTCCTTTTAATAGAGTACCGGAACAAAGCATTAACACATAGTGAATACATGAACTCCTCAAACTATGGTCATCGCCGGGAGTGGTCCCGATTATTGTCACTTCGGGGTTGTCGGTAACACATAGTAGGTGACTATAGACTTGCAAGATAGGATCAAGAACACACATATATTTATGAAAACATAATAGGTTCAGATCTGAAATCATGGCACTTGGGCCCTAGTGACAAGCATTAAGCATAGCAAAGTCAAAGCAACATCAATCTCAGAACATAGTGGATACTAGGGATCAAACCCTAACAAAACTAACTCGAATACATGATAGATCTCATCCAACCCATCACCGTCCAGCAAGCCTACGATGGAATTACTCACGCACGGCGGTGAGCATCATGAAATTGGTGATGGAGGATGGTTGATGATGACGGCGGCGACGAATCCCCTCTCCGAGCCCCGAAGCGGACTCAGATCAGCACTCGAGAGGTTTTAGGGCTTGGCGGCGGCTTCAGATCGTAAACGCGATGAATTCTTCCCTCTGATTTTTTCTCCCAAAGCAAATATATAGAGTTGGAGTTGAGGTCGGAGGAGCTCCAGGGGGCCCACGAGGTAGGGAGGCGCACCCTAGAGGGAGGGCGCCCCCACCCTCGTGGCTAGGGTGTGGCCCCCCTGGTCTTCATCTTTTGCAAGGATTTTTTATTATTTCCAAATAGACGTTCCGTGGAGTTTCAGGTCATCCCGAGAACTTCTGTTTCTGCACATAAATAACACCATGGAAAGTCTTCTGAAAACAGCGTCAGTCCGGGTTAGTTCCATTCAAATCATGCAAGTTAGAGTCCAAAACAAGGGCAAAAATGTTTGAAAAAGTAGATACAACGGAGACGTATCAACTCCCCCAAGCTTAAACATTTGCTTGTCCTCAAGCAATTCAGTTGACAAACTGAAAGTGATAAAGAAAAACTTTTACAAACTCTGTTTGTTCTTAATGTTGTAAATATGTAAAGCCAGCATTCAAGTTTTCAGCAAAGATTATGACTAACCACATTTACAATAACTCTTAGGTCTCATGTTTACTCATATCAATGGCATAATCAACTAGCGAGCCATAATAATAAATCTTGGGTGACAATACTTTATCAAAACAATCATAATATGATATAATAAGATGGTATCTTGCTAGCCCTTTCTAAGACCGCAAAACATAAATGCAGAGCACCTTTAAAGATCAAGGACTGACTAGACATTGTAATTCATGGTAAAAGAGATCCAATCATAGTCATACCCAATATAAATTAATAGTAATGAATGCAAATGACAGCTGCGCTCTCCAGCTAGTGCTTTTTAATAAGAGGGTGATGACTCAACATAAAAGTAAATAGATAGGCCCTTCGCAGAGGGAAGCAGGGATTTCTAGAGGTGCCAGAGCTCGGTTTTGAAATAGAGATAAATAATATTTTGGGCGATATACTTTCATTGTCAACATAACAACCAAGATATGGCGATATCTTCCATGCTACACACATTATAGGCGGTTCCCAAACAGAATGGTAAAGTTTATACCCCCCTCCACCAACAAGTATCAATCCATGGCTTGCTTGAAACAAAGAGTGCCTCCAACTAGCAACAATCCCAGTGGGAGTTTTGTTTGCAATTATTTTGATTTATTTTGCATAAAGCATGGGACTGGGCATCCCGGTGACCAGCCATTTTCTCGTGAGTGAGGAGCGGAGTGCACTCCTCTTGAGAATAACCCGCCTAGCATGGAAGATACGGACAACCCTAGTTGATACATGAGCTATTCGAGCATACAAAACAGAATTTCATTTGAAGGTTTAGAGTTTGGCACATACAAATTTACTTGGAACGGCAGGTAGATACCGTATATAGGCAGGTATAGTGGACTCATATGGAATAACTTTGGAGTTTAAGGGATTGGATGCACAAGCACTATTCCCGCTTAGTACAAGTGAAGTCTAGCAAAAGACTGGGAAGCGACCAACTAGAAGCGACAACAGTCATGAACATGCATTAAAATTAATAAACATTGAGTACAAGCATGAGTAGGATATAATCCACCATGAACATAAATATCGTGAAGGCTATGTTGATTTGTTTCAACTGCATGTGCGAACATGTGCCAAGTCAAGTCACTTAAATCATTCAAAGGAGGATACCACCCCACTATACCACCATCACAACCATTTTAATAGCATGTTGGCACGCAAGGTAAACCATTATAACTCATAGCTAATCAAGCATGGCACGAGCATCTATGATCTCTAACTGTCATTGCAAACATGTTTATTCATAATAGGCTGAATCAGGAACGATGAACTCATCATATTTACAAAAACAAGAGAGGTCGAGTTCATACTAGTTTTTCTCATCTCACTCAGTCCATCATATATCGTCATAATTGCCTTTCACTTGCACGACTGAACAATGTGAATAATAATAAGAGTGCACGTGCATTGGACTAAGCTGAAATCTGCGAGCATTCAATAAAAAGGAGAACACAAAGCAATATGGGCTCTTGGTTAAATCAAAAATACTGCATATAAGAGCCACTTCAACAATTTAATTATGGTCTTCTCCTATTGACCCCCAAAGAAAATAAAGGAAATAAAACTATTTACATAGGAAAGCTCCCAACAAGCAAAAGAAGAACAGGAAATATTTTGGGGTTTTCTTTTTAATTATTACTACTACAGCAAGAAAAGTAAGCTAGCTAAAAGCTATTACTAATTTTTTGGTTTTTCTTAAGTTTTAACAAACACACAAGAAGAAAGCAAGAAAAAGAAAATAAACTAGCATGGATATTACAGTGAAAGAGTATGAGCACCGACATCTAGCAATGAGTGTGTGTGAACATAAATATAATGTCAGTGGGAAATACATACTCCCCCAAGCTTAGGCTTTTGGCCTAAGTTGGTTTATTGCTAAGGATGGCCTGGCGGATATCCGTAGTTGTAGCTGGGGTCGTACTGAGATGCAGCGGCTATCGCCTCCTGAGCTGCAGCGTGGCGGCGAGCTGCCTCCGCCCTCCTCTTGTACTCATCCGCCTCCTCTCTGGTAATAAAATGTCTTCCTTTTGCCTGATAATCAAAGAAGGCAGGAGCAGGGAGAGTAATACGGACAGCACGATATCTGTCAAAGATTAAGCGATAATGGAGAGGTGATTCATTCCTCTCAATAAACTGATGGTAAAGCATAGCATTAAAGTCTAGGTAAGCAGGAGGCAATTCAATATCATCCTCACGTATGTCCACACCAAGAAAATTAGCTAAGCGGGTTGCATAAATTCCGCCAAAGAAATCTCCATTAAATCTATTATTATGCAACCTACGTGCAACAATGGCTCCCAAGTTATAAGATTCATCTCCTAACACAGCACTCCTAAGAATACTAAGGTCAGGCACACACATATGACATGCTTCATCTTTACCATTTATGCACCTACCTATGAAGAGAGCAAAATAATGTATAGCAGGAACATTGATGCTCCCTATGGTAGCTTGTGCTATGTCTCTAGATTCCCCCACAGTTATACTAGCAAGAAAATTTCTAAATTCAGGTTTACGGGGTTCACTAACACTACCCCATTGTGGAAGTTTGCAAGCAGAAGTAAAATCCTCTAAGTCCATGGTATAAGATTTTTCATAAAGATCAAACAGGACAGTTGGAGAATCACGTGAAGATGAAAATTCAAACCTCCTCACAAATGTACTAGTGAGATAGTGGTACCGGCGGCATATGTCTGCCTCGAAGCTCACAAGATCAGCGTTACGCAAATATGCGTTAAATTCTTCCTTGATTCCCGCTCGATCCATAAAAATTTCTGAAGTCCATTCACAGGGCCGCACCAGAGAGTCCCTTGGTGGCTCCTCGTCAGCATCACGCATTGCAAGCCTGGGTCTTTTCTTCCTTGAAGAACCACCTTGGAACATTTTCCTAAGCATATTTCTTCCTCTGAAAAATTTCTGAAACTTTTAGTAACTTCAAACAAAAGTGAACCAACCTCAATAAAATTGATAGCAACTACTCCTACAAGTGCCTAGAGACTATATCATGCATTAGAACTACTTGGAACCATATAAATTTGACATGCAAGCTCAAGAACATGGTCACCTATGCAGCACAAATTTGCAATGAATAAAGCACTAGAACAAAAACTAATTGCACCAATGGAGGAGTCACATACCAAGGAACAATCTCCCCAAGCAGTTTTGTGAGAGGTGATTTGAGCAAGGAGATCGAAAATCGCAGCAAAATGAGCTAGCACTCGTGCTTGAGCTAGATATTGGTGTTTTTTTGGAGGAAGAAGGAGTGTATGGGTGCAGGAATAAGTGGAGGAGGGCCACCATGGGCCCATGAGGCAGGGGGGCGCGCCCTCCACCCTCGTGGCCAGGTGCTTGCCCCTTCTGATGTGTTCTCAGTGCCAGATATTCTCAAAAATTCTAGAAAAAAAATCATATTCCATTTTCAGGGGATTTGGAGAACTTCTATTTTTGGGATATTTTTATATTGCACGGATAAATCAGAAAACAGACAGAAAAATGCTATCTTTACTTTATTGCAACTAAATAACAGAAAATAGAAAGAGGGTACAGAAGGTTGTGACTTCTAGTTTCATCCATCTCATGCTCATCAAAAGGAATCTACTAACAAGGTTGATCAAGTCTTGTTAACAAACTCATTCCGAATAACATGGAACCGGAGAAATTTCGAATAACACTATGTTACCTCAACGGGGATATGCACATCCCCAATAATAAGAATATCATATTTCTTCTTGACAGTAGGAAGAGGAAATTCAAAACCTCCAAAGATAATCGATGGAATTTTTCCAATGGAGTTGATACTGTGGACTTGAGGTTGTGTCCTCAGAAAGTGTACCGTATGCTCATTGCCATTAACATGAAATTGACATTACCTTTGTTGCAATCAATAACAGCCCCTGCGGTATTCAAAAAGGGTCTTCCAAGAATAATAGACATACTATCGTCCTCGGGGATATCAAGAATAACAAAGTCCGTTAAAATAGTAACGTTTGCAACCACAACAGGCACATCCTCACAAATACCGACAGGTATAGCAGTTGATTTATCAGCCATTTGCAAAGATATTTCAGTAGGTGTCAACTTATTCAAATCAAGTCTACGATATAAAGAGAGAGGCATAACACTAACACCGGCTCCAAGATCACATAAAGCAGTTTTAACATAGTTTCTTTTAATGGAGCATGGTATAGTTGGTACTCCTGGATCTCCAAGCTTCTTAGGTATTCCACCCTTAAAAGTATAATTAGCAAGCATGGTGGAAATTTCAGCTTCCGGTATCTTTCTTTTATTAGTGACAATTTCTTTCATATACTTAGCATAAGGATTCATTTTGAGCATATCAGTTAATAAACTACATAAAAGATAGGTCTAATCATTTCAAGCAAAGCGCTCAAAATCCTCATCATCCTTTTTCTTGGATGGTTTGGGAGGAAAAGGCATGGTTTTCTGAACCCATGATTCTCTTTCTTTACCATGTTTCCTAGCAACAAAGTCTCTCTTATCATAACGTTGATTCATTGATTGTGGGTTATCAAGATCAACAACAGGTTCAATTTCTACATCATTATCATCACTAGGTTGAGCATCCTCATGAACATCATCATTAACATTATCACTAGGTTCATCTTCATTACCAGATTGTGTTTCAGCATTAGAAATAGAAATATCATTTGGATTCTCAGGTGTTTCAGCAATAGGTTCACTAGAAGCATGCAAAGTCCTATCATTTTTCTTTTTCTTCTTTTTAGAAGGACTAGGTGCATCAATATCATTTCTCTGAGAATCTTGCTCATTTCTCTTAGGGTGGCCTTCAGGATACAAAGGTTCCTGAGTCATTTTACCAGTTCTAGTAGCCACTCTAACAGCATAATCATTATTCTTACTATTTAATTCATTGAGCAAATCATTTTGAGCTTTAAGTACTTGTTCTACTTGAGTGGCAACCATAGAAGCATGTTTAGTAATGAGTTTAAGTTCACCTTTAACTCTAGACATATAATCACCCAAGTGTTCAATCATATAAGCATTTTGTTTTAACTGTCTACCAAAATAAGCATTGAAATCTTCTTGCTTAACCATAAAGTTATCAAACTCATCTAAGCATTGGCTAGCAATTTTAGTAGGAGGGATTTCAGCTTTATCATATCTATAGAGAGAATTTACCTTTACTACCTGTGTCGGGTTATCAAGACCATGAGTTTCTTCAATAGGTAATGGATTAAGATCATATGTCTCTTCAGCAGGCGGTAGATTAAGACCATTTATTTCTTCAATAGGAGGTAAATTCTTAACATCTTCAGCTTTAATACCTTTTTCTTTCATAGATTTCTTTGCCTCTTGCATATCTTCAGGACTGAGAAATAGAACACCTCTCTTCTTCGGAGTTGGTTTAGGAATAGGCTCAGGAGCTGGCTCAGGAAGTGTCCAATTATTTTCATTTGTCAACATATTATTCAATAGAATTTCAGCTTCATCCGGTGTTCTTTCCCTGAAAACAGAACCATCACAACTATCCAGGTAATCTCTGGAAGCATAGGTTAGTCCATTATAAAAGATATCAAGTATTTCATTTTTCTTAAGAGGATGATCATGCAAAGCATTAAGTAACTTGAGAAGCCTCCCCCAAGCTTGTGGGAGACTCTCTTCTTCAATTTTCACAAAATTATATATATCCCTCAAAGCAGCTTGTTTCTTATGAGCAGGGAAATATTTAGCAGAGAAGTAATAAATCATATCCTGGGGACTACGCACACAACCAGGATCAAGAGAATTAAACCATATCTTAGCATCACCCTTTAATGAGAACGGAAATATTTTAAGGATATATAGGTAGATTTCTCATCATTAGTGAACAGGGTGGCTATATCATTTAATTTAGTAAGATGTGCCACAACAGTTTCAGATTCATAGCCATGAAAAGGATCAGATTCAACCAAAGTAATTACATCAGGATCAACAGAGAATTCATAATCCTTATCGGTAACACAGATAGGTGAAGTAGCAAAAGCAGGGTCAGGTTTCATTCTATCATTAAGAGATTGTTGATTCTATTTAGCTAATAACCTCTTGAGTTCGTATCTATCTTTGCAAGCTAAAATAGCTAAAGAAGCTTCTTTATAAAAAACATAACCCTCAGGAATAACAGGCAAGTCTTCGTCATCACTTTCATCAATATAATCAGTTTCAATAATTTCTTTCTCTCTAGCCCTAGCAATTTGTTCATCAAGAAATTCACCAAGTGGCACAGTAGTATCAAGCATAGAAGTAGTTTCATCATAAGTATCATGCATAGCAGAAGTGGCATCATAAGTATCATGCATAGCAGAAGTGGCATCATCAATAACATGCGACATATCAGAACGAATAGCAGAAGCAGGTTTAGGTGTCGCAAGCTTACTCAAAACAGAAGGTGAATCAAGTGCAGAGCTAGATGGTAGTTCCTTACCTCCCCTCGTAGTTGAGGGATAAATTGTTGTCTTAGCGTCCTTCAAGTTCTTCATAGTGACCAGCAGATATAAATCCCAAGTGACTCAAAGAATAGAGCTATGCTCCCCGGCAACGGCGCCAGAAAATAGTCTTGATAACCCACAAGTATAGGGGATCGCAACAGTTTTCGAGTGTAGAGTATTCAACCCAAATTTATTGATTCGACACAAGGGGAGCCAAAGAATATTCTCAAGTATTAGCAACTGGGTTGTCAATTCAGCCACACCTGGATAACTTAGTATCTGCAACAAAGTATTTAGTAGCAAAGTAATATGATAGTAGTGGTAACGGTAGCAAAAGTAATATTTTTGGTATTTTGTAGTGATTGTAACAATAGCAACGGAAAAGTAAATAAGCGAAGAACAATATGTGAAAAGCTCGTAGGCATTGGATCGGTGATGGAGAATTATGCCGGATGCGGTTCATCATGTAACAATCATAACATAGGTGACACAGAACTAGCTCCAATTCATCAATGTAATGTAGGCATGTATTCCGAATATAGTCATACGTGTTTATGGAAAAGAACTTGCATGACATCTTTTGTCCTACCCTCCCGTGGCAGCGGGGTCCTAATGGAAATTAAGGGATATTAAGGCCTCCTTTTAATAGAGTACCGGAACAAAGCATTAACACATAGTGAATACATGAACTCCTCAAACTATGGTCATCGCTGGGAGTGGTCCCGATTATTGTCACTTCGGGGTTGCCGGATCATAACACATAGTAGGTGACTATAGACTTGCAAGATAGGATCAAGAACACACATATATTTATGAAAACATAATAGGTTCAGATCTGAAATCATGGCACTCAGGCCCTAGTGACAAGCATTAAGCATGCAAAGTCATAGCAACATCAATCTCAGAACATAGTGGATACCAGGGATCAAACCCTAACACAACTAACTCGATTACATGATAGATCTCATCCAACCCATCACCGTCTAGCAAGCCTACGATGGAATTACTCACGCACGGCGGTGAGCATCATGAAATTGGTGATGGAGGATGGTTGATGATGACGACGGCGACGAATCCCCCTCTCCGGAGCCCCAAACGGACTCCAGAACATCCTCCCGAGAGGTTTTAGGGCTTGGCGGCGGCTCCGTATCGTAAAACGCGATGAATTCTTCTCTCTGATTTTTTCTCCCCAAAAGCAACTATATAGAGTTGGAGTTGAGGTCGGAGGAGCTCCAGGGGGCCCACAAGGTAGGGGGCGCGCCCTAGGGGGGGGCACCCCCACCCTCGTGGCTAGGGTGTGGGCCCTCTGGTCTTCATCTTTTGCAAGGATTTTTTATTATTTCCAAATAGACGTTCCGTGGAGTTTCAGGTCATTCTGAGAACTTTTGTTTCTGCACATAAATAACACCATGGAAAGTCTGCTAAAAACAGCGTCAGTCAGGGTTAGTTCCATTCAAATCATGCAAGTTAGAGTCCAAAACAAGGGCAAAAGTGTTTAGAAAAGTAGATACAATGGAGACGTATCAACCTCCAATGATGTGTGAGTAGTTCCTCAAAGGACCTATGGGTCCATAGCAGTAGCTAGATCTCTTTCGCTCTCTCTCTCTCTCTCTCTATGATCTTCAATATAATAATCTCTTCGGAGACCGATTCGATGTAATTTTTTTGCGATGTGTTTGTTGGGATCCGATGAATTGTGGCTTATGATCAGATTGTTCTTTGAAAGTAATTGAGTTATTTCTGAACTTTATTATGTGTGATTGTTATAGCTATGTAATGCTTTCCTATCTAGGAGTTATCTTTGGCCAAGTTGATGATTAGATCTTCAGTGGAAGTGGTGCATAGTAGTAAGTTCAATCTTGCAGTGTCCTCACCTCATGACAGAAGGGGTAGCGAGGCACGTATTTGTATTGTTGCTACTAAGAGTAACATGACAGGGTTCAGTCATATTGATTGGTCTTACTTTGTCTACATTATGTCATCATGCTCCAAGCATTACTTTGTTTGTTATGAACTTAATACCTTAAGATGCATTCTTGTTAGAACAAAGTATGTCTACCAGAGGGGGGTGAATGTGAGTTTTAAAATTTATTTGGAAACTTCAAAACTCTCGGGACCTAGCAGCAGAACGAATGAAATTAAACTATAGTGAGTGAGTACAAACTAGCGAGCAGGAAGTAACATCATGTAACGAAGAGAATCACATGACTGAATCTACTCATACAGCTCGAAGCAAATGAAAAGCTAGATAAGAGACAACCAGTGATGCTTGATGGCGACATAGTATTTGGTAGACCAGTTCACCCTTCTGCAAAAGAACAACATCTGGTTGGAGGGGTTGTGACTTAACACGGAAGATAAACTCTCTTCGCCCTATTCTCCACGAGAATTGGTTCATCAACCAATGCCGATTACTCGTGGTAGATGCTCGAGGTGATCTCCGAACCTTTACAGACATCTTCTTCGAGAACCACAATTACTCTTAGTCTCTGAAGATATTGACACCTAACCGTCTAGAGAGTTTGCATCTCTCAAGAATAATACACTAATGCAGGATGCTGCTAACGTGACACTATGATCAGAGACCCTTTGACGAAACTGTGTGTGATGCATTAATCGCAAGCGGTGTTGTAAAAAAACCGTCAAAAAAAGATGCAAAACATTTGCGATGAAGGATACATCAAACACGGGTAAGATTTTAGTTGCGTGTGCGATGCGGGGCATATGGTTGATCCATATGAACTGTTTATGATGAGACAGAACAACAGAAATGGGCTGCCATATCAAGGTGTGTGCGATATACGACATACAGTTCGCTCAGATGAACTGTTTGCTATTAGGGAATGCAACAGAAACGGTTAGCCAGATCAAGATGTGTGTGATATATGGCATACGGTTCACTCGAATGAACTGTTTTCGATTAGGGAACACAATAGAAACGGTTCAACTTAACAAGATGTGTGTGATATGCGGCATACAGTTTACATAGATGAACTGTTTGCGATGAACCAAAAATACACAAACATTCGTGTAATAAGATGTGTGTGATACGCGACAAACAGTTCACTCGGATGAACTGTTTGCGATGAGAAAATATAACACAGACAGTTACTAGAGTTAATTCGTGTGCGATTATGTGTGCACTAAAAACTTTAAAAAATGCATACTAGTTGCTTGCGATGGCTAGGAGTATCGTACACGATGCGTGTGCGAGTACTCGTGTGTGATGATTAGTAAGTTACACACATACGTTTCCTTATGTTAACACATGTGCGGTAACACGTGACACCGCATATGGTTGTCGGGTTGTGTGCTCAAGTCTTCTCGCACTCCAGTGAAGGCTTACAGCGCTCCAGCGAAGGTTTCCCGCGCTCCACAGGGGTGAATTGTAAAATCCCCAATCCCCTAGCCAGCTGCTAGCTATAAATAACCACAACAATGGCCATCGGCGGCGACTCGCTATTGATCCACTTGCTAGCTAGTTACCCACACATACCAGCATACCCCCAACGGCCGACGACAGGATGGAGTTGCACAACGGGAACGGGCGCCGGAGATCATAGTTTAGGTTAATTAATTATACCTCCAGAGCCGGATGATTCCGGCTCTGGAGGTATAATTAAGTAACATAATCTAAGATCAAATAACTAAAGCTTCCCCAACGTGATCGTGCACCGGCCCTAACCGCTAGCAGAGCGCGCGCGGAGGGACACGACCTGAACGAGACTTGGCACCTAAACGGCGAGCAGAGCGCGTAGAGGGACGCGACCCGAGGGCGCCTAAACGGAGAATAGAGCGCACAGAGGCACGCGAGCAGAGCGCGCCGCGGCCGCCTAAACGGTGAGCAGGCACATGCATAATTATTGCATATAGCAGATGAACATAGCCGGGAATAGCCGTCCAACAATATTATTTTCGATGACATGCATTAATATATTCTTAGTTAAATGTAAGGTCAAAGTTTGGTACTACAAAATATGAAGGGGGCCAATAAAGAATAAACCATGACAGAGGTAGTACCTATACGAACACAGGCGCCTAGTATGAAAGAAAATATGGGTCAAACCCTAGGTGAAAAGGGCAATAATGTCTAACTCCAGCTTACAAAAGGTACAAAAGCACGAGGATTAATTGTTCATCAGGTTTACACATAACCCGGATTGAACAGGGCAATAACATCTAACTCAACCAAAGTTTTTAGCAGTCACAATCAAATGGATCGGTCCGATCCATAAAATCAAGATTCCGGTACAAAAGATTTACTGGTCCATGATGACGACAAGTTGTTGTAAATATAAGCCGAGCACGATCAGAAGCCCTTAGGTCGACATGAAACTTCTTTTTATGTTGTTCCACATACAACTCCGTGACAAATTTCTGGTTGAAAAACTTAATTCTCACGGACAACAGTGTCCTCGCATTCAACATGAAGAATGTGACAAAGCTAGTGTTTGCATTGTTGGACGCATATCTTTTCAGCTTTACTGTCGGGGATATATCCCGCGGTGTAACCCGCCAAACGTATGACCCGGCTGAAGCTTGACTCCCACCGCAGGATCTGCGCACAGTGGTGTTGAGTTTTTGAAGGGATTTTTTTTAAGATCGAGAAACCCATGACCCGCCGGATGAGCAAGAGCCGGCGTGAAGAGGGTCTACGCCATCAACGAGCAGTGGGAAAGGCACATACGTGATTAAAATCAAAAGAAATTAGGTTTGCAGGCGCAGCCGACGAAAGTCCTTTGGCGATTTGACCGATCGTTTTCTGTCGTGGAGGCCGGCATGAATTTGGAGTTGTGCTGATTCGTTACCGCTGCACACAAACGAGGAGTAACCTGTCCGCTAGCTAATCGAGTTGCCGCGTACTGTTGTCTTATTCATGGAAGTTGCATTTGGTGTGCACGGCCTCCGCGTCAAATTCATCTTAAAGGACAAAGAGTGTGTTTAGGGTAGATCTAAATGTGCTTTAGTTATTACACATTTAAGTGAGTGATTCGAGCATAAAGAGGAAAAAAAATATCCACACAAATCTCAATGTAAGATCAATTATATAGAACTTAGATATGCAAAACTGAAGGAAAAAAGTAATCCGCCAGGGCTAGAATATCTCCACGTACAGGCACAAGCTCTCAGGGGAGCCTATTTTTGGATTAAGTACTACTCCCTCCGTTCTTAAATATATGTCTTTTTTGAGATTTTACTATGAACTACATACGGAGCAAAATGAGTGAATCTACACTCTAAACTATGTCTATAAACATCCGTATGTAGTTTGTAATGGAATCTCTAAAAAGACTTACATTTAGGAACGAAGGGAGTATTTCACGAAGCCTTTACTAAGCAAATACTATACACACAAGGAGTTGCTTCGTCAGTCAAAATCATTGGTCAAAGTCAACTGCCATTGTTCACATCACGGCAAGCCGGCCGCAATTAATATGAAGACAAATTATTGAATCAGTTATTATTGTGCTGGGCTGAAGCATGGAGAGCTCACGCGTTGAGCATACACAAGGATGAACAGTAGCATACGGGGTTGAAAAAGAGAAGAAGAAACAGTCCACGACTCGGAAAGCAGAAGTTACCACCAACTCGGTTTCTGCCTTGAGCCGCCCCATGCGAATCCGTCGCCATGTCGCTGCCCTGCAGTCACCAGCCGTTGCGCCTGCTACCCGAGCCGCGGGCCTTGTTCCGCCGATCTCCATCGGGCCGGCCCTGAGTCACTGCCGTTCTCCGCTCCTGATTCACGTCGCCTTTGAGCCGCCGCTGCGAGCAATCCCCGCCGTTCGCCTCCGGGTGACCCGCTTGGCTGCCTCCCCGCCACGAGTCGCCAGCCCTGTCCGGCCATGCCGTGAGCCGCCCAGATCTACGGACTTCACTTCCGCCCTCAACCTCTGGCCCGCGTGCCTCCGCGGCGGCCTCCGGCTCACGCGCCGTGCGGCCCGCCTTCGAGCTGCCGTTTCCACCGTGGCCTCGAGCGGCCACTTCTGCCGAAGCCTCGCTCCACCAGGGGCCGCCACAGTGCCTGTCTCAGCCACTGGGGGCCGCATCATTGAGCCGGCCGTGTCAGGAGTCACCCCTGCCTCTGTTGAGTCGCCCGTGCCTGCGAGCCGCATTCTCCGTCGCGGCATGAGCTGCCTCAAACCGCGCCAGTGCCGTCACGAGTCGCTGTCGCCTCGGCGCCTCGTGCTTCCACTGCCGTCTCACCCTTGCGGTGAGCCGCCGCGCTGCTTCCATGAGACTGAGCTGCCTCCACTGCAGTGGCTGCCGACGCTGTGGCCCATTTTTCATCCAAGTAGCCGCACCTCCGAACCGCAGCTCCGGGCTGCCATCTCCACCTAGAACTGCTGCTGAGCCGGCTTGTCCTGGCCTCCTCTGAGACGCCCTGCGCCAGCCAGCAGGTGCTGACCCGGGGGCCCACGGCCCTGCAAGCTGCTCCCTTCCCGCACCCCTGCGGTGATTGAAACAACAGAAGAAAAATCAAAGTGGACAAAGTGCTGAAAAAAATCCAATGGTCAAACATGACCCAGAGGATCCCTTCTGAGCCGCCCGGTGCCGCACTTAAAGCTGCCACCTCTGTCATCATTGTTGGAACCCTACGGCTGATAATTCTTGATAAAACATATCATGTGAAATCCATCCTATCAAGTTTCTATTGATATATATTTATTCGAGAACAAATTACTCTCGTCTGTGAAATTTCTTATGCAGAACAATTCATCATTACAAAAACGACCATCAAGCTATGGTCCTTGCCTACACCGAATGGATTAATGGACAGTGTTGGGGATATAAATATTTGTGTAAGCCGGCCTGGAAGGGCCGGGTTACGCAAAAAGACTCATCATAAAGAAGCTCAAGACCAAGCATGAAGATGGCGGTTCAATAAAGGGTCTAAAGGCCCACAGGCGGCTTAAGGCCCATAGTGGTAAACCGCCATGATGACATGACTTGTATCATAAGGTAGAATTAACTAGTCACCGAGCCGGACACTGTTTATGAGCCGGCCGGGACTCTGTAGGCCGCAGGACGTCCACCCGTGTATATAAGGGGACGACCCGCTGGCCGCTTAGGAAAAGAAACAACTCATTGAGAGTCGGGCATAGCGTATCTCGCTCCCTGGTTATCGAATCCTTAGCAATACCAACCCAACTAGACGCAGGCCTTACCTTCACCGTAAGGGGCCGAACTAGTATAACTCTCTCGTGTCCTTTGTCCCGATTAACCCCTTTAAGCTTCCTAGTTGCGATGGCTCCACGACTAAGTCCTTGCAAGAGGACATCTGCCGTGATAATTCCACTACAGTTGGCGCCCACCGTGGGGCCAGCACACGGTGGATTTAAGTTCTTGAAGGGCAGCTTCGAAGGGCTCAAGGGATACGCAGTTGGCCGGATGACCAAGAGTCGCCGCGGCAAGATCTACATTGATGACGAAGGCTGGGGCCCCGACGCCGGCTCAATTGAGTATGGATACCGGGTCCCCTTCGGCGGAATCCACGTCTTCATCGGCCGGATTGGTGAGCCGGGCCATGAGCCGGACAACTGCACCGACCTCGTCGAGACGGCTCAGCGTGCGAGACCCGCCCGAGTTCAACCCGTCATGAAGCGTGCCTTCGTGGGCTGCATCCACGGAGAGGAACTTTCTGAAGGATCTGAAGATGGTGGTGAGACGGCCGTCCTCTCTGATGGTGATTCGTCCGCCGGTTCAACAGATTCGTTGTATCAAGTGCAAGATGACGCGCTTGGGGGTTGTTGGCTCCAGTATTCCGGACCCCTATGAGCCGCCAAGCTGGGCAGGAGTCTTCATGGCTGGGACTCAACCCGGCCAAAACTCTACAACCACTGCAGCAATAACATCCGGGCCAAGAGCAGCCGGGGCAGGAGTCCCTGTGCGCCCACCGGCTCAAAAACTGATGGATCTCATGGATAAGCTTACGGCCCTGTTAACCGCCACGGTTATTCCTGCAAATCAAGATGAGCATAACGCGGAGGTGGCACAGGTGCGAGAGGAGATAGCTCGGGCCAATGAGGCCTTGGCGGCAGAGGACACCAGGTTAGCTACAGAACGGGCGGCTTTGGATGCACGGGCGCAGCAGCTCCAGTCAGAGGCTTTTCAGCTTACAATGAGCTTGAACGCATCTAATGAGGTGATGAGAAGGAGGCACCAGAAAACTCAATCCCGTTTGCCCCCGATTTACGACCCTCGAAACCTTTTCGCTACACCCGGTGCCGGCCCTAGCAACCCGCCCGAAGCAAATCAGTTCATGACAGCCGGAGCGGGAGGACCGGCTCAGCCTCGAGAGATGGCACCTCCTCATGGGAGTATGGCCCCGCCCCGCTATGTACCAATACCAACGGGTCACTTTTCCAACCCCATGGAGAACTTAATCGTAGCATCGGCGCGTTTGGCGGCTCTCCCAGTGTACGGTGATGATTCGACAGCGGTGGAGACCCGGAGGATCAGAGTGCTTATCCAGACGGCCCTGGCTCAGCAAGAGACTTATTCTTATATCCGGGACAGGATTCATTCGACTCCTCCGCCTTGGTTAGCACCGCCTCGTCAAAACCGAGTCCAAGTTACAGGTGGCACATGGAGTCGAAGCTTTGTCAAGAAACATGGCGTCGTAAGAAGCCAGTGGCTATAACCCGCACAAGACCGATACGCGGGGAGGATGAGCGGGCGGCTCAGCTAGCGGCTCAACAGACGGCTCATCAAGATTTCCCAGGGCATCCAACGACTTCCATTGAAGCGGGAGTGGCTACTAGAACCGGCGGTGTTCCTTGTTTGGTGCCGGCTCTGCGTGATGTATGTCTACCCAAGGACGTCAAGGGACCTCGAAAGGTGCCGAATTACACGGCCGACTTACAGCCCGGAGCGTGGATCGAAAGTTATGAGATGGCCATGGAGCTGTCGGAGGTCAGCGACGCAGCAATGGCTAAGTACTTCACCATGATGTTGGATGGAACGGCCCGGTCTTGGTTAAAGGGCTTGCCGCCCAATTCCATTAGTTCATGGGCGAGCTAAAGGTCCGATTCATCCGAACTTCAAAGACACTTGCAAGCAATCTATGTCGATTGTGGATTTGACAAATTGTAAGGCAGGAGGAGGGTGAATCCACAACTCATTGGGTGCGCCGGTCAAGGAGATAATACATTAAATCGATAAGATGGATGCCGCTCGCAGTCCTCATGTTGGAGAAGAATTGCTGCTTTGAGCCGCTAAGATGTAAAGCTGGGCGCCTTAAGCGTGATTGCAATGATATGGGTACGCTGATGGCAGCTTTAGTCAAATACGCCGACTCTGATAGTACCAAGGATCCCGCGTCTGATGAGCAAAAGACAGGGAAGGGAAAGAAGAACGGCGATGGAAAGGGTCAGCAGCATAACCCGATGAATCAAGGAGGCAACAAGCGTAATGCTGAGGGTAACCCGGGGTTTGTGGCCAATGCCAATGCGTAGGGTAACAATCAGAGACGTAAGGGAAAACCGCCCCCTCGATCTGGCGGGTCAGGCCCATCTCTTGAGCAGCTACTCAATGAGCCTTGCCCGAGACACGGCACCCGGGAACGACCCGCCACCCACTTATGGAAAGATTGCGCGATCATGAAGGCTTTCAAGAATTCCAACACGTTTGATGGCAATCATGGGTCGGGTGGCGGCTCAGGAGCCGGCAGCTTTCATGGCCCGAGCGGTGGTTCAAGTTCCGGCTTTCAGGGAAATCAAAGCAGCTATAATCAGCAGCAGCCTGGTCAAGGGGGACAACAGCAGCAGCAGTCGGGTTATCAAAGCCATCCGAAACAGCTGAATAGTGGGCAGTACCATGTGTTCACCACTAGCTTGTGCAAGCGTGACCAGAAGGTTCGTAAGAGATCTGTGAACTCTGTTGAGCCGGCAGTTCCCCGTTACTTGAGGTGGTCAGAGCAGCCTATTGTATGGAGCAGGGAAGATCACCTGCCCCGGGTTGATAATCCGGGTCAGTTAGCCTTGGTGGTGGCACCTCAAGTTGGTGGATATAAATTTACCAAGGTACTCATGGACGGAGGTGGCAGTATCAACATCCTCTATTACGAGACCTTCCGATGCATGGGTTTGACTGACAAAAATTTAAAAACATCCAACACTGTTTTCCATGGGGTGGTGCCTGGTAAGTCGGCATACCTGGTCGGTAAGATTGAATTAGAGGTGGCCTTTGGAGATGAATATGATTCCAGAGCTGAGAAATTGACGTTTGAGGTGGTCAAAATCAAGAGTTTGTATCATGCTATGTTTGGACGGCCGGCTTATGCCAAGTTCATGAAATGGCCGTGTTATGTTTATCTGCAGCTCAAGATGCCGGGTCACAAGGGCACCATCACTGTGCATGGGAGTCGAAAGGTAGCCTTGGAGTGTGAAGAAGCGACGCGGCTTATGTTGAGTCTGTTTGTGCAGCAGAAGAGATAAAGTTTTATCAAGATAATGTTGACCCGGCGGATATGACCTCTCTGAAGAAGCCAACTACAGAGCATGACCCGGCGTTGAAGTTTAAATCGGCCGCTGAAACAAAGCTTGTTGACTTTACTCCAGGCGACTCTTCTAAGCAGTTCAGCATCAGTGCCAACTTGGATCCCAAATAGGAAAGCGCGCTCATCGAGTTCATCCATGAGAACCGGGACATCTTTGCATGGAAACCTTCTGACATGCCGGGCGTCCCGAGAGAACTCGCTGAGCACACTCTTATAATTGATCCGAAGTATAAGCCGGTCAAGCAATTTCTTCGATGGTTCAATGAGGAAAGGCAGGAAGCTATCAGAGAGGAGGTTGCCCGGCTCTTAGCGGCCGGGTTCATTGTTGAAGTTTTTCACCCGGAGTGGTTAGCTAACCCGGTGCTCGTGCTCAAGAAGAACGACACCTGGCGGATGTGTGTGGATTACACGGACTTAAATAAGGCTTGTCTGGCTGATCCCTTTGCCCTCCCCCGTATTGATCAAATCATTGATGCTACGGCGGGTTGCGAGCGATTGAGCTTTTTGGATGCTTATTCTGGCTATCATCAGATCAAAATGGCAGTTAAGGACCAGGAGAAGACGGCTTTCATCACTCCGTTTGGAGCCTTCTGTTATGTATCTATGCCATTTGGGCTCAAGAGTGCCCAGGCGACTTATCAGCGATGTGTATAGAACTGTCTCCACGATCAAATTGGGCGCAATGTTCATGCTTATGTGGATGACATCGTGGTGAAATCCAGGGAGAAGTAAACCTTGATATCTGATTTAAAAAAGACCTTTGATAATCTTCGGGTTTATAAGATGATGCTTAACCCGGCCAAGTGTGTATTTGGTGTACCTGCAGGCAAGTTTCTAGGTTTTCTGGTCTCAAACAGAGGTATTGAAGCTAACCCGGAGAAGATCAAGGCAATCACCTCTTTGGCTAAACCAGCGTGCATCAATGATGTTCAACGACTGGCGGGTCGTGTTGCTGCTTTAAGCCGGTTAGGTGAGAAGGCCCTACCGCTGTATCAGATGATGAAGAAAACGGACACTTTTGTCTGGAGTGATGCTGCTAATACTGCCTTTGAAGATTTAAAGAGACAGTTGTTTGAGCCGCCGATCCTTGCGGCTCCCATTGATAGGGAGCCATTACTGTTATATGTGGCTGCTAAAGCGCGAGCCGTCAGTGTTGCCATCGTGGTGGAGCGCAAGGAGGCTGGCAAGGAGCATCCGATTCAACGGCCGGTTTACTACATCAGTGAGGTGCTCATTGAGTCTAAACAAAGGTATCCACATTGGCAGAAACTTGTTTACGGAGTATTCATGGCAAGCCGGAAGTTGAAGCAGTATTTCCAAGGTCATCCTATCACGTGGTAAGCTCGCCCCTTAGGAGACATCATACGAAAAGAGAGGCCCACAGATCTAGTCGCCAAGTGGGCCATTGAGCTTGGGCCTCATGGTTTGAAATACATGCCTCGGACTTCTATCAAGTCTCAAGCCCCGTGGATTTTATAATGGTGGACAGAGTTGCGTGCACCGAGGAGAAGCCGATAACACATATTGGACTATTCACTTTGATGGGTCCAGTAATTAGAAGGCTCGGGGCTGGAGTTTTTTTAACTTCCCCTCGAGGTGACAAATTTTGTTATGTGCTCCAGCTTATGTTTCCTTGTACTAACAATGCAGCTGAGTACGAGGCCTTGCTCCATGGTCTCCGGATGGCCAAAGAGATGAATTTGAGCCGGGTAAGGTGCTTGGGCGACTCAGATCTCGGGGCTCAAATGGTGTCGGGCAAGTGGGACTCCAAGGATCCCCTTATGGCGGCTTACCGTCGTGAAGTTGATGTTGTGGCTGGGCACTTCAAAGGTTATCAAGTGGAGTACATTGATAGAAGGAAGAATGAGGCGGCTGATGCTTTAAGCCGGCTGGGATCTCAGCGTAAGCCGGTGCCTCCTAACACCTTTCTTGACGTTTTGCATAATCCTTCTGTCAAGGTACCTACAGAGGAAGAACTAGCAGTGCCAGACCCGGAGGCACAGCTGGTGGCCGCTCGTCACGTCATCCCGGATTGGACAGTGCCATATTTGGCCTATATGACCCGGGGGGAGTTGCCTGAGGATGAGACCTTGGCGAGACAGATCATCAGGCGGTCCAAATCTATGACAATTGTTCATGGCGAGTTACATCACCGCAGTGTCACTGGGGCGTTTCAACGTTGTGTGTCGCCTGCGGACGGTCAGGAGATACTTCGTGAGATCCATGAAGGAGATTGTGGTCATCATGCCGGCTCAAAATCTCTTGTGGCCAAGGCTTTCCGTCATGGTTTCTATTGGTTGACGGCTCATGCTGATGTAGAGGATCTGGTCAGCAAATGTGACGGATGTCAAAAATTCTCACGACGGGCCCATGTGCTGGCTCAAGAGTTGAGGATGATTCCAATTACTTGGCCGTTCGTAGTCTGGGGGCTTGACATGGTTGGACCTTTCAAGAGGTCTAAGGATAAAAAGGCACACCTCCTAGTGGCAGTGGATAAGTTTACAAAGTGGGTTGAGGCAGAGCCGGTCAGTAAGTGTGATGCAGCCACGGCGGTTCAGTTCATGAAAAAGGTGATCTTCGCTTTGGTTTTCCACAACATCATAACTGATAATGGCACTAATCTCTCCAAGGGTGCCATGGAAGAGTTCTGTCAACGAGAACATATCCGGCTTGATGTTTTGGCTGTTGCTCATCCTCAATCCAATGGGAAAGCAGAAAGAGCTAATCAGGAGATCTTGAAGGGTATCAAACCCCGGCTCTTGGTCCCCTTACAGCGAACTCCGGGTTGTTGGGTGGAGGAGCTACCCTCTGTACTGTGGAGCATCAACACTACGCCTAACAGATCTACAGGTTACACACATTTCTTCATGGTGTACGGAGCAGAGGCAGTCCTGCCAAGTGACATCCGGCACGATTCACCCCACGTGGCGGCTTACGTTGAGGCTGATAATGAAAAAGCTCGGCAGGATGCACTCGTTGGATGAGGAGCGAGACTTGGCAATAGCCCGCTCGGCGATTTACCAGCAAGACCTGCGTCGCTATCACAGCCGTCGGGTTAGAAGCAGAACCTTTCAGGAAGGCGACTTAGTGCTTCGCTCATCCAGATCACCGATATGCACAAGCTATCCTCCTTGGGAAGGACCTTTGTGGTCGCAAGAATCAACAACGGGTCATACTACCTTATCGATGTTTGAGAGGACAAAGACTCACGTAAGTCGGAGGAGGAGACCCGCCGGCCGTGGAATATCGCCCATCTTGGGCCTTACTATACTTGAGCCACCGGCTCTCAAGATGTATATTTTTGACGATGTATATGTTATATGAAGCAATAAAGCAGGACCTCTGTTCTTTTCACCCTCAAAAGTTTTACATGTCTTCTTTATCAGGTGGTGGAAACAACCAACAGGGAGCGAATCATATCTGAATCCGGCTTTCCCTTTGGTCCATCTTATGATCATATCTGAATCTAGCCATGATCACTTGGGGGCTTCCTGTTCAAACATAGGTCGTATTCGAACCAAAGAGAACATAGCTGTCGATACCCACTTGATCGGCATACTGCCAAACTCACTTGGGGGCTTCTTGATCATATTTGAATCATAGCTTAACCTCTTTGGGTCTGACGTGGATCGTATTCAAATCAGCGTCATTAAACAACTCTTATGGTCACTTGGGGGCTTCCTGTTCAACATAGGTCGTATTCGAACCAAAGAGAACATAGCTGTCGATACCCACTTGATCGGCATCGCCAAAGCCACTGGGGGCTATATGATCGTATCCGAATCTTAGCTTAACCCCTTTGGAACGGTTCACTGATCGTATTCGAATCAGAGGCATTTAAATTTTGTTTATTATTCATCATACTTTGTAAGTGTAAATGTTTGACTATCGTGAGGCCTCCTCGAAAGTACTATGGGGTTCTCGTTCCACCGGTTTAATATTGGTCACTTCGTTTGTTAAGGGCCAGGTGAACATCATATGTGCCAACTTTCAGGAGTTAAACTTACCCTCATGATTTAGGTCACATAAACTGGTGGGATTATCAAAAGGATCACAGTCGCCAAGGGAATTCTGCTTGTTTTATATGCAGGATAAGGCAAGCAAATTTTTAACATCAAGGAAATAAAAGATCAACATAAGTTGGAAGTATATGTTGGAAATATGCCCTAGAGGCAATAATAAAAGCATTATTATTATATTTCCTTGTTCATGATAATTGTCTTTTATTCATGCTATAACTGTATTATCCGGAAATCGTAATACACGTGTGAATACATAGACTACAATACGTCCCTAGTAAGCCTCTAGTTGACTAGCTCGTTGGTCAACAGATAGTCATGGTTTCGACTATGGACATCGGATGTCATTGATAACGGATCACGCCATTAGGAGAATGACGTGATGGACAAGACCCAATCCTAAGCATAGCACAAAGATCGTAGTTCGCTTTGCTAGAGCTTTTCCAATGTCAAGTATCTCTTCCTTAGACCATGAGATCGTGCAATTCCGGATACCGTAGGAGTGCTTTGGGTGTATCAAACGTCACAACGAATCGGGTGACTATAAAGGTGCACTACGGTATCTCCGAAAGTGACCATTGGGTTGACACGGATCGAGGCGGGATTTGTCACTCCGTGTTACGGAGAGGTATCACTGGGCCCACTCGGTAATGCATCATCATAATGAGCTCAAAGTGATCAAGTGTCCGGTCACGGATCATGCATTGCGGTACGAGTAAAGTGACTTGCGGTAACGAGACTAAACGAGGTATTGGGATACCGACGATCGAGTCTCGGGCAAGTAACATACCGTCGACAAAGGGAATAGAATACGGGTTGCTTGAACCCTTGACATCGTGGTTCATCCGATGACAACATCGAGGAGCATGTGGGAGCCAACATGGGTATCCAGATCCCGCTGTTGATTATTGACTTGAGGTAGTCTCGGTCATGTCGCAGATGTCTCCGAACCCGTAGGGTCTACACACTTAAGGTTCGGTGACGCTTAGGGTTAATAGGAAGACAAGTATGTGATTACCGAATGTTGTTCGAGTCCGGATGAGATCCCGGACGTCACGAGGAGTTCCGGAATGGTCCGGAGGTAAAGATTTATATATGGAAAGTGGTTAATCGGACTCAGGAAAGTTTCGGGGTATATCGATAATGTAGGGGCCACCGGAGAGTTCCGAGGTCCACGGGAGGGGCCACCTCGGGGGCCACATGGGCTAAGTGGGAGGGAGCCAGCCCCGGTGGCTGGGCGCGCCCCCACCTAGGCCCATGCGGCTAGGGTTTGGGAGGGGAAACCCTAAGGGGAAAAGGCGCCCCTTGGCTTGGGGGCAAGCCACCCCTTTCCTCCTCTCCTGGCCGCCGCCCCTAGGGTTTTCCCTAGAGGGCCGCCCCCTTGCCCTTTCCTCCTATAAATAGAGGGGGGGGGGGGGCTGCTAACACAATTGTAGGCGCAGCCCTCCCTCCTCAACACCTCTCTTTCTCCACGCGAAGCTTGGCGAAGCCCTTGGGAGAACTGCCAGACAAACTGCACCACGCCGTCGTGCTGCCATTGAGTTGTCTTCCTCAACCTCTCCTTCATTCTTGCTGGATCAAGACGGAGGAGACGCCATCGTCTCCGCACGTGTGTTGAACACGGAGGTGCTGTCCTTTCAGACTTTGGTCATCGGTGATCGGAATCACGCTGGGAACGTCTTCATCATCACCACTCCCTCGAACGCTTCTGCACTCGATCTACAAGTGGTATGTAGATGCAAACTCTCTCTCGTAACTCGTTGCTTAGTAGAACTCATAGATGGATCTTGGTGAAACCGTAGGAAAAATTTTAATTTTCTGCAACGCTCCCCAACAAAGGGTATCGAGCTAGGTTTATGCGTAGTTCTCTTTGCACGAGTAGAACACAATTTTGTTGTGGGCGTGGATCTTGTCAACTTACTTGCCGTTACTAGTCGTTTCTTGCTTCCGCGGTATTGTGGGATGAAGCGGCCCGACCAACCTTACACGCATTTTACGTGAGACAGGTTCCACCGACTAACATGCACTAGTTGCATAAGGTGGCTGGCGGGTGTCCTGTCTCTCCTACTTTAGTTGGAGCGGATTCGATGAACAGGGTCCTTATGAAGGGTAAATAGAAGTTGACAAGATCACGTTGTGGTTATTCGAGGTAAGAAAACGTTCTTGCTAGAACCCAATTGCAGCCACGTAAAAGATGCAACAACAATTAGAGGACGCCTAACTTGTTTTTGCAGCAATTGTCATGTGACGGATATGGCCAAGTTGTGATGAATGATGATATATTGTGATGTATGAGATCATGTTCTTGTAATAGGAATCACGACTTGCATGTCGATGAGTATGACAACCGCAGGAGCCATAGGAGTTGTCTTTATTTTGTATGACCTGCGTGTCATTGAAGAACGCCATGTAACTTACTTTACTTTATTGCTAAACGCGTTAGCCATAGAAGTAGAAGTAGTCGTTGGCGTGACAACTTCATGAAGACACGATGATGGAGATCATGATGATGGAGATCATGGTGTCATGCCGGTGACAGGATGATCATGGAGCCCCGAAGATGAAGATCAAGGAGCTATATGATATTAGCCATATCATGTCACTACTTTATAATTGCATGTGATGTTTATTATGATTATACATCTTGTTTACTTAGAACGACGGTAGTAAATAAGATGATCCCTTAGAACAATTTCAAGAAGTGTTCTCCCTAACGTGCACCGCTGCTACAGTTCGTCGCTTCTAAGCACCACGTGTTAATCGGGTGTGATGGATTCTTACGCTCACATACAACGGTGTAAGCAAGATTTACACACGCAGAAACACTTAGGGTTAACTTGACGAGCCTAGCATGTACAGACATGGCCTCGAACACGGAGACCGAAAGGTCGAACACGAATCGTATGGAAGATACGATCAACATGAGAATGTTCACCGACGCAGACTAGTCCGTCTCACGTGTTGATCGGACACGGCCTAGTCGACTCGGATCGTGTAACACTTAGATGACTAGAGGGATGTCTAATCTGAGTGGGAGTTCATTGTAATAATTTGATTAGATGAACTTAATTATCATGAACTTAGTCTAAAACTTTTGAATGATATGTCTTGTAGATCAAATGGCCAACGCCATGTCAACTTGAACTTCAACGCGCTCCTAGAGAAAACCAAGTTGAAAGATGACGGCAGAACTATACGGACTGGGTCCGAACCCGAGGATCATCCTCATAGCTGCCAGAAACAATACGCCCTAGAAGGACCGCTAGGTGACGCCCCGTCCCGCAGAACCAAGACATTATGAATGCTTGGCAGTCTCGTCCGATGATTACTCCCTCGTTCAGGCGGCATGCTTTTAGAGCTTAGAACCGGGCTCCAAAAGCGTTTTGAGCACCACGGAGCATATGAGATGTTCGAGGAGCTGAAACTTGTTTTCCAAGCTCACGCCTCGGTCGAGAGATATGACATCTCCGACAAGTTCTATAGTTGTAAGATGGAGGAAAACAGTTCGTCGGTGAGCACATTCTCAAGATGTCAGGTTGCACAACCGTATGACCCAGCTGAATATTAACCTCCCCGATGAGGCGGTCATTGACAGAATCCTCGATCGCTCCCACCAAGCTACAAGAGCTTTGTGATGAACTACAACATGCAGGGATGGTAAAGACCATTCTGAAGTGTTCTCTATGCTGAAGTCACCGAGGTTGAAATCAAGAAAGAACATCAAGTGTTGATGGTCAATAAGACCACTAAGTTTAAGAAGGGCAAGGGCAAGAAGAACTTCAAGAAGGACGGCAAGGAGGTTGCCGCGCCTGCAAGCAAGTTGCCGGAAGAAGTCAAAGAATGGACCCAAGCCCGAGACCGAGTGCTTTTATTGCAAGGGAAGGGTCACCGAAGCGGAACTGCCCCAAGTACTTAGCGGATAAGAAGGCCGCAACACCAAAGGTATATTTGATATACATGTAATTGATGTGTACCTTACCAGAATCGTAGTAACTCCCGGTATTTGATACCGATGCCGTTGCTCATATTTGTAACTCACAGCAGGAGCTGCGGAATAAGCGGAGGCTGGCGAAGGACGAGGTGACGGCGCGTCGGGAATGGTTCCAGAGTCGATGTGATCGCCGTCGACGCTACCTCTTCATTTACCCACGGGATTAGTTATGAACCTTAATAATTGTTATTTGGTGCCAAGTTTGAGCATGAATATTGTATCCGGATCTCGTTTAATGCGAGATGGCTACTCATTTAAGTCCGAGAATAATGGTTGTTCTATTTATATGAGAGATATGTTTTATGGTCATGCTCCGATGGTCAATGGTTTATTCTTAATGAATCTCGGCGTAGTACTACACATGTTCATAGCATGAATACCAAAAGATGTAAAGTTGATAACGATAGTCCCACATACTTGTGGCATCGCCGCCTTTGGTCACATTGGTGTCAAGCGCATGAAGAAGCTCCATCTTGATGGACTTTTGGAGTCTCTTGATTATGAATCATTTGACACATGCGAACCATGCCTCATGGGCAAGATGACCAAGACTCCATTCTCTCGAACAATGGAGCGAGCAACCAACTTGTTGGAAATCATACATACCGATGTAAATGCGGTCCAATGAGCGTTGAGGCTCATGGAGGATATCGTTATGTTCTCACTCTCACAGATGACTTGAGTAGATATGGGTATGTCTACTTGATGAAACACAAGTCCGAGACCTTTGAAAAGTTCAAGGAATTTCAGAATGAAGTAGAGAATCAACGTGACCGAAAGATAAAATTCTTACGATCAGATCGTGGAGGAGAATATTTAAGTCACGAATTTGGTACACACTTAAGAAAATGTGGAATCGTTTCACAACTAACGCTACCGAACACCTCAGCGAACGGTGTGTCCGAACGTCGAATCGCACTCTATTGGATATGGTGCGATCTATGATGTCTCTTACCGATTTACCGCTATCATTTTGGGGATACGCCTAGAGACAGCTACATTCACTTTAAATAGGGCACCGTCTAAATCCGCTGAGACGACACCGTATGAATTATGGTTTGGGAAGAAACCTAAGCTGTCGTTTCTAAAAGTTTGGGGATGCGATGCTTATGTCAAGAAACTTCAACCCGAAAGCTCGAACCCAAGTCGGAAAATGCGTCTTCATAGGATACCCTAAGGAAACCTTTGGGTATACCTTCTACCTTAGATCCGAAGGCAAGATCTTTGTTGCCAGAACGGAACCTTTCGAAAAGAGTTTCTCTCGAAAGAAGTAAGTGGGAGGAAAGTAGAACTCGATGAAGTACTACCTCTTGAACAGGAAAGTAGTGCAGCTCAGAAAATGTTCTGTGATTCCTACACCAATCAAGAGGAAATTCATGATGATGATCAAGGTACTTCGGATCAAGTTGCTCTTGAACTCAGAGGTCCACTAGGACACGCCCGCACTGCAGTGGTACGCAACCCTGTCCCGGAAATCATGTTGTTAGACAACGGTGAACCTTGAACTATGAAGAAGCAATGGCGGCCCAGATTCCAACAAATGGCTAGAAGCCATGAAGTCCGAGATAGAATCCATGTATGAAAACAAAGTGTGGACTTTGGTGATTTGCCCGATGATCGGCGAGCGATAGAAAACAAATGGATCTTTAAGAAGAAGACGGACGCGGATGGTAATGTCACCATCTATAAAGCTCGACTTGTCGCTAAGGGTTATCGGCAAGTTCAAGGGGTTGACTACGATGAGACTTTCTCTCCGTAGCGAAGCTTAAGTCCGTCCAATCATGTTAGCAATTGCCGCATACTATGATTATGAGATATGGCAGATGGACGTCAAAACAGCGTTCCTTAACGGCTATCTTAAGGAAGAGCTGTATATGATACAGCCGGAAGGTTTTGTCGATCCTAAGAATGTCGACAAAGTATGCAAGCTCCAGCGATCCATTTATGGGCTGGTGCAAGCATCTCGAGTTAGAACATTCGCTTTGATGAGATGATCAAAGCGCTTAGTTTATGCGCACTTATGGAGAAGCCTGCGTTTACAAGAAAGTGAGTGGGAGCTCAGAGCATTTCTCATATTATATGTAGATGACATACTTTTGATGGGAAATGATATAGAATTCTTGGACAGCATTAAGGCCTACTTGAATAAGTGTTTTTCAATGAAGGACCTTGGAGAAGCTGCTTATATATTAGGCATCAAGATCTATAGAGATAGATCGAGACGCCTCATAGGTCTTTCACAAAGCACATACCTTGATAAGATTTTGAAGAAGTTCAAAATGGATCAGTCCAAGAAGGGGTTCTTGCTTGTATTGCAAGGTGTGAGATTGAGCTCAGCTCAATGCCCCACCACGGCAAAAGATAAAGAAGAGATGAGTGTCATCCCTATGCCTCAGCCATAGGATCTATTATGTATGCCATGCTGTGTACCGGACCTGATGTAAACCTTGCCGTAAGTTTGGTAGAAAGGTACCAAAGTAATCCCGCAAGGAACACCGGACAGCGGTCAAGAATATCCTGAAGTACCGAAAAGGACAAAGGACATGTTTCGTTTATGGAGGTGACGAAGAGCTCGTCAGAAGGGTTACGCCGACGCTAGCTTCGACACGATCTGGATGACTCTAAGTCACAAACCGGATACGTGTATATGTTGAATGGTGGAGCGAGAAGCTGGTGCAGCTGCAAGCGAAAGCGCCGTGGCGGGATCTACATGTGAAGCGGAGTACATGGCAGCCTCGGAGGCAGCGCGATGAAGCAATTTGGGTGAAGGAGTTCATCACCGACCTAGGAGTCATACCCAATGCGTCGGGCCGATCAAACTCTTCCGTGACAACACTGGAGCTATTGCACTTGCCAAGGAGCCCAGGTTTCACAAGAAGACCAGCACATCAAACGTCGCTCAACTCCATCCGTGAAAATGTTCAAGATGGAGACATAGAAATTTGTAAAGTGCATACGGACCTGAATGTCGCAGATCCGCTGACTAAACCTCTTCATGGGCAAAACATGATCAACACGTAACTCTATGGGTGTTCGATTCATCACAATGTAAACTAGATTATTGACTCTAGTGCAAGTGGGAGACTGTTGGAAATATGCCCTAGAGGCAATAATAAAAGCATTATTATTATATTTCCTTGTTCATGATAATTGTCTTTTATTCATGCTATGACTGTATTATCCGGAAATCGTAATACACGTGTGAATACATAGACTACAATATGTCCCTAGTAAGCCTCTAGTTGACTAGCTCGTTGGTCAACAGATAGTCATGGTTTCGACTATGGACATCGGATGTCATTGATAACGGATCACGCCATTAGGAGAATGACGTGATGGACAAGACCCAATCCTAAGCATAGCACAAAGATCGTAGTTCGTTTTGCTAGAGCTTTTCCAATGTCAAGTATCTCTTCCTTAGACCATGAGATCGTGCAATTCCCGGATACCGTAGGAGTGCTTTGGTGTATCAAACGTCACAACGAATCGGGTGACTATAAAGGTGCACTACAGGTATCTCCGAAAGTGACCATTGGGTTGACACGGATCGAGATCGATTTGTCACTCCGTGTTACGGAGAGGTATCACTGGGCCCACTCGGTAATGCATCATCATAATGAGCTCAAAGTGATCAAGTGTCTGGTCACGGGATCATGCATTGCGGTACGAGTAAAGTGACTTGCCGGTAACGAGACTAAACGAGGTATTGGGATACCGACGATCGAGTCTCGGGCAAGTAACATACCGTCGACAAAGGGAATAGAATACGGGTTGCTTGAACCCTTGACATCGTGGTTCATCCGATGACAACATCGAGGAGCATGTAGGAGCCAACATGGGTATCCAGATCCCGCTGTTGATTATTGACTTGAGGTAGTCTCGGTCATGTTCAGATGTCTCCGAACCCGTAGGGTCTACACACTTAAGGTTCGGTGACGCTAGGGTTAATAGGAAGACAAGTATGTGATTACGAATGTTGTTGAGTCCGGATGAGATCCCGGACGTCACGAGGAGTTCGGAATGGTCCGGAGGTAAAGATTTATATATGGAAAGTGGTTAAACGGACTCGGAAAGTTTGTGGGTATACTGATAATGTACAGGGGCCACCGGAGAGTTCCGGAGGTCCACGGGAGGGGCCACCCTCCGGGGGCCACATGGGCTAAGTGGGAGAGGAGCCAGCCCCTGGTGGCTGGCGCGCCCCCACCCAGGCCCATGCGGCTAGGGTTTGGGGGGGAAACCCTAAGGGGAAAGGGCGCCCCTTGGCTTGGGGGCAAGCCACCCTTTCCTCCTCCCTTGGCCGCCCCTAGGGTTTTCCCTAGAGGGCCGGCCCCCCTTTGCCCTTTCCTCCTATAAATAGAGGGGTGGGGGGGGAGGGCTGCTAACACAATTGTAGGCGCAGCCCCTCCCCTCCTCAACACCTCTCTTTCTCCACGCGAGCTTGGCGAAGCCCTGCCGGAGAACTGCCGTACAAACTGCACCACGCCGTCGTGCTGCCATTGGAGTTGTCTTCCTCAACCTCTCCTTCATTCTTGCTGGATCAAGACGGAGGAGACGCCATCGTCCCGTACGTGTGTTGAACACGGAGGTGCTGTCCTTTCAGCACTTTGGTCATCGGTGATCGGAATCACGTTGGGAACGTCTTCATCATCACCACTCCCTCGAACGCCTGCACTCGATCTACAAGTGGTATGTAGATGCAAACTCTCTCTCGTAACTCGTTGCTTAGTAGAACTCATAGATGGATCTTGGTGAAACCGTAGGAAAAATTTTAATTTTCTGCAACGTTCCCCAACAGTATATAGCGATGGCGGCTTCCGAAAGTATTAAGCGCCATAAACATGCGCGAAGGCATGACAAAAATCGAGAGGTTTTTCTACCTATTACAAGACTCCCCGAGTCTGAATAATGAAGCATTGTTTTCGCAAAGTCATAAACGCCTGGCGGTTCACTCCTTTGGTTGGCTGGAAGATTCGAGGTTATCCTTCTGCGCCTCTCCGTCGGCTGCCCTGTCCTGGAAGGTTGACGAGGCCCAGTCAATGCCACTTAAAGCTTCAAACTCAGCTTCGTCATCTATTAAACCGGCTGGGTCGACTTCAGGGGCAAAGGTATGCTTACGGATTGGAGGGATCAGGCTGACGTCATCATAAAGAGGCGTTGGGATTCCCCGATTCTCCCTGTCATAGCCTGGCTGATATTTGGTCAGATCAGTATCGTTCCCAATAAGAGTAGCCAAAGGGCGTATATCTTTGACACAGGTGGTGAAATCCTGTTCATCAAATAAGGTCCCATCTTCTTTCAGACTCGGGTATCCAAGAGCGAGATCGGCTGGGTCTAGTTCTGGAATCCATGCTTTCGCCCGGCTCAATGCGGCTATGGCCCCGGCTCTTGCGGACGCCCGCCTTAGTTCTTGGATCCGCTGAGGTAGCACAGCAAGCCGCTTCAGCACTCTTGCAGGAGATGAGGAACGTCATTTGATAAAGCTACAACGGCCAAAGCACGTTGTAACCCGGTGTAGAGCTGTTCCACCAGAGTATAAACCGCCTTCAGCTTGATCAACATGTTCTGCTTGAGGTTTGTGCTCCTGGGGCCTGCGTTCATAAACATAAGGTGAGCCGGAGATAACACTTAAAATAGTCATCAAAGGAAGGATTGCAATACTTGAGGTTATATATAGTAACTTACCGAAGATTGCTGAGACCATTTGAGATATCTGGCGCTTTAAGCCGGACAGCTCGGCTGTTGCTTCTGCAAGTGATGTTTCTGCTGTCTCGATCCGGGTCACTAGTGAGGGCTTCTCATCTGCCCAGATTTTCTTCTCCGCCTCAAAATTCTTCTTCAACTTCTCTTGTTCAGAGACGCTGAATTCAAATTTGGAGTTGGCCTTTTGAGTTTCAAGTTCTTGAGCTGCCAGGTGGCTCTTCAGGTCAGCAATCTCCGATTCAAATTGACTTGTGGTGGCCTGCATTGATGCCGGGTTATAGTCAGAATCATGGTAAGATAACATTAAGTCCCAAGTACTTTGCAAGCAAAGGTACTTGACACTTGGTGGCTAATGTATGCTGAAGAATTTTAAACTTACAATGTCGGTTCACGGTAATTAAGTCCCAAGCACTTTGCAAGCAAAGGTACTTGACACTTGGGGGCTAATGTGTATCGCAAGTTCAAGGTATCATGTTACAACCGGGTTAAATATCTTCTTTCTAAACCGGAAAAAGCAATGCTAAGCAGTTTTCTAAGTCTACAGCATATTTATTTATAAGCAATAGACTTGGGGGCTGATACAATAAGAATGATTAAGAAAAGTAGCATAAGTTATACCTCAAATTTTTGCTGTATTTGCTTCACCATGTTAACTTCCAGGTCACGGCTGCTATGTACTTGATTATATAGCCAGAGACTATCTCTCCAATGCTCAAATGAGTATACTCTGCAATGTCTAACTTGGCCTTTCGGCGCTCCAAAAGCTCCTCCTTGGCAGAGCACTTGGCAAGGACAGTGGGCTGACTTGGCTCGACAAACTGAGTCTTGAGAATCTCAACTTCCGGATCAGTTGTCTTGGCCGAGCTAGGAGTTTCCGGTTTATCAGAACCACCAAGAGTTTCTTCAGCGGGCGGATCAGAGGTTGGTGCTGGAATAGCATAAACCAGTTCAGGCGGTGGTTGATGAGTGGAAGTTTCAGGGGCGGTTGTTCTGAGTTCCATTTCAGTTATGACTGGATCTTGGGACGGCTTATTTTTTCTTGCCCTCTTACTGGGCTTCACTTGCACGTTGTGGACAAGGCAGAAGGGTGAGTACAAAAACATGGGTAAGGTAAAGTATAAAGTAAATAAGTTTACATTACCCGGGGGCGGTTTTAAAAGCCGGCATGTTGGATTGCATAGACTCGCCGGAGGAAGGTGAGGTTGCCTGATAATTTGAGTCAGATGACTTAAGAGGTGGACGTATTAAGCCCGCTAAGGGGAAAGCAGAATATAAGTCGGAGATAACCTCAGTTTGGCGCTTCCTGGTTACATCAGGTAAGCCGGAGGAGAGTTCTGCATCCTTGGAGGTCCGGGTATGCCTCCGGTTGTCAGGACCCCGATTCCAAGTCACATCGATCTAGCCGGTAACACCTCATATCACTTTGCGGCCTCACGCACGGTATTCCCACGGGTGTCGCCTTACCATGGCCCGGGACCGTTTGCGCCTTTTGGCTCATGTATATGATAGTGTCGCTAGCATCCATATGACAGAGAACCCAGGCCGACATGGCTAGTCGTGAACCCAAAGCGGCACTAACCCATGGGGACAGCATACATGAATCACATCGAGCATGTCGGTCAGACATGTGAATCCGGGCTGTAGCGCTGGCTAACAGGACTCGGGAACCCGGGCAGTAGCAGAGCTAGGCAGACTCGGATGTCACCGCGTGACATTTCAAGGGACGTATACAGAACGCAAGTGAATCACATGCCGCCACCAAGTGTTCCAAGCAGTAGTGCTGGGCTAGCAGGACTCCGGTGAACCGGGCTGTAGCGGACTACTATGGCTCATGGAAGCACAAGACTACATTTCCCCATAAGAGAGGCTGCCAAGGATAAACAACTAGATTGTCGGATCCCACACATACCAAGCATTTCAATAACATACACACAATATGCTCGATATGTGCAAATACAACATGGCATCACAACATGACTCTACGACTCCAGTATTTATTCATTAGGCTCCGAGGAGCGAGATATTACAAACATGGGTCTCTCGACCCAACATTCGCAACATACAAGTCAAACACATGCGGAAGCTTAACACGTCTGAGTACAGACAACTATAAATGAAAAAGGCTGAGAAGCCTGACTATCTACCAGATCCTGCCGAGGGCACAAGATCATAGCTGAGGTATCAAGCTAAACGTCGAAGTCCACACGGAACTACTAGCGAGACTGACATCTCTCTGCAAAACATAAAATAAGCAAACGTGAATACAAATGTACTCAGCAAGACTTACATCAGAACTAGCTACACATGCATCATTATCAACAAAGGGGTGGTGGAGTTTGACTGCAGCAAACCAGCTTTGACTCGGTGGCTATCCTGAACTACGACTGCAAGTAACTCTTTTGAGGTGGCGCACACGAGTCCACATATTCACCATATCAATACACCACTATGGACCCGCTCCCGTCTCCCTACGAGAACGCCATCCATAGCACTCACGCTTATCTTGCGCATTTTAGAGTATCCACTTTCACTTGTCTATGAACTGTTATAGGCAACCCAGAAGTCCTTCACCATGACACGGCTATTCAATAGATGATGTTAACCCTGCAGGGTGTACTTCTTCACACATGCTCGCCACTTACCACCATGTACACGTCGTGTATCTCGGCAACCTTCAAGCGAAGCTTGGCGAGGGAGTTGGCCACGACCTGACTAACCACACAAGTCTCTAGTCCAGGTTTATCGCCAATTCGGGTTCCATCCGTGAGGAGATCCGGCCGGGATGTCGCTCACAGCCCCAAACGATGAGAGCAGGGTTCCCGAGGCACCAAACGGGCGTCCCGGTACACCGTGCCTCGTGTCTCTATCGCAACATAGCCCACCCCTAGGGTCAGCGATACGCACGGCCCCCAACACATATCCCACAAACACCATAAACTAGTTGCAACTCCTGGACAGAGATCAAGTTGATTAATAAGTCGAGAGAGCTTGGAGTGCCCGGAGCCCAATGTGTGGTAGTAACTGTTTCATGGATCACAAACACATAACTCAGTTCCTGAGGACGGCTGCAATGAGACAACCCACCATGTACTCCTACATGGCCTCTCACTGCTACCTTTACCAAATCGTGTTCACACACTTAGCTCACACATAGTAGGACATGTTCACACACCATTCCAATTCATTCCCGATGAATCAGACCTGACTCAACTGTAAGCAGTAGCAGGCATGACAAACAAGCATGAATGAGTAGGCACAACAGGGCTCAAACAACTCCTACTCATGCTAGTGGGTTTCATCTAATTCTTGTGGAATGACAGTCATGCAGAGGATAAAGGGGTTCAGCTACGCAGCAAGTAACACATGAGTCGCTGTTGTCCTAATGCAGTAAAATAGAGCAGGAGTGAGAGAGTGGGATTATATCGGAATGAACAAGGGGTTTTTGCTTGCCTGGCACTTTTGAAGATAATATAGTTCTTCATTGGTGTCATCGATCTCGTCAAGACATCGCCCCGCCGAGAGGGGATGGTTCTTGCAAACATGTATGACACAATCAATGCAATGCGACAATATGATGCATGCTATGACATGGCAATATGAATATGTTTTGGGATGATGCAACTAGCAGCAGGTTAAATGAAGTTGGTTTGAACCCTAGGTTCAAATTCAAACTCCATATGTGAAGGTTTAAATGCCATTATAAGATTTGGCCTAAACAGCAGCCCTAAGTTGTTGTATCATGCATGAAAACAGTACAGATGGATAGATTAGATTTTTCTGATCATTTTTCATATATAAATAATTTAATTCTGAGTTATGGTTGAACTTATATGAATTTTTGAAGTTTAGGACATTTTCTGGAATTTCCTGAATAAACTTAAATCCAGAAAATCAATCATCGCGCCGCGTGACGTCACAGAGGCGTCAAGAGGGCTGACCAGGTCAAACCCGACGGTGGGGCCACACGCCGCTGACATCGGGTTAACCCCGAGTCAAACCTGGGCTGATTAGCTTTGACTAAGCCCCGGGCCCTTGGTCGGCCTCGGGGGTAATTAGAGGGGGTTAAGCACTAATTAAGCCACCACGTCAGCGCCCGCCGGAGTTGGCCGGCGGCGACCAAACCGCGCGGCGGTGCTTCACCGGAACGCGCTAAAGGCGGCGGAAAAGCGCGCGGGGACTACCAATCGGCAGCCCGCGCTCGACCGCATCCACCTGGGCATAGGGGAGGTCGCGGGGACGGCGGAGCTCGCCGGAGCAGGGCTCGTGGCGGCGGCTGGAGCTTGGTTGATGCGGGTTAGGCACTGCAGGGCACTATGGGGGCTGCGGTTAGGCGCATTGGACTCGTGGGGGTGCGGTGAGCTCAGTGGTAAGCTTGGACGCGTGCTTGCACGGCCGTAGCCGCGGTGGCGACATGGCCGGCGGCGAGGAGCAATCGGCTCCGATGGCCACGGTGGCTAGAAGGCGCGGACGAGCACGGGGAGAGAGGGGAAAGAAACAGGGGCTCACGGCGAATCCAGCAGAGTCAACGGCGAGGCCGGGGAGGGTCTGGAGCTCGCGAATCCACGTCGGCGAGCTTCAGTGCCCAACGATGATGAAGATGGAGATGGCGTTGATGCAGAGCTTCCCGGGTCGCCTGGCTCATTGAGGACATAGCAGGCGGCGAGGTGGAGCTCTGGGGCAAGGTGAGAGGCCCAGAGGGGCACGGTGGCTACGGTGAACGGCGTCGGTGGCGACGAGCGGGTTCGGGTCTGCTCGGGAGAGGGGCTAGAGGCCAGGGGAGAGAGCAGAGAGCGAAGGGAGAGTGAGAGAGAGTCGAGGGGGTCTGCGTGGCGTCTCCAGGGGTCGCAGGAGCAAGTAGGGAGGCAGGAGGAGGTGGAAGCAGGCGGTGGAGCTCGGGCGCGCGCGCGTCGACACGCCGGCGTCCTTCTGGCTCAAGGAGGAGGGTGACTGGCACGGGCCAAGTGGGCCGGCCCAGCCAGGTAAGTGGCCTCCTGGCCTTTCTCTCCCTCTCTTCTTTTCATTTAGTTTGGTTTTCTATTTTCCTGTAAATGTTGGGCTTTATTAAAAATACTAACATGTTTCCAAAATCTGTAAATAATTGTGGGCTCATGGGATTATTCCTAATAGCCCACACTTAAATTCAGAATTAATTGAGCACTTAAAATAATATATAGCATTTAAATGCCCAATTGCAAATACTAAATGATTTAATTCAGTGACTAAATATGTCATGGAAAATGTGCAACACCTCTGGTTATCGCTTCAAAGATTTTCCGTAAAAGATGAACATTTTGAAAGCCATTTGGATTCTTGAGAATATTTTGGTTGAACCTAGTGAATTCCTTTAATGCTAGGGTTTAGGCAATCCCCATTTCAAGTTTCTTAGGAATTTAAACATGATGACATGATGAGCAAGCAAAGTCAAGCAAGGGCTGATCTGGGGCTGTGACAGCTCACCCCCACTAAACAAGAATCTCGTCCCGAGATTCAAGACGTGAGGTAAGAAGACAGAGGGGACGCAAAGCTATCACGATCTTGTCGATCCAATTTCCCTTCCCGAAGATGTTGGTTCATTGCTCCAATTGATCTTGACGTCGTTGCTTTTGAGATCTTCATCCAACACGATGGCGACAGAAAGAAACTCTATAGGAAACGATCTCCTCGAAGATCGAGCAATCAAGATCAACTCGTGGAATGAGATGTTGAAACATCTCGAGTTGAGGCACAAAACACATCGAGAGGGATGGAAGAACAAACAACGAGGTTTGATTTGGTGGGCAACAATTCCACGCTTAGAGAGATGGTGGATGGTGTCAAGGTGGCGAGGAAATAATTGCCATGATTCAATAACGGGGCACCTTGGGGGAGGTGACTCGTAGAGTTATTACCTTAAATGGCAAAAAGAATTACTTTTGATATCTAGATCATTGAAACTCTTTATACCAGCCTAAGGCAATCACAAACGATCGTGTGAACGAATTCGAAAGAATGGCATACTCATACCAGAATAGATGATGTGGACTACCTTGTTGAAGACAACACAATGGATGATTTTGCTTATTATCGGGGATGGATGGGATCCATGGTAGGACCACTTTTGAAGACGATATTGGACAACAACTACCGAGAAGGGCAGCCCATGGAGGATTGGCACAATGGCGGTGCAAGCTGGGAACAAGATGCAACTGTTGGGAATGTTCCAACCATCATATCTGCCTAAGATTCAGATCCGATTGGTAATAGGATACTTCAGACCCGGCATGTCTGAAAAGAAAGTTTGCAACACAAATCGACGAGATGACGTTGCGAGATTCTCGGGAAATGAACCACGATAGCAAGCTCCAAAACATGAGCTGGTTCTGCTACATACAAGTGAACACGCTGTCCTAGACAAGCATGACCACGTAGTAGTCTTATAATAAAACACTGTCGAGTTCAGGTGGGGCACCATCAACAAGGATATCGAAGTCTTGTGCATGAACTAGTATTCGCACATCAACTCCTTTTCCTTGAACAAATCAATCAGTGGCTTGGTGTGCTAAGAATACATATAGAATGAAGGTTGCAAGTCTCCAGACCACAGAATACTTCGCCCGTATGCATGATTGACTTGGGATGATTCCAGGGGAAGCAGAATAAGCTTTCTCAAATTCACGGCGGCAACTTGCACCAAATGCACATGATTTCGAGGAAGTCACTTCTTCCATCCAAGCATAAGCTTCATGAACGGAACATGAAGGTATTGCTTACAAAGTTTCCAACACTAGGTTGATGTTCAACATGAATCATGGGGGAGACAAAATGCTGCTGATGGGCTCAACAACAACTCATCGGGATTTCCATATCACTGTACTTCCACCATCATGTGAACACGGTGATAGCATTGGTCAGGCCAAAAGATATAATGGTGTATGCCCGAGGGACAATCCCGAGTAGGACAAATTACGAATATCGTTGGTTCTGATTTGACTTGACGATGGCGCATACCCAAGTCAAAGTTTTGACAAGGCAATAGATCCAACAACTGATCACGAGGACCAATCGATGGAGATATCATCTTTCTTCAACACACACACACACACACACACAAGGATATCCCTTAGAGATGAACTAAGTCAGGTAAGCTTTTATCTTCCAACTCTCCAAGTTGTTGTTCAGCTTAACCAACTAGCTCAGGGTATTCAACACAGATTCTTGGAGAATGGGTGGTTTAGAAGAAAACCAACAAGATCACGAGCTCAACATAACAGTCAGGAAACAACCTGGTGACACTTCCGAGAAGAAATTCGAAATATCACGAACCACCGATATGTTACTAAGCTCGAGAACAATCTTGCTTTTCAGGGCAAGACGATATGATCAATAGAGCGAGGGATTGACACAATCCTAACTATTGATCGAAGAGTGCACCGGAAATAAGGACTAGGTAGCACGATCAATCTTAGTATGATGATTTAATAACCAACACGCTAAGAATGAGAATATTGTCCATTTACTACCAAGCAACGAGTTGCTCGGAGTATTGATTTCACACATCACAATTCACTTGTTGGCATTCCGGTTACAACAACACGAGGACCGAGGAATCAATGATGATGGTGAGAAGTATCACTACGTCAAGAATTCATGAGAGTTGGTGCAGTTTTCATGACAATTCTGACATAAAGGGGGTAATACTCCGAGGTAGAACAGAACAAAGCTGAATTGGCATTTTGATCTGCGGGATACAACTACTTTGACCCAATCCTAGAAATGGATGAGGTATCGAGTTTGTTTCTCCTAGTCATTCCGAATAGAATGGCTTGACGGACCACAAGGATAATAGGCATCGATAAACACGATCGCACACATACTCTTGACTATCAATTGATAGACGAAGGTCAGAATACAACTAAAGAGGGACAACTCAAGGAACATATAACTTTTCGAGTTGTGGAGGCATGGATTAGTATGTCGACCAAAGTTCAACATTTCTTCCGGATAACCCATGCGGAGAAGGTAGAACTGGCAGAGTCACAATATAGAATGGGGAACTCATCGAGAGCACTCTTGTTGTGACCTTTTGGTTCAAAGGAACTCCTGCCAAGGATGGTTCATGGTATGTGGAAGAATGAGATACCACGGACCTCGAGGACTGTCGCAAGGTTACTAATATCCTAAAGGAACTAGCAAATACTAACAACATGAAGTAGGGTGAATCTCAGGTTCAAGAACCCAGGAATAGAATGCCTACTAACTAAATTGCATCACGGGATGCTTTCGAGAATAATGGCCAGAATCATCACAGTGGGACACAAATCATGGCTAAATTACTAGGTGACTCCCTAAAACACCTAGGTTCACAATAATAGCTCCAACATATATGTCAAGGCAAGGAGTACCTCAACAGACGATTAGTGTGCTTATTCTGACCAAAAGGACACCGTGAACCGAAAGGAAGAGTTTGCAAATGCATCAGATAGTTTAGAAACCTGGGATGACTTGGACAGCATAACGGCTGTAAATGCTCAAAAAGATTTGAGACATCATGCAAAATGGTGGCATAACCACTCAACAACATCATATCAAGGTTCCGAGATCAACAGTTAACATACAGAAATAGTAGGAACTGAATTGGGGCTTAAATCCAACAATCTTGCAAGTCTACAGATTAATAACACGTGATCCTGATAGAAAGATGAGAAGCCTAGTTCTTAATCCCCGTAGAAGAGAAGAGGATGAACCAGATCAGAAGGCCATGAGGTATAAGGAGTAAAAAGAGTCTTACGTTCCCTTCCACAATCAATTCCCTTACGTAACTAAAGCATTTCTAGACACAACTTCGACCAGTTTGGCTTGGTAATCCTACAGGCAGTCAGGCTCTGATACCAACGCTGTCAGGACCCCGATTCCAAGTCACATCGATCTAGCCGGTAACACCTCATATCACTTTGCGGCCTCACGCACGGTATTCCCACGGTGTCGCCTTACCATGGCCGGGTCCGCTTAGCCTTTTGGCTCACGATATGATAGTGTCGCTAGCATCCATATGACAGAAAACCTGGGCCGACATGGCTAATCGTGAACCCAAAGCGGCACTAACCCATGGGGACAGGCATACATGAATCACATCGAGCATGTCGGTCAGCCAGCGTGTGAATCCGGGCTGTAGCACGGGCTAACAGGACTCGGGAACCCGGGCTGTAGCAGGCTAGGCAGGACTCGGATGTTACCGCGTGACATTTCCCGAAGGACAGATACAAGAACGAAGTGAATCACATGCCGGCAAGTCAAGTGTTCCAAGCAAGTAGTGCTGGGCTAGCAGGACTCGTGAACCGGCTGTAGCGGACTACTATGGCTCATGGAAGCACAAGACTACATTTCCCCATAAGAGAGGCTGCCAAGGATAAACAACTAGATTGTCGGATCCCACACATACCAAGCATTTCAATAACATACACACAATATGCTCGATATGTGCAAATACAACATGGCATCACAACATGACTCTACGACTCCAGTATTTATTCATTAGGCTCCGAGGAGCGAGATATTACAAACATGGGTCTCTCGACCCAACATTCAGAGCATACAAGTCAAACACATGCGGAAGCTTAACATGTCTGAGTACAGACAACTATAAATGAAAAACGCTGAGAAGCCTGACTATCTACCAGATCCTGCCGAGGGCACAAGATCGTAGCTGAGGTATCAAGCTAAACGTCGAAGTCCACACGGAACTACTAGCGAGACTGACATCTCTCTGCAAAACATAAAAATAAGCAAACGTGAGTACAAATGTACTCAGCAAGACTTACATCAGAACTAGCTACACATGCATCATTATCAACAAAGGGGTGGTGGAGTTTGACTGCAGCAAGCCAGCTTTGACTCGGTGGCTATCCTGAACTATGACTGCAAGTAACTCTTTTGAGGTGGCGCACACGAGTCCACATATTCACCATATCAATACACCACTATGGACCCGCCCCGCCTCCCTACGAGAACGCCATCCATAGCACTCACGCTTATCTTGCGATTTTAGAGTATCCACTTTCACTTGTCTATGAACTGTTATAGGCAACCTGAAGTCCTTCACCGGACACGGCTATTCAAATAGATGATGTTAACCCTGCAGGGTGTACTTCTTCACACATGCTCTCGCCACTTACCACCATGTACACGTCGTGTATCTCGGCAACCTTCAAGCGGAAGCTTTGGCGAGGAGTCGGCCACGACCCGACTAACCACACAAGTCTCTAGTCCAGGTTTATCGCCTATTCGGGTTCCATCCGCGAGGAGATCCGGCCGGGGTGTCGCTCACGGCCCCAAACTATGAGAGCAGGGTTCCCGAGGCACCAAACGGGCGTCCCGGTACACCGTGCCTCGTGTCTCTACCGCAACATAGCCCACCCCTAGGGTGAGCGCTACGCATGGCCCCCAACACATATCCTACAAACACCAGAAACTAGTTGCAACTCCTGGACAGAGATCAAGTTGATTAATAAGTCGAGAGAGCTTGGAGTGACCGGAGCCCAATGTGTAGTAGTAACTGTTTCATGGATCACAAACACAAAACTCAGTTCCTGAGGACGACTGTAATGAGACAACCCACCATGTACTCCTACATGGCCTCTCACCGCTACCTTTACCAAATCGTGTTCACACACTTAGCTCACACACAGTAGGACATATTCACACACCATTCCAATTCGTTCCCGATGAATCAGACCTGACTCAACTCTAAGCAGTAGTAGGCATGACAAACAAGCATGAATGAGTAGGCACAACAGGGCTCAAACAACTCCTACTCATGCTAGTGGGTTTCATCTAATTACTGTGGAATGACAGGTCATGCAGAGGATAAAGGGGTTCAGCTACCGCAGCAATTAACACATGAGTCGTTGTTGTCCTAATGCAGTAAAATAGAGCAGGAGCGAGAGAGTGGGATTATATCGGAATGAACAAGGGGGTTTTGCTTGCCTGGCACTTTTGAATATAATATAGTTCTTCATTGGTGTCATCGATCTCGTCGTCAGCACATCGTCTACCGAGAGGGGATGGTTATCGGCAAACACAGAAGGACACAATCAATGCAATGCGACAATACGATGCATGCTATGACATGGCAATATGAATGTGTTTTGGGCTGATGCAACTAGCAGCAGGGTAAATGAAGTTGGTTTGAACCCTAGGTTCAAATTCAAACTCCATATGTGAAGGTTTAAATGCCATTATAAGATTTGTCCCAAACAGCAGCCCTAAGTTGTTCTATCATGCATGAAAACAGTACAGATGGATAGATTAGATTTTTCTGATCATTTTTCATATATAAATTATTTCATTCTGAGTTATGGTTGAATTTATATGAATTTTTGACGTTTAGGACATTTTCTGGAATTTCCTGAATAAAATTAAATCTAGAAAATCAATTACTGCATCAGCGCGACGTCATAGAGGCGTCAGCAGGGCTGACCAGGTCAAACCTGACGTGTGGGGGCCACACGCCGGTGACACCGGGTTAACCCGAGTCAAACTGGGCTGATTAGCTTTGACTAAGCCACAGGGCCCACCGTCGATCTCGGGGGTAATTAGAGGGGGTTAAGCACTAATTAAGCCACCACGTCAGTGCCCCCCGGAGTTGGCCGGCGGCGACCAAACCCATGGCGGTAAGCCACGAACGCAGCGCTAAAGCGGCGGAAAAGCGCGCGGGGACTACCAATCGGTAGCCCGCGCTCGACCGCATCCACCTCGGCATAGGGGAGGTCGCGGGGACGGCGGAGCTCGCCGGAGCAGGGCTCGCGGCAGCGGCCGGAGCTCGGTTGATGCGGGTTAGGCACTGCAGGGCACTAGGGGGGCCGCGGTTAGGCGCGTTGGACTCGTGGGGGTGCGGTGAGCTCAGTGGTAAGCTTGGACGCATGCTTGCACGGACGTAGCCGCGGTGGCGACATGGCCGGCGGCGAGGAGCAATCGGCTCCGATGGCCACGGTGGCTAGAAGGCGCGGACGAGCACGGGGAGAGAGGGGAAAGAAACAGGGGCTCACGGCGAATCCAGCAGAGTCAATGGCGAGGCCGGGGAGGGTCTGGAGCTCATAATCCACGCCGGGCGAGCCGTGGCCGACAATGAAGAAGATGGAGATGGCGTTGATGCAGAGCTTCCCGGGTCGCCTGGCTCGTTGAGGATGTAGCAGGCGGCGAGGCGGAGTTCTGGGGCAAGATGAGAGGCCCAGAGGGGCACGGTGGCTACGGTGAACGGCGTCGGTGGCGACGAGCGGGTTCGGGTCTGCTCGGGAGAGGGGCTAGAGGCCAGGGGAGAGAGCAAAGAGCGAAGGGAGAGTGAGAGAGAGTCGAGGGGGTCTGCGTGGCGTCTCCAGGGGTCGCGGGAGCAAGCAGGGAGGCAGGAGGAGGTGGAAGCAGGAGGTGGAGCTCGGGCGTGCGCGCGTCGACACGTCGGCGTCCTTCTGGCGCAAGGAGGAGGGTGACTGGCACGGGCCAGGTGGGCCGGCCCAGCCAGGTAAGTGGTCTCCTGGCCTTTCTCTCCCTCTCTTCTTTTCATTTAGTTTGGTTTTCTATTTTCCTGTAAATGTTGGGCTTTATTAAAAATACTAACATGTTTCCAAAAATCCTGCAAATAATTGTGGGCTCTGTTGGGATTATTCCTAATAGCCCACACTTAAATTCAGAATTAATTGAGCACTTAAAATAATATATAGCATTTAAATGCCCAATTGCAAATACTAAATGATTTAATTCAGTGACCAAATATGTCATGGAAAATGTGCAACACCTCGGTTATCGCCCAAAGATTTTCCGTAAAAGATGAACATTTTTTAAATCCATTTGGATTCACTGAGAATATTTTGGTTGAACCTAGTGAATTCCTTTAATGCTAGGATTTAGGCAATCCCCATTTCAAGTTTCTTAGGAATTTAAACATGATGACATGATGAGCAAGCAAAGTCAAGCAAGGGCTGTTCTGGGGCTGTGACACCGGTTTTCATGAGTCTGTTGCTTCAAAAGAAATTGAGGATCTTGATAAGCTGAAGGATGTGAAAATCTTACTTTCCGGGTCACCCTTCGGATTTTTTGCTTTGGCAAAGGCTCTGAGTTGGAGGAGATTATAGTTACCTCTTCATCAACCGCTTGGCTGTTTCCCATATCCTCCTGAAAGGGTAGAATGTCAATAAAATAATGATAAAGGAGTTAGGAGAATTAAGGATTACCTCTTCTTCATCGTCAGAAGTGTCGTCCAATTTAAGTAAATCTAAAGCGCTTGGCTTCCTTTTCCTTGAAGCTCCTGTTTTGGCGGCTTTTCTTTCGGTTCTCTTAGCCGCTCTGGCTTGTTTGGCAGCCTCATGGTCATACTTGACCTTCCAGAAGTTGTCATTGGCCTGAAAAAAAAGGTAAAGGGTCATAAATAAAAGCAAGGTATAACACAGTACGGAGTAATTATTGAGGTTGATGACTTACTGCAGGGGCCGGGTTCTTCTTGCAGAAGGGAAGTAAGCCAAAGGCATTACTAGTTACCGTGCCCTCTTTCAACAACGTCTGGGTTGTAGCCTCCACCACATCATCCGGTAAGTCATCGGGACTATGACGCAGTGGGTCATTCTTCTCGCCTGAGTAGGTGCACATTAAGCCGGGGCGGCGGCTCAACGGAATCACTCGCCAAGCGACCCAGACCCGGACCAGGTCAATGCCATCTAAGCCATTTCCCAAAAGAGCTTTGATTTTACTAATGGTGGGAGAAAGTGGCAGATGCTCAACAGCAGTTAGTTTATCCGGCAGCGGGTGGTTGGATTCAAGACGCAAGGCGCGGAAGCCGGGGAGAGGATTTTCCTCAACCGGAGAAGTGTCCTGGCAGTAAAACCACGTCTGATTCCAATCCTTTGGATGACTTGGCAGTTCAGCATAAGGAAAAAGGCAGTCTCTCCGCCGCTGAATCGAGATGCCAGCAAGTTCCAGACTGGGCCCGTTGGTGCATTCGTTCTGCCCGTTTAAGTAAAACAATTCTCTGAATAAAAGTAAGCTGGGTTCTTCTCCAAGGTACACCTCGCAGAAAACTTGGGAGTTGCAAATGTTTGACACAGAATTGGGCCCGATGTCTTGAGGTCTGAGATCAAAGAAATGCAAAACATCCCTGAAGAATTTTGAACCGGGTGGAGCGAAGCCCCGGTTCATGTGATCAGTAAACACGATCACCTCCCTCTCCTTGGGTTGAGGCTTCTCCTCTGACGGGTTAGGAGCACGATAAGACATGATCTCTTTCTTGGGCAGATGGCCGGATTTCACAAAATCAGACAAAGTGCTTTCTGTAATGACGGACTTGACCCAGTTACAGGTCACCGGAGGTTTGGGAGCCTTGGGAGCCATTAGGCTAATTGAAACCTATGACAGAAGAAAAAAAATTCCGGTTCAATTTATGACCCGGAGGAGAACATCGTGAGTTTATTCAAAACAGCGGCTTAAGAAGGGGCCTAATGATATATGGGTAATTATTCAGTGGTATTTAAGCCGCTACAAGTATCAAAGGCAGTTAAATTTTCTTACATTGCCGGAAGCAAGCAAGGTTGACCAAACAGTGTCATTTTCTTAAAACTGGCTATATGGACTATCGTAGTTGAACAAAGTCAACAGGTGCAGATTTTTGGCTAAGTGTGGAACAAACAAGTTCCACAAGTTTCAGCTATTATTTTGGATCAAACAATTGCTCTGAAAAATAAAAATTTCTGGACCTAAAACCAGTACAGAGAAGTTCATACACTCGAAGGAGGCCTTCAAACAAGAGAAATGAGATCTGTTTCTATTCGAGATGGATGGGAACAGCCACCGCAGTAGTTCTAGCTGTCTAAAGATCAAAAAGGAGCATGGGAAAGGAAAAATATCAAGGGTTTGCAACGGGCGGCGATGAACACCGACGAACTCGGGAAGCCGCGATGCAGATCTAAACGCAGGTAAGGAAAAGGGCTTACGAATGCAGAGCTGCTGCAGGGTTCCGTCGCGTTTCTCTGATTAAGTCAGGTTGATGCAGCGGCCTGAGTTGGAGAAGATGAGGAGCTCGACGGTGCCGGCGGCGGCGGAGCTCGAGTAACAGGGAGGCAGGGAGAAGATGAAGACGACTGAGGGAGAAAATGAAAAGGACCTAGGTCGAGCCTATTTATAGGGAAAGACCGACTGGGACGGCGCGAGAAATGAGGAGACTAATCATTATTATCCAGCGGCCTCGACGCCTCGGTTTTTGGAACGGTCGGTAAAAGCAAAGATCCGTTGGAGGATATGGCGGAGTAAAATATGAATTTAAGGAAAGATCACGTCATGGCGGGTTAACGCGGATCCAGAAGATGATGTCATGGCAGGTTAAAAAACCTTTTGCACAGGCAGAAGGCTGAAGGTTTATTTCTTAAGGTATTTTAAGATTGACATGAACCGGTTCAAATCAATCTGGGGCCTAATGTTGGGGATATAACTATTTGTGTAAGCCCCCCTGGAGGGGCCGGGTTACGCAAAAAGACTCATCAGAAAGAAGCTCAAGACCAAGCATGAAGATGGCGGTTCAATAAAGGGTCTAAAGGCCCACAGGCGGCTTAAGGCCCATAGTGGTAAACCGCCATGATGACATGACTTGTATCATAAGGTAGAATTAACTAGTCACCGAGCCGGACACTGTTTATGAGCCGGTCGGGACTCTGTAGGCCGCAGGGCGTCCACCCGTGTATATAAGGGGACGACCCGCTGGCGGCTTAGGAAAAGAAACAACTCATCGAGAGCCGGGCATAGCGTATCTCGCTCCCTGGTTATCGAATCCTCAGCAATACCAACCCAACTAGACGTAGGCCTTACCTTCACCGTAAGGGGCCGAACTAGTATAACTCTCTCGTGTCCTTTGTCCCGATTAACCCCTTTAAGCTTCCTAGTTGCGATGGCTCCACGACTAAGTCCTTGCAAGAGGACATCTGCCGTGATAATTCCACGACAGACAGGGTCACTTATAACCCGTCGAGATTCAACATATTTCAGCAATCCGCTGTTCAACTGTATGCCGGTTCATATCACGGTCAAGTATGGAGAGTCTCAAGCCAACTCCTCGAGTAGTCTTAAGACTCGGGGGCTATGATGACATGACTCAGTAAATGGCTAGTTTGAGCAGATTCAAGAACTCCAAATCATTATAGAGAAAATAACCCGGCCCCAGATGCTACTGCCTTATTGGTGACAATTTAAAGGCCGTCAGAAATTTTCCGGCTCAAAATGAAGAATTCTGGTTTAACATCTGCTCAAGGGAAATCTGTCTCTCACAAAGGTTTGAAGCTTTCAATATCTGGTTTGAAATTCCAGTTCAAAAAGAATTCATTTCGAGTTCTTAGAAAAATTAAAGGTTGCCAAAGAGAACTTGCTGCCATGATGCGCAGTTCAAACATGGGTTATCATGCCTTATGGGCTCATCTTATTATGTTCACTTGGGGGTTTCCTGCTCATTGAGCATAGCTATGACTACCCTCTTGATTCGGCTTGTACGCCATGATTAAAACATACTTTCGGGCTTCCTACTCATCGAGCATAGCTATGATTACCCTTTGATCCGGCTTGTATGCCCGGTATAACATATTACTTGGGGGCTCTTTGTTCAACGGACAAGAATTTTATGACCCTTGTAATAGGCTTGAAAGCCAGGCTTGGAAGCCGGGTGTATTCACCTAAAAACCCGGGTTATCCTGCCTTTTTAAGTCTGCCACTCTGCCCAGGTAATCCTGGAATGATCCGCCATACTTTTGACAGTCAATCTTATAAAGACCCTGAACTTGTCAAAGTTAAAACGACGATTGGTCATGTGAGGCCCGGCTTATAAGGTTGCATGAAGGTTTAACTCAGTGGTTGTGTGGCCCTTTGAAAGCACTTGGTTTTAGGCTTGGCAGCCTATGAAAGCCTTGTTTTCTGATTTTTATTTGATTTGAAGATTCTTTTTTGAGGTTTGCCTCTTGTGACATGATTGATACATGATTGGAAACTGATGACGGCTATTATGCCTTATGGTTCATATTGTGAACCTCTCTGGGGTTTATTTCACCCAGCCTGGTTTTAGACTATACGTCACCAGGATATGCTTGGAGTATTGTGCTCTAGGTTATGGGATAATGCCCTTTGCTGCATATGGTGTTATGACACGGCAGTATGAACTAATTTCACAGGCCATGTAGCCTTGATTATATGACTCATCATTGAGCATCTTTGGGTTTGATAACCCGCCCTGATAGCAGACTATTGAGTCGCCAGGATATTTTGCCTTGAGCAATAAAAATGATGATATTTCATGATTCCGGGTTGATACTGGTCTTGGATTATAATTGTCAAGGCATCACCATGGTATTAATCTACAGGTATGTCCTTCAATAATGATATGAATATATTGGGTTTGATAACCCGCCCTGGCTTTTGATGTTAAGTCGCCAGGGCATATGTTGTTTAAACTCTTCGCGGGGTTTGCAGAGCTATGACTTACATAAATGATTAAGTTCAAGCCCATCATCAAAAATTGAAATTGGTGTTTCAAAAAGGTTATCAATTATTGATTTTCACAAAGGCTATAAGCCGCCGGGTTACAAAAATCCCAGATTACAATGGATGCGCATTAAGTCGCCATCGGCCAAGAGCCAGAGGGTATTTAAACTCCGGATTTACTTGTCAACCGATAAGGTATTCAAATCTTTAATAGCCAAAATTGGCTGGATTTTCATGATGATATTGAACGATTAAGGTTTTCATATCGGATTATATTATTCAAATCTTGAATAGCCAACATGGCTGGATTTTTGTTATGCTTATCAATAACCAGTATTACGATTAAGGTTTTCAAAGTCGCTTCAGCGCAATGGCTATTATTTATCAATGGATATGATTTATTCTACAATGAAAGGAATAGTCCCGAGTCGCTGCAGGCTTACGACACGGCACTTGGGGGCTACATTATTCAAGTTGAGACTACATCAAATATGCAAGTCCCATGTCACTTCCAGCATGCACCATGGTACTTGGGGGCTAATGCAAGGTCATTTCTTACTTGCCTCATTGAAGACCCGACTCATCACATCGTAATGAGCCGGCCCTTGGGGGCTACTAATTGCTCCTGTTAAAAATTCAAGGTACACAAGTTAAATCCATTATATTGAAGGGTCCATTGCTCAGTTGGTAAGCACAAGGCTCTTAACCTTGTGGACGTGGGTTCAAGGCCTGCGATGGAGGCTACATCATATGATGTTATTTTCAATGAAGTATACATAAAGTCCCAACTCGGTATTATCTTACTGAGCCGGCCCTTGGGGGCTACACGTTGTTGTTCAAGTCTGCATGATCATATCTACAAAGTCCCTGCTCATTATTGCATAATGACCCGGCCCTTGGGGGCTACACTGATTGAAGTTTTTATGAGCATAAGGCAATTACAAGTCCCAGGTTGCTGCAAGCATGACAACCCGGCACTTGGGGGCTACATATGTGGAATATTCAGTTTTGACTAGTGATTGAGATGAATAATTTGGATTTCTCTAAGTTGCAGCATTTATATTGAAGCAATTCTTAAGTTGTTACTACGCTCCCTTCTTAAGACTTGGGGGCTACAGGTTATATGCATATAAGGGAGGTAAACTTTCAAGCTTGGTGTTAACAATAGTTATGACCCGGTGCTGTCAATATTTACAAGCCGGCAGTTTTGGCAGTTATAGCTCGCCAACCTCTACATCCTCAAGCCGGTAGATCATCAGATGAATGTCTTGAGTCCAATATTTTTTAAGACGGAGCTTTGGAAACCGACTCAAATGGATTGTTTCTTATAATATTTTTCTACACGAGACCAGTGTCAGCAAATTGATTATGAAGCTGGCATATTGACTGGATTATTCAGAAGAAGTGCCCGGATTTTTTGCATTGGCAAAGCCTGAACATATCTGCTAAAGGAGATTTATTATGAGACCATGGACATGCATCGAGGAGGAAATGACAAGGACTTAAGAATGATCAGGTGCCGGCTCAGGAAAACTTTTTAACCGGAGCACAACCTGTCAAATTTGTTCTTGTGTTTATTTTGCAGTATAAGTTTACCATGGATAAATCCAAGCTAAAATGGGGGCTAATGTCGGGGATATACCCTTCGGTGTAACCCGCCGAATGTATGACCCGACTAGAGCTTGGCGACTCATGGGCAACCCGCCTGAACATTGCGGCTCACTGGTGACCCGGCGGGCAGGTCAGACGGACGACAAGGCCCAAGGCCCAGACGGCCGGCTCATGTTATGGTGGGTTGGCTTAAGAGAAAGTATAAGGAATATTCCCTTACAAAGGAAGCAAGACTAGGACTCCACTTGTAATAAAGTAATCCTAATCCTACTAGGACTAGTCATGCAACCCGCCCCTTCAACTTATATAAGGAGGGGCAGGGCACCCCAAGAGGGACATGTTGAATAATCTTGAAGGCTAGACATAACTAGAGGAGAGCCGGTTTATGCGGCATCTCCCTCATGAGCATAATAATATCTAGCCACAAACAACTTGTAGGGCTATTACCGGATGATGTTTCCCGGGGCCCGAAGCTGTCTAAAATCCTTGTCTTGTGTGTTGACCCGCCTCGCGTCTCTCAACCCGATCAACCCCTCTCAAGCTACCACATAGATGCGTTGGCCTCACGACTAAGTCCTCACACTAGGACATTTGTCGTGACAAATCCACGACAGTTACTGTCTTCAAACGAATGTCATGAGATATGAGAAAATCTCGGTGCTTCTTGAACCATCGATTGGTTATACCTTTTTCTCCATGTGCTAGTGCCTAAATAGAGATGAAGATTGAAAACAGTTAATGTCTAAAAAAGATTATGTTGAAAGAGTGATAGCTGAACGATTAATTATAGTACATTATATATGGGCTTTCAATGTGCGTGAAATTGTCACCTTTATGTACAAATTCTCCAGACATGGAAAACAGTGCAGCAAGGCAATAATGATGCTGAGATCAAAACACCACATGCTGATATATAAGTTCTTGACAGAATCCACCACCACTGATAGGATGGACACGATCTTCATTGAGCATAGAATATAATATTAGCACTGAAAGTGTACTCCAAGATGATACTTAACTTATGCGAACAAATAAAAAATGCAAACTACAAAAGTGTACATGAATAATATACAGTACCTCTGTCGGTGTACAAAAAGAAGGGCACGTTTTTGTACCCCTTTACCTGTGCACGGGCAGTCAGAGCCGCGCCCACGACCACACCAAGCAGAGCAGGGGAGGTGAGCCAAGGTAAGACCAAAGCCCAAGATAATCAAAGCAACGACAAGGACCAAGGCCACAAAGATCAGATGGACGAAGCAGGCTTCCCCGGCAAGGACCCTTGCCGGGGCAGCCTCAGCGGCCCCGACAAGACCCTTGCCGGGGCAGCTCGCCCACGCCAGCCGAGCGAGCCACCCTCAGCGGCCCCGACAAGACCCTTGCCGGGGCAGCTCGCCCACGCCAGCCGAGCGAGCCACCCTCGAGCCCATCAACACCTGACAAATGCATTGGGACAGGGCTCGGGAGGCACCTCTGTGGTGGCATGCAGATCTTTGTGAAGACAAAGAATATCAGGAACAAATGAGGATAGGAAGACAGCCATCCTCACCGAAGAAACCCACAAGACCCCCGACAAGATCCTTGCCGGGGACGCCTGTGCGCCACGGCAAGACCCTTGCCGGGCCACCCGGCCAGGCCCTCCCCAAGCGCACCGGCAGGGCCACCGTCAGGCCCGCACCAGCCAAGTCTCCGCCACCGTTCGCATGCAGCTGCCGATTCAACCAGCTGGGCAGGCACCTGCGTGGCAACATCCAGCCCTTCGGGGAGGCTCCACCACCGCGCCACCTCAGCTGCCTGCCTGCCTACATGGCACTGCATGCGTCGCTGGCCAGGGCGCGTGTCGTAGCTTGGAGGAGCGGCGACGGACGGGACGGGCCTCGCCCCAGTCCCCGATAAAGTGAAGGGACACCTAAGCCTCGCATTAAATGCGCTTTGTCCTGTAATAGCAGCGATAAGCTTGTGACGCTGTAGCACTTTCCACCTCCTGTGTGCCACTGTGGCAGCCCCTTTCGCCTATAAAAGGAGGCCCATGGCAGACGAGAAAAGGATTTGGCTCTTTCGTACCTCGCAGCACCTAGAGCTAGTTCAAGAGCTCAAGAACACTAAATACATCCACCAAAGCAGGATCGTAGGGTTTTACGCATCTTTGCGGCCTGAACCTGGGTAAATCCCTTTGTGTCATCTGCTAGTCCCGCTCTTCTCATGATCCCCGCGTCCCGCAACCGTAGAACGGATTCCAGTGATCCCATAGGTGTCGTTCCCCACCGACATCTTTAGCACGCTAGGTAAGGGGCGCAATTGTGAGAATCTGGTCTAGCAGTTGACCTAGTTGTTCTTCATCGCCATGGCTCCTAAGAAGAAGGCGATCGGTTCGTCCGGGACTAGGTTGCCAGCACCGGTGCGGACCAGTAGTGGGCTGCTACGTCTTGAGCTTGCGTTGGTTTTCCTCGAAGAGGAGAGGGTGATGCAGCAAGTGTAGCGTAAGTATTTCCCTCAGTTTTTGAGAACCAAGGTATCAATCCAGTAGGAGGCTCCTCAAAAGTCCCACGCACCTACACAAACAAACTGACAACTCGCAACCAACACAATAAAGGGGTTGTCAATCCCTTCACGGCCACTTGCAAAAGTGAGATCTAATTAAGATAGTAAGATAAGATAAATATATTTTTGGTATTTTATAATATAGATGCAAAAAGTAAAGATGCAAATAAAAGTAGATTGAAAGCAAATATGATAAGAGATAGACCCGGGGGCCATAGGTTTCACTAGTGGCTTCTCTCAAGATAGCATAAGTATTACGGTGGGTGAACAAATTACTGTCGAGCAATTGATAGAAAAGCGCATAGTTATGAGATTATCTAGGCATGATCATGTATATAGGCATCACGTCCATAACAAGTAGACCGACTCCTGCCTGCATCTACTACTATTACTCCACACATCGACCGCTATCCAGCATGCATCTAGAGTATTAAGTTCATAAGAACAGAGTAACGCATTAAGCAAGATGACATGATGTAGAGGGATAAACTCATGCAATATGATATAAACCCCATCTCGTTATCCTCGATGGAAACAATAAAATACGTTCCTTGCAACCCTTTCCGTCACTGGGTAAGGACACCGCAAGATTGAACCCAAAGCTAAGCACTTCTCCCATGGCAAGAAAAACCAATGTAGTAGGCCAAACTAAACTTATAATTCGAAGAGACTTGCAAAGATAACTTAATCATACATAAAAGAATTCAGAGAAGATTCAAATATTATTCATAGATAAACTTGATCATAAACCCACAATTCATCGGATCTCGACAAACACACCGCAAAAAGAGTTTACATCGAATAGATCTCCACAAGAGAGGGGGAGAACAATGTATTGAGATCCAAAAGAGAGAAGAAGCCATCTAGCTAATAACTATGGACCCGTAGGTCTGTGGTAAACTACTCACAACTCATCGGAGAGGCTATGGTGTTGATGTACAAGCCCTCTGTGGTTGATTCCCCCTCCGGCAGAGTGCCGGCAAGGGCTCCAAGATGAGATCTTGCAGATACAGAAGGTTACGGCGGTGGAAATTGTGTTTCGTGGTGCTCTGGATGTTTTGAAGTGCGAGGTATATATAGGAGGAAGAAGTACGTCGATGGCATCGAGGGGCCCACGAGACAGGGCGCCCTATAGGGGGCGGCGCCCTCCTATCTCGTGGCTTCCTCGGAAGCTTCTTGACTTGCACTCCAAGTCCTCTGGATCACGTTCGTTCCAAAAATCACGCTCCCGAAGGTTTCATTCCGTTTGGACTCCGTTTGATATTCCTTTTCTTCGAAATACTGAAATAGGCAAAAAACAGCAATATGGGCTGGGCCTCCGGTTAGTAGGTTAGTCCCAAAAATGATATAAATGTGTAAAATAAAGCCCATAAACATCCAAAAGGGGAAATAATATAGCATGGAACAATAAAAAATTATAGATACGTTGGAGACGTATCAAGCATCCCCAAGCTTAATTCCTGCTCGTCCTCGAGTAGGTAAATCATAAAATAGAATTTTTGATGTGGAATGCTACCTAGCATAATTCATAATGTAATGTTCTTTATTGTGGCATGAATGTTCAGATCCAAATGAATACAAAATAAAAGTTCATAATGATAAAAGAAATAGTAATACTTCAAGCATACTAATCAAAGTAATCATGTCTTCTCAAAATAGCATGGCAAAAGAAAGTTCATCCCTACAAAATCATATAGTTAGGCTATGCTTCATTTTCGTCACACAAAGATGTTCCCAACTTCTATACCCCCGATGACAAGCCAAGCAATTGTTTCATACTTAAATAATCTCAAACTTTTTCAACCTTCACGCAATACATGAGCGTGAGCCATGGATATAGCACTATGGGTGGAATAGAATATGATGATGGGGATTGTGTGGAGAAGACAAAAAAGGAGAAAGTCTCACATTGACGAGGATAATCAACGGGCTATGGAGATGCCCATCAATTGATGTCAAGATGAGGAGTAGGGATTGCCATGCAACGGATGCACTAGAGCTAATGAATGCTCAACAAAAGAAAACTAGTGGGTGTGCATCCAACTTGCTTGCTCACGAAGACCTAAGGCATTTGAGGAAGCCCATCGTAGGAATATACAAGCCAAGTTCTATAATGAAAAATTCCCACTAGTATGAAAAAGACAACTTTATGAGACTCACTATATGAAAAACATGGTGCTACTTTGAAGCACAATATATGAGACTCACTACATGAAGAACAAGGTGCTACTTTGAAGCAGAAGTGTGGTAAAAGGATAGTAGCATTGTCCCTTCTCTCTTTTTCTCTCATTTTTTTATTTTTTTATATATTTTTTATTTGGGCCTTTTCTCCTTTTTTTATGGCCTCTTTTTTTTCTTTTTCTTTTTTTTCGTCCGGAGTCTCATACTTGTGGGGGAATCATGGTCTCCATCATCCTTTCCTCACTTGGGACAGTGCTCTAAAAATGATGATCATCACACTTTTATTTTCTTACAACTCAACAATTACAACTCGAAACTAGAACAAGATATGACTCTATATGAATGCCTCCGACGATGTACCGGGATGGTGCAATGAATCAAGAGTGACAGGTATGAAAAATAATGCATGGTGGCTTTGCCACAAATACGATGTCAACTACATGATCATGCAATGGCAATACGACAAAAGTAAAGTATGTCATGATGATGAACGGAACGGTGGAAAGTTGCATGGCAATATATCTCGGAATGGCTATGGAAATACCATAATAGGTAGGTATGGTAGCTATTTTGAGGAAGATATAAGGAGGTTTATGTGTGATAGAGCATATCGTATCACGGGGTTTGGATGCACCAGCGAAGTTTGCACCAACTCTCAAGGTGAGAAAGGGCAATGCACGGTACCGAAGAGGCTAGCAAAGGCGGAAAGGTAAAAGTGCGTATAATCCATGGACTCAACATTAGTCAAAAGAACTCATATACTTATTGCAAAAATTTAGAAGTCATCAAAAATCAAGTACTACGCGCATGCTCCTAGGGGGATAGATTGGTAGGAAAAGACCATTGCTCGTCCCCGACCGCCACTCATAAGGATGCACAAGCCAGGTACACTTCATGTTTCAAATTTGTTACACAACTTTAACCATACGTGCATGCTATGGGATTTGCTAACTTTAACACAAGCATTCTTTAAATTCATAATCACCCAGCTAGCATGACTTTAATATCACTACCTCCATATCTCAAAACAATTATCAAGTATCAAATTGATCATAGCATCCAATTCACTTCCTATGATAGTTTTAATTATACCCAACTTGGATGCCTACCATTCTAGGACCAATTTTATGACCATAGCAAATACCATGCTGTTCTAAAAGACTATCAAAATAATATAAGTGAAGCATGAGAGACTAGCAATTTCTTCAAAATTAAGACACCACCGTGCTCTAAAAGATATAAGTGAAGCACTAGAGCAAAAACTATCAAGCTCAAAAGACATAAGTGAAGCACATAGAGTATTCTAGCAAATTCTAATCAAATAGGCTTCTACCAAAAGGTTTGTACAGCAAGTATGATTGTGGTAAACTAAAAAGCAAAGACTAATATAATACACGATGCTCCAAGCAAAACACTTATCATGTGGTGAATAAAAATATAGCCCCAAGTAAAGTTACCAATGAACGAAGACGAAAGAGGGGATGCCTTCCCGGGGCATCCCCAAGCTTAGGATTTTGGCTATTCTTGAATGTCTTGGGGTGCCTTGGGCATCCCCAAGCTTAGGCTCTTGCCACCCTTTACTCCATAGTCCATAAAATCTTTACCCAAAACTTGAAAACTTCACAACACAAAACTCAACAAGAAATCTTATAAGCTCCGTTAGTGAAAGAAAACAAAACCACCACATAAGGTACTGTAATGAAATCATTATTTATATTATTTGGTTTTAAACCTACTGTATTCCAACTTCTCTATGGATTATAAACTATTTTATTGGCCATAGATTCATCAAAATAAGCAAACAACATACGAAAAACAGAATCTGTCAAAAACAGAACAGTCGGTAGTAATCTGTAACTAACGCAAACTTCTGGAACTCAAAAAATTCAGAAAAAATAGGAAGACCTAGATAATTTGTTTATTGATCATAAGCAATTGGAATCACTATTTTATCACGTTCTGGTGATTTTTAAAAATTATTTTTCTGAGCCGAAAGTTTCTGGAAATTACAGCAAGATCAAATAACTATCATCCATGAAGATCCTATAGGTTCTACTTGGCACAAACACTAATTAAAACATAAAACCATATCTAAACAGAGGCTATATGGATTATTTATTCCTAAACAGAAGCAAAAACATAAAACATAAAGAAAATTGGGTTGCCTCCCAACTAGCGCTATCGTTTAACGCCCTTAGCTTGGCATAAAAGCGAAAATAGATCTAAGTGGTGCCGTAATAATAAGATAGATCTTGAAAGCTCATTTCATATTCCCTATGTTCGGCAGCAAATTTCCTTTGAGGCAAGAAAAAGTAATCAAAAGGGCTAAATTTAGTGGGACAAAAATCCCCAAGATCAATCATAGGAGGAACGGGTTCCTCCTTTGGCCCTTCATAGTGCACAACTATTTCATCACTAAAAGCATTCTTTTGGCAAAATCTTGTAAGCCTATACTCAAGAGAGTATCCTAGTTCATTGTTTCGAAGGGCGAAATCATTATTAAGTTCGTTAATGCAATCAACCAAGACATTAGTAGGAACCTTTTTTCTAAGGTTTTCACTAAAAGCGACATAGTCTGAAGATTGAAAACGTCTAATTTCCTCTTGATCATAGAGGATCGCTTCTATGGGAGGACGACCGACGTCCACCCTATAGTGCGCAAAGATTTCTTTGGCCTCTCTTATGATAAATCTAAACTCATGAGCCAAAAAGATAGTAACAAAGCGCTTAATGTAAGAGTGCTCAATATTAGAGAATTCTTGAAAATTCTTTGTATGCAAGAATGCATATGCATAAATTGTCTTTCAAGTTCAACTACAAGCATAGCGATAGCATCCGCAAGACTACTAGTTCTATGAAGAATAGAACAACCCATGGAAGGTAAAGCACCGACACAAGTAAAGAAATCTTGAATAACACCTTTGCCAATGATGTTACCACTACCGATTCGAAACTTTTTAGTATGCAAGATAGGGGGTTCATCGGCCGGAGCCTCGGGATTTTCTGTGTTATCATTATTGTCCATATCGATGAAAATCTCCCCAATTTCAGACATAGCGGCAAAGAGCGGCGAAAAAGAGAGGAGGAGACTGGGAAAGAGAGGCGAATAAAACGACAAGGGTGAAGTGGGGGAGAGGAAAACGAGAGGCAAATGGAAAATAATGTAAATGCGAGGGAGATGGGTTTGTGATGGGTACTTGGTATGTCTTGACTTGAGCGAAGACCTCCCCGACAACGGCGCCAGAAATCCTTCTTGCTACGTCTTGAGCTTGTGTTGGTTTTCCTCGAAGAGGAGAGGGTGATGCAGCAAGTGTAGCGTAAGTATTTCCCTCAGATTTTGAGAACCAAGGTATCAATCCAGTAGGAGGCTCCTCAAAAGTCCCACGCACCTACACAAACAAACTGAGAACTCGCAACCAACGCAATAAAGGGGTTGTCAATCCCTTCACGGCCACTTGCGAAAGTGAGATCTAATAAAGATAGTAAGATAAGATAAATATATTTTTGGTATTTTATAATATAGATGCAAAAAGTAAAGATGCAAATAAAAGTAGATTGAAAGCAAATATGATAAGAGATAGACCCGGGGGCCATAGGTTTCACTAGTGTATTCTCTCAAGATAGCATAAGTATTATGGTGGGTGAACAAATTACTGTCGAGCAATTGATAGAAAAGCGCATAGTTATGAGATTATCTAGGCATGATCATGTATATAGGCATCACGTCCATAACAAGTAGACCGACTCCTGCCTGCATCTACTACTATTACTCCACACATCGACCGCTATCCAGCATGCATCTAGAGTATTAAGTTCATAAGAACAGAGTAATGCATTAAGCAAGATGACATGATGTAGAGGGATAAACTCATGCAATATGATATAGACCCCATCTTGTTATCCTCGATGGCAACAATACAATACGTGCCTTGCAACCCTTTCTGTCACTGGGTAAGGACACCGCAAGATTGAACCCAAAGCTAAGCACTTCTCCCATGGCAAGAAAAACCAATCTAGTAGGCCAAACTAAACTTATAATTCGAAGAGACTTGCAAAGATAACTTAATCATACATAGAAGAATTCAGAGAAGATTCAAATATTATTCATAGATAAACTTGATCATAAACCCACAATTCATCGGATCTCGACAAACACACCGCAAAAAGAGTTTACATCGAATAGATCTCCACAAGAAAGGGGGAGAACATTGTATTGAGATCCAAAAAGAGAGAAGAAGCCATCTAGCTAATAACTATGGACCCGTAGGTCTGTGGTAAACTACTCACAACTCATCGGAGAGGCTATGGTGTTGATGTACAAGCCCTCTGTGGTTGATTCCCCCTCCGGCAGAGTGCCGGCAAGGGCTCCAAGATGAGATCTTGCGGATACAGAAGGTTACGGCGGTGGAAATTGTGTTTCGTGGTGCTCCTAGATGTTTTCGGGGTACGTAGGTATATATAGGAGGAAGAAGTACGTCGGTGGCTGCCCGAGGGGCCCACGAGACAGGGGGAGCACCCTCCTATCTCATGGCTTCCTCGGAAGCTTCTCGACTTGCACTCCAAGTCCTCTGGATCACGTTCGTTCCAAAAATCACGCTCCCGAAGGTTTCATTCCGTTTGGACTCCGTTTGATATTCCTTTTCTTCAAAATACTAAAATAGGCAAAAAACAGCAATATGGGTTGGGCCTCCGGTTAGTAGGTTAGTCCCAAAAATGATATAAATGTGTAAAATAAAGCCCATAAACATCCAAAAGGGGTAATATAATAGCATGGAACAATAAAAAATTATAGATACGTTGGAGACGTATCATGGGCCAGTCTCGGAGAGAACCCGTGGCGCGGCCCGGGAACATCCACATCACCCTGGCGGTTCAGACATGGCGAGTGGCGTCGTTCGCGCGCCAGGCGACGAGCCGCCAGTTGCGGGCTCCGGAGACGGAGTCGGGCCCCCCGCAGGCGGCGCGGGGTCCTCCAGGGGCGCCGCCATCCCGCTAGACGGCGGCACGGCAGCCTCCAAGACACCAACACCAGCGCCCACGGCGCGCTCTTCCTAGGTTGTGCGTGATGAGAAGCGTCACCCTGCTGGTGACCCTGCGCGCCGCCCTGGGAAGAGTCCCGTGTGCCCATCACATGATGAGGAGGGCCAGCATGCGCGTCGAGGTGCTGACGGAGGTGGCGAACGGTTGCGGGGCCGTGACACCCAGCTCTCGCCGCCACCCACGCCAGCGGAGGCCCTAGCACGCGCGCAGCTGCTCCTCGATTTTCCTCCCGCCGCGGAGAAGCTTGACGAATGGAGGGCCACCGTCCGGAGCCTCGTCGGCATCGCCAACAACGATGAGTTGCGGCCGGCGGGACCCGTAGGCCGTCGCTCCACCGGGCTATCGCGTGCCAGCGGAGGCCATGCCGGTGGCGGCGCGGCTACGGTGTACTCCCCACCTCCATCCCGACCGCCCCGGGCGTTGGTTCATCGTGACAACGCTCGCGACGACATCTCCATCGCTTCGTCCGACCCGCGCACCAACCGCGATCAGCGTCAAGTCCTTCGGGAGCAGGCTCATGAGGACGCTCGAACTACGATCGAGCGCCGACGGGACCCACGCGACCGGGTGAAGAGGCGCAGAAGAAGAAAATGGTACAACTCCCAGTTTACTTCGTCAGCTCCCTCTTGCAGGGGGCTAGGTCAAGGTACTCAGGTGTGCAAAAGCTGCTCTTCGGCCTCCTTATGGCTTCGAGGAAGCTGCGCCATTACTTCCAAGTGCACGAGATCATGGTAGTCACCCGCCTCCCATTGCAACGGATACTGCATAACCCATATGCAACGGGGAGGATCGTGGAATGGGCCCTGGAGCTGTCAGGTTTTGGTTTGAAGTTCGAAAGTACCTCGACGATTCAGAGCAGAGTCTTGGCGGAGTTTGTTGCGGAATGGACCTCAACGCCCGACGAAGAGGTACAGGAGACCACTCTCCCCGCCAAGGAAACGAGCCACAACTGTGTCATGTACTTTGATGGTGCCTTCTCACTGCAAGGCGCCGGTGGTGGTGTGCTGCTTGTCGCACCCACCAGAGAGCACCTCAAGTATGTCGTCCAGATGCACTTCCCCCGGGAGATGTCAACCAACAACACCGCCGAGTACGAGGGTTTGCTTGCCGGTCTCAGGATCGCAGCAGACCTCGGAGTTAAAAAGCTCATCGTCAGGGGCGACTCACAGCTCGTCGTCAGGCAGATCAACAAAGATTATGAAAGTCCGTTGATGGAAGCTTACATGGATGAGGTGAGGAAACTGGAGGAGCGCTTTGATGGTATACAAGCGGAGCATGTCCCTCGGGCGGAGAACGACATCGCCGACTACCTGGCAAAGCGCGCTGCCCTCAAGCTACCTGTGGAACCAGGTACTTTTGTGCTTCAGTTAACCCAACCATCCGTTGAGCCGTCAACCGGGCAGAACAAGCGGAGGAAGCTAGGCCCCGGCAAGTACTTCCCCACCGAGCTCCCCGGAGCCGCCGGCGAAGATGTTGCCGCGGATGCCGATCCTGCCGCGGGACAGCCGACTCCGGCAGGACCTCAGGTCATGGCCGTGGAGGCGGCCGCTCCCGTGGCAGAAGAGATGTCTTTGGTCCTTGTCGTCGAGCCAAAGGCTCCGGCATGGGCGTAGCACACCATCCGATTCCTTCAAAAAGGAGAGCTTCCTGAGGAACAGGCAGAGGCAGAAAGAGTAGCCCGCCGGTCTGCTCTGTACCAATTCGTTGATAACGTATTGTACAGGAGAAGACCGAATGGGGTGAAATTGATGTGCATCTCCCGGGAGGAAGGACTAAAGCTGTTGGCAGAAATACATGGAGGTATATGTGGCTCCCACATAGGGTCAAGAGCCATCAAGTTCACAAAGTGGCCAGAGGTGGAAGCAGTGAGGAAGGTGACAGCGCAGTCAGCCATCAAGTTCTTCAAGGGACTAGTGTGCCGTTTTGGGGTGCCCAACAGGATCATCACCAACAACGGCACACAGTTCACAAGCCATGCCTTCATGCAATACATTGAGGATCTCGGTAGCAGGTCTGTTTTGCTTCCGTGGCACACCCACGGAGCAACGGCCAAGCGGAGAGAGCAAATGCTGAAGTCCTGCGAGGCTTAAGGACGAAGACTTTTGACAGGCTGCACAAGAGCGAAAGGCGCTGGATTGATGAGTTGCCGGCGGTTCTTTGGTCGATCAGAACGACGCCAAATCGAGCCACCGGCCAGACACACTTTGCCCTGGTTTACGGGGCAGAAGTAGTTCTCCCCACAGAAATCATATACGGGTCACCTCGAGTGCTTGCTTATGATGAGCTTGAGCAAGAGCGATTGCGGCAAGATGACGTGACGCTCCTTGAGGAAGATCGTCTCCGGGCGGCTGTGAGAGTAGCACGCTACCAGCAAGCCTTGCGTCGCTACCATAGCCGCAAGGTTCATGCTCGGAAATTTGAGGAAGGCGACCTTGTTCTTCGGCACGTTCAGTCGACCAAGAATTCCAACAAGTTGACGCCGAAGTGGGAAGGCCCTTATCGGGTAATACGAGTCACAGGCCTGGCGCAGTCCGCCTGGAGACCGAAGATGTCGTCCCAGTGAGCAACTCCTGGAACATCGAGCATCTTCGCAAGTTTTACCCATTAGGCGCGGCTTGCCGGGCCTCCCGGCAAGCCACCTTTTGTACAAGCTTTGCCGACAAGGCATGTGACCCTTTGTACAGAGCCAGGCGCGGACCCTGAGCATAAATAAATCAAGTGCTGGCGCCCTAAGTTATAGCATGCATGCTAGGTTGAGTCTCTTCCTTGGTTAGGGTTGATAGTGCTTAGCGGCGGCTAACCCCTAGCTTAGAGGTCGAGTGCGCGTCTCTCTGTTCTTCTTTGTCTTCTTTGGTTCGCAGGACACATGAATATCCTTGCCGAGCTGCTTTGGAAGAAAGGGGACGGACCGGCGTCCAGGCCCCGGCAAGCCTGTATTGCCGGGGGCTACAAGAGCGAAGATCCACCCGCGGCAAGCCAAGGTTGCCGGGGGCTGCAGATTCAGATAAGTTCTCTATCCCTTATCATGTGTTTCATTATGGACTGAGGTATGTGAAACCTCGTTTTATCCTTAGGCTACCGTGCTCCCCTCATTCCGGACCCTATGACTCGTCTCCTGGGACCGAGTTTGGTCGTGGTCGCGGCAACAAGGAAATGAAACGAGGAGCCTAAGCCCACCTCATCCCTGCCTCCGCCAAGGGCGTGAGAAAGGTCGAGCGAAGTGGGGGGACGGCAAGGCCTATTGCCGGGCGAGAAAACGTTTATCTTAAAGGTAACAAGGATTTACTCCTTGTCGTGGGTTTCACCTGCGAACGAAAAACCCGGCAAACATCCCTTTTTCATTAAAAAACATCCCGTACAGGTACAGTTCATACGAAATGAAGAACATGAACAAGGGGATTACAAGTTCTAAAGTTAATAAAGGCCCGCTGGCTTACAAACTAAAAAAGAGATAAGATGCCCATAATCCCTTTCTTGTCCCTCTCCTCAGGAGGCAGGTCAAGGAGGAGAAAGGGAGAATGGGCGCCTAGGCGAGCTACGAGCAGCAGAAAGCACCAAGAGAACACCTCGGTGGCCGTCCACGGGCGGGCCGGTGATGACGGTGCCGGGAAAGGAGCTGGAAGACGAGGCGGCAGGACCGGCAATACCTGATGAAGGCGTCAGTGCCCGCGTACTCTGAGTTGACGGCCTTGCCGCCTGCACTCTTGCTCTTTCGCAGCTTCCCGACGCTAGCCGCCCAAGGAGACGGCCCCGAGAAGTTCAAGGAGCTGGCCCTGCCCCCGGCAAACCTCTGCCGGAGGAGCGGCCAGGTCCAGATGCTGCTGTTGCCGCACTCGCCCAGGCGCGGGGCATCCGACGCCTAGTCGGACTCGTCCCCGCTATCTGCCCCGCTGTCTTCCTCGTCACTTTCACTCGAGGAAGAGCTTCCATCGTCAGAATCTCCATCGGAAGAGCTCTCCACGCAGCACTTCAGGCGAGTCTGCTACCTCTTGAGCACTGCGTTGGATTTCCCCAAAGAGGAGAGGATGATGCAGCAAAGTAGCGTAAGTATTTCCCTTAGTTTTTGAGAATCAAGGTATCAATCCAGTAGGAGGCCACGCACAAGTCCCTCGTACCTGCACAAAACGATAGCTCCTCGCAACCAATGCGATTAGGGGTTGTCAATCCCTTCACGGTCACTTACGAGAGTGAGATCTGATAGAGATGATAAATAATATTTTTGGTATTTTTGGTATAGAGATGCAAAGTAAAAAATCAAAGGCAAAGTAAAAACAAAGCAAGTATTAAAGTGATGGAGATTGATATGATGAGAATAGACCCGGGGGCCATAGGTTTCACTAGTGGCTTCTCTCAAGAGCATAAGTATTCTACGGTGGGTGAACAAATTACTGTTGAGCAATTGACATAATTGAGCATAGTTATGAGTATATCTAGGTATGATCATGTATATAGGCATCACGTCCGAGACAAGTAGACCGAAACGATTCTGCATCTACTACTATTACTCCACTCATTGACCGCTATCCAGCATGCATCTAGAGTATTAAGTTAAAAATAGAGTAACGCCTTAAGCAAGATGACATGATGTAGAGGGATAAATTCATGCAATATGGTAAAAAACCCATCTTGTTATCCTCGATGGCAACAATACAATACGTGCCATGCTGCCCCTACATCCTTTGGGAAAGGACACCGCAAGATTGAACCCAAAGCTAAGCACTTCTCCCATTGCAAGAACTACCAATCTAGTTGGCCAAACCAAACGGATAATTCAAAGAGACTTGCAAAGATAACCAATCATACATAAAAGAATTCAGAGAAGATTCAAATATTATTCATAGATAAGCTGGATCATAAACCCACAATTCATCAGCCTCAACAAACACACCGCAAAAAGAAGATTACATCGAAGAAGATTACATCGAATAGATCTCCACTTGAGAGGGGGAGAACATTGTATTGAGATCCAAAAGGAGAGAAGAACTCATCTAGCTACTAGCTATGGACCCGTAGGTCTGAAGTAAACTACTCACACTTCATCGGAGGGGCTATGGTGATGATGTAGAAGCCCTCCATGGTGGATGCCCCTCCGTGGAGCTCGGAACAGGCCCCAAGATGGGATCTCGTGGATCTGAGGAAGTTCGGCGGTGGAATTAGGTTTTGGCTCCTGTTCTGATCGTTTGGGGGTACGTAGGTATATATAGAAGGACGGAGTACGTCGGTGGAGCAACAGGGGGCCCACGAGGCAGGGGGCGCGCCCTAGGGGGGCGCCCCCCACCCTCGTGACCGCCTCTTTTGTTCCTTGGAGTAGGGTCCAAGTCCCCTGGATCACGTTCGGTTAGAAAATCACGTTTCCGAAGGTTTCATTCCGTTTGGACTCCGTTTGATATTCCATTTCTTTGAAACACTGAAATAGGCAAAAAACAACAATTCTGGGTTGGGCCTCCGGTTAATAGGTTAGTCCCGAAAATAATATAAAAGTGGAAAATAAAGCCCAATATAGTCCAAAACAGTAGATAAAGTAGCATGGAGCAATCAAAAATTATAGATACGTTGGAGACGTATCAGGCATCCCCAAGCTTAATTCATGCTCGTCCTCGAGTAGGTAAATGATAAAAAGAGAATTTTTTATGCGGAGTGATACTTTGGCATAATTATAATGTAAATCTTCTTAATTGTGGTATGAATATTCAGATCCGAATGAAGACAAAATAAAAGTTTCATATTGATAAAAGAAATAGTGATACTTCAAGCATACTAATCAAAGTAATCATGTCTTCTCAAAATAGCATGGCAAAAGAAAGTTCATCCCTACAAAATCATATAGTTAGGCTATGCTTCATTTTCGTCACACAAAGATGTTCCTAACTTCTATACCCCCGATGACAAGCCAAGCAATTGTTTCATACTTAAATAATCTCAAACTTTTTCAACCTTCACGCAATACATGAGCGTGAGCCATGGATATAGCACTATGGGTGGAATAGAATATAATGATGGGGCTTGTGTGGAGAAGACAAAAAAAAGAGAAAGTCTCACATTGACGAGGATAATCAACGGGCTATGGAGATGCCCATCAATTGATGTCAAGATGAGGAGTAGGGATTGCCATGCAACGGATGCACTAGAGCTATAAACGAATGCTCAACAAAAGACTAGTGGGTGTGCATCCAACTTGCTTGCTCATGAAGACCTAGGGCATTTGAGGAAGCCCATCGTAGGAATATACAAGCCAAGTTCTATAATGAAAAATTCCCACTGGTATAAAAAGACAACTTATGAGACTCACTATATGAAAAACATGGTGCTACTTTGAAGCACAATATATGAGACTCACTACATGAAGAACAAGGTGCTACTTTGAAGCACAATATATGAGACTCACTACATGAAGAACAAGGTGCTACTTTGAAGCACAAGTGTGGAAAAAGAGATAGTAACATTGCCCTTTTTATTTATTTTCTTTTTTTGGCCCTTTCTTTTTTTTTCTTTTTGGCCTTTCTCTTTTTTTGGGCAATGCTCTAATAATGATGATCATCACACTTCTATTGATTACAACATAAGGATTACAACTCAAAACTAGAACAAGATATGAATCTATATGAATGCCTCCGGCGGTGTACCGGGATGGTGCAATGAATCAAGAGTGACATGTATGAAAAAATAATGCATGGTGGCTTTGCCAAATATACGATGTCAACTACATGATCATGCAATGGCAATATGACAAAAGTAAAGTATGTCATGATGATGATGAACGGAACGGTGGAAAGTTGCATGGCAATATATCTCGGAATGGCTATGGAAATGCCATAATAGGCAGGTATGGTGGCTGTTTTGAGGAAGATATAAGGAGGTTTATGTGTGATAGAGCGTATCATATCACGGGGTTTGGATGCACCGGCGAAGTTTGCACCAACTCTCAAGGTGAGAAAGGGCAATGCACGGTACCGAAGAGGCTAGTAATGGCGGAAAGGTAAAAGTGCGTATAATCCATGGACTCAATATTAGTCAAAAGAACTCATATACTTATTGCAAAAATTTAGAAGTCATCAAAAATCAAGTACTACGTGCATGCTCCTAGGGGGATAGATTGGTAGGAGAAGACCATCGCTCGTCCCCGACCGCCACTCATAAGGATGCACAGGCCAGGTACACTTCATGTTTCAAATTTGTTACACAACTTTAACCATATGTGCGTGCTACGGGATTTGCTAACTTCGACACAAGCATTCTTTAAATTCATAATCACCCAACTAGCATGACTTTAATATTACCACCTCCATATCTCAAAAAAATTATCAAGTATCAAACTTTTCTTTAGTATTCAACGCACTCAAAAGAAAGTTTCACATATCTTGAATACCAAGTATATTAATTTTAAGCAAATTACCATGCTATTAACGACTTTCAAAATAATCTAAGTGAAGCATGAGAGATCAATAGCTTCTTTAAAACAAATCCACCACCATGCTCTAAAAGATCTAAGTGAAGCACTAGAGCAAAAATTATCGCGCTCAAAAGATATAAGTGAAGCACAATGAGCAAAACTATCAAGCTCAAAAGATATAAGTGAAGCACAAAGAGTATTCTATCAAATTCCAATTTATGTATGGCTTTCTCAAAAGGTGTGTACAGCAAGGATGATTGTGGTAGACGAACAAGCAAAGAAGAAAATAATACAAGACGCTCCAAGCAAAACACTTATCATGTGGTGAATAAAAATATAGCTCCAAGTAAATTACCGATGGAAGTAGACGGAAGAGGGTATGCCTTCCGGGGCATCCCCAAGCTTTGACTTTTTGGTGTCCTTGGATTATCTTGGGGGTGCCATGGGCATCCCCAAGCTTAGGCTCTTGCCACTTCTTGTTCCATAATCCATCAAAACAATTTACCCAAAACTTGAAAACTTCACAACACAAAACTCAATAGAAATCTTGTGAGCTCCGTTAGAGAAAGAAAACAAAAGACTACTTTAAGGTACTGTAATGAACTCATTCTTTATTTATATTGGTGTTAAACCTACTGTATTCCAACTTCTCTATGGATTATAAACTATTTTACTAGCCATAGATTCATCAAAATAAGCAAACAACACATGATAAACAGAATCTGTCAAAAACAGAACAGTCTGTAGTAATTTGTAACTAACGCAAACTTCTGGAACTCAAAAAAATCTACCAAAATTAGACGACCTAGAGAATTTGTTTATTGATCATCATCAATTGGAATCAGTACTTTATCACGTTCTGGTGATTTTTAATAATTCGGGCACTGAGCGCAAAGTTTCTGGAAATTACAGCAAGATCAAATAACTATCATCCAAGAAGATCCAATAGGTCTAGCTTGGCACAAACACTAATTAAAACATAAAACCACATCTAAACAGAGGCTAGATGGATTATTTATTCCTAAACAGAAGCAAAAGCAAAAAACTAAAAATAAAATTGGGTTGCCTTCCAACAAGCGCTATCGTTTAACGCCCCTAGCTAGGCATAAAAGCAAGGATAGATCTAGGTATTGCCATCTTTGGTAGGCAATTCTTCAATGAGGCATCTACCTTCTTTAGAATTTTCTTTCTTTCTAGTAATTATCAAATTTTTAGGAAAAGGATCAAAAGATTCATTCATAGCAAATGGTTCCTTAATGATGGCAAAAAGATTGGGATGAACACTTATAGATTTAAGATCCGCAGTTTCCTTACTAGATGATTCACCCTTATTCTTAGGAACATAAATAAACTTAGTACTTTTAGTAGATGAACTTGGAGTGTTTTTACGGAAGAAAAAGCACATCCCAAGTTGGTAATGATACCCTCAAGTTTATCGATTCTAGTGGAATCTAAATTTATTTTCTCATTAACTATGGGTTCCTTTTCTTTAATATTTTCAAAGTCATTCCTACCTTAGATCCATATTGGGTAATTTGATTGTGGATCTTTTTATCAAGATTTTCAATTGATTCAATGGTAGCAACTTTATTCTCAATAATTTCAAGTATTTGCATAACATGCTCCAAAGTTAACATAGTTCCATTAACCAAAAGAGGTGGTGAGCCAAATAAATCTATTAAAGCATTATAAGAATCAAAAGTATGGCTACCCAAGAAATTCCCTCCGGTAATGGTATCAAGGATATATATATTCCAAGGATTAGCACCTACATAAAAATTACGAAGAAGAATTGAAGTAGATTGCTTCCTGGTAGATCTATTTTGAGCATGGCAAATTCTATACCAGGTCTTATAGATTTTCTCCCTCCCTTTGCTTAAAATTTAGAACTTCATTCTCGGGAGATAACAGAGAACATATGAGACTAGTCATGACGACAAGCACACGAGCAAACAAAAGGCAAGCGGGAAAAGGAGGAGGAGATTGGGAAAGAGAGGGTGAATAAAACGGCAGGGGTGAAGTGGGGGAGAGGAAAACGAGAGGCAAATGGCAAATAATGTAATGCGAGAGATAGGAATTGTGATGGGTACTTGGTATGGTTGACTTGCTCTTGCGTGAGCCTCCCCGGCAACGGCGCCAGAAATTCTTCTTGCTACCTCTTGAGCACTGCGTTGGATTTCTGTAACGCCCTCGATGCGGCTATATCTCCCACGTGTCGAAGCACGACTTAGAGGCATAACCGCATTGAAAGCAATGTCGCAAGTGAGGTAATCTTCACACAACCCATGTAATACATAAGGGAAAGAGATACATAGTTGGCTTACAATCGCCACTTCACACAATACATGAGTAAAGCATTACATCATACAGATACAATCAAGGTCCGACTACGGAACCAAAATAAAAGAAGACTACCCCAAATGCTACACAGATCCCCGATCGTCCCAACTGGGCTCCACTACTGATCAACTGAAATGAAACAACACAATGAACAAGATCTTCATCGAGCTCCTCCTTGAGCTCGGATGCGTCACCTGCACGGTTTCATCGGCACCTGCAAACTGGTTTTGGAAGTATCTGTGAGTCACGGGGACTCAGCAATCTCACACCCGCGACATCAAGACTATTTAAGCTTATGGGTAGGAGAAGGTAGTGAGGTGGAGCTGCAGCAAGCGACTAGCATATCTGGTGTCTAACATACGCAAATGAGAGCGAGAAGAGAAGGCAAAAGCACGGTCGAACAACTGTGATCAAGAAGTGATCCTAGAACAACCTACGTCAAACATAACTCCAACACCGTGTTCACTTCCCGGACTCCGCCGAGAAGAGACCATCACGGTTACACACTTGATTGATGTATTTTAATTAAGGTCAACTTCGGGTTTTCTACAACTGACATTAACAAATTCCCATCTGCCTCATAACATGGGCACGGCTTTGAAAGATAAAACCCTGCGGGGTGTCCCAACAGCCCATGATAAGCTCTCGCGATCAACGAAGGATATTCCTTCTCCCAGGAAGACCCGATCAGTCTCGGAATCCCGGCTACAAGACATTTCGGCAGTAATAAAACAAGACCAGCAAAGCCGCCCGATGTGCCGACAAATCCCGATAGGAGGCGCACGTACCTCGTTCTCGTGGCACACCGGATAAGTCAAGCTACGAGTAAAACCAAGCCTCGAGTTTCCCGTGGTGGCCCCTTGGTTCTTTCGGTTCGGACCAACACTCGGAGGAGCACTGGCCCGGGGGGCTAAAATAAAGATGACCCTTGAGTCTGCAGAACCCAAGGAAGGGGTATATGTGGTAGGTAGTCAAATGGTAAAACCAAGGTTGGGCCTTCTTTGGAGGAGTCTTATTCAAAGCGAACTGTCAAGGGGTCCCATAAATCACCCAACCGCGTTAGGGACGCAAAATCCGGGAACATAATACCGATATGGCGGAAACTAGGGCGGCAAGAGTGGAACAAAACACTAGGCATAAGGCCGAGCCTTCCACCCTTTACCAAGTATATAGATGCATTAATTAAATAAGATATATTGTGATATCCCAACAAGTAAACATGTTCCAACAAGGAACAACATCTCCATGTTCAACAAGGAACAAACTTCATCTTCACCTGCAACTAACAACGCTATAAGAGGGCTGAGCAAAGCGGTAACATAGCCAAACAACGGTTTGCTAGGAAAGGATGGTTAGAGGCTTGACATGGCAACATGGGAGGCATGATATAGCAAGTGGTAGGCATCGTAGCATAGGCATAGCAAAAGAGCGAGCATCTAGCAAGCAAAGATAGAAGTGATTTCGAGGGTATGATCATCTTGCCTGAAATCCCCAAGGAAGAAGAACGAGTCCATGAAGAAGACAAGCGGACGTAGTCGAGCGAATCCTCACAACTCCGGAAGGAAACCGAAGCTAACGAGAGAAGCAACCCGGAAACAAACAAACAACATGGTAAACCAACAAGCACAAACATGGCATGATGCACAACCAAGTATGATGCATGTCCGGTTTAAATAGCATGGCATGGCAATATGCACAAACAAAACTACAAGTTAAATGGAGCCCAATATGCAGCGAGTTGCATATTGATGGCACCACATCAATTATTTAGTTCTCTCTCGGTTATGTACCCAATAATATTAAATATTGGTTAACATGGCAAGTGGTGAAGCATATCAAAACTATACCATCTAAACAATTTAAATGGGGCCGGACATAAAAACAACAAATCCGGTAAATCCCCATATGCATTTAGCAATTTAATGCAACAACAATTTTAAACATTTAAATGTTGTTATCATGATGCGGATGACATATGCAAGTTTTATGCAATTTTATGAAAATGTTGACATGAGCATGTTATGAAGCATTTGGTCATAGGGGTGCCACGGCAACGACAACGGAAATGGTGCCACGGCAACATTCCGATGATCCGACAACTCGTCGAGATGTCGGTGCAAAAGAAAGTGTGGATGTGCGGAACATGCAAAAGATGGTGGGGTGATCCCGGTTACCGGGTTCCCACGGGTTAGTGGCAAGGAAACGAGTGACAATTCGGACACGGTGCAAACACGAGCATCTCATACCACACACATTCATTCTCGAAAGGTCGTCTCGACGGTTATACCTTTGAAGCGTGTGTTTTCGAAGCAGTTCGGGTTCGGCGAGGGAAAAGTAGTGGTACACGGGTCGTAGTGGAAGTAGTCGTTCTCATGACGGTAGTGGAAGTAGTTGTACTATCGGTCCACGACGACGGTAGTGGAAGTAGTGGTACACGTTTTCGTAGCCGTCCGGGGTCGTCGGTAGAGGTACTTTGTGTCCGGTGCGGTACTTGGCGAATCCAAGACGTAGAGGTACACTTGTTGAAGCGGAACTTGACGAAATCCATCTGGAGGTAGCCATCCGTGGTCGTACTCATGTTGACGTGCAACACAATGGTCTTGATGGATCGAAGTCGAACTTGGTGGTTTGTATGGTCACCGTAGATGAACTTGGCGACAGTGATTCTTGTGCTCACGAAACGGCAAGGAGACACAGAACGCAGAGGCCGAGAGATGGCGAGGCAGATAGAGGGCCTTGAGAGGATCTGAGCGAGGTGGTTGTCCATGGCAGCGTCGGGTAGGGCTCGAGCTCGGACTCGAGGCAGAAGGGAAGGAGAGGGCGTGCCGGGTCTGCTGGAACTGCAGGTCATCGGCGAGGAGGCTAGGGATGCGGATGACTGCGTGCGAGAAGAGCAATGGCAGCAGGGCGCGGTCGAGAGCAAGCAGAGGCTGGGCATCGCCTTGGCGCGGCTTGGCAAGGGGAGCAGAGGAACGGCGAGCTGGGGCGCGAGGCACGGAGACCTAAGGCGCGACTGCAGTGCAGGAGGCGGCCATGGCGCTGCCGTGGCGATAGCTCGGGTCATGAGCGAGGAGGAGAAGGAGAGATGGGGCGCAGAGGAGGTCCGGCCTGGTCCGCTTCTTCGGTGAGGGCAGAACGTGGGGTCTGGCGCTGGAGACGCAGGCGTGCAAGCGTGGGGATCAGGACGAGGGCGCGGCACTGCCTTCTCTCTATGGCGGCGTTAGGAGGAAGGAGGGGATCGAGGGGAGTGGCCACATGAGCGAGGGTAGGTGACGGCGCTGAGGGGAAAACGAGAGGGAGAGATGGGGATCGATGGGAGGCTGTCTAGGGTTAAGGGTTGGGGCGAGCTGGGCCTTGGGCCATGGAGGAGCTGGGCTGCAGATGGGCCTAGATGGTCTGTTGGGCTCTCTCTCACTCTAAAAATAAAAAATAAAACAGAGATGAGAAGGAAAAGAAAAAGATGTTAGAGGTGGAGCTTGAGCAGGAGGGTATTTTTCTCTTACTCATAAAAAATGAGCTCGTTCCAAGAAAAATGGTGTGGGCAAGATTGCAAGAATTAAATTCAAAGTCATTTGAATTTAATTCAAATGGTTTGAACAAGGACAAGGATTTAGAAGTGTCCAAAAATGTTGAGATTTTTGGTGGAGCTCCGAAAAATGATGAAGGAAATTATGGACAAGGTTGGAGACCAAGAATTGAGATAACAAAGGCATTGGGATTTATTTGCAAGTGTGTTATGATCAATTCCAAATAAATGGAATAATTTTATTATGGCTCCCTAATAATAGTAGGAGACTTTGAATATGTTTTAAAGAGAAATCACCATGTGAATATCCCTCGATTTAAATAGATCAACGATCTATGCAATTTATTTAGGTGAGTTTTCAAAAGGGGTTGCATGATGACATGATGCAATACACATGATGCAAGGATGAATGCAACGAACAAAACAAATCACATGACGAATCTCGGAATACAAGGAAGGCATCTGGAGCGTCGGACTCAGGGCGTCACAACACTCCACCACTACGAGAGGATCTCGTCCCGAGATCTGGGAAGGCGCCGGAGAGAAAACGGAAGAGGAAGAGAGGAGGTAAAACTAAGTTGCTTCTTTGACAAACGAGTGAAACCAATGAACCTCGAGAGGTTGAAAACTTGAAAGAATAACACAATAGAGTTGAACGAAATTGAGAGCATTCGATGAAAATAGAAACAAGGAACACCATGTGAACCTTGGGGGTTGCAAAGCTATGAATGACGAGTACAATGGACAAGAAGGAATTGGAACCACTCTGGTTGAAACGAGATAAGAATGAATAAGAATGATATAATTTTGGCAGCACTCCGACTGTAAATGGAAGGAATTGAACATGAACTTGAGAAGATGGGATGATACTGATGAAATAAACAACACACTGCCTCCGGAACTATTGAAAGAATGGCACAAGGGGTAAGAAAGATTTCAGACCGCACTCTGGTTAAATGGATTAGCAAGAAAAGAATATAATCTTGGCAAAACGAGATGATGGGACGAAGAGAGCAACATCACAATGCCTCCGGAAGAAACAATAGAAGATAGATCATTGGAATAATAGAATGGAGAAGAAAATGCCAACTTCTGCCACAAATGAGCTTCGAAAGCACCCTTCCAAGAAGGTTATAACGGAGTTGTTGGAAAACCAACAACGAAAAGAATAAGCTTGCAGTGGGATTATGGAAACATCTCAACACTTGAGGTGAAATTATTCCACTAACGAAAAACAATTGTTTGTTTGAGATCAAAGAAGAGATGAAAAACTTCTTTCGCCAAGAGGATAGAGAGATAAACTTGGATCATTGATAAGCACCACAATTGGCAACATTCCTTCGGAAAGGCTTTAGGTGAAATCTAAACCAAGATAACTCCAAGGAAGATATTGATGGATTTAAATATCTCATTCTTGACAACAAGTGAATCATGAAACATGAATGAAACTGTCAAAATGACATAACACCACCTCAAAAGATAAGGTCGAAATAATTGCACTTCGGAATGCAAGATGAAGAATGCTTGAACTCCTCAAAACAAAACATGTGTTGAGCACCATGTTTAATTTTGAGTATAGCTTGGCGGATCTTAACTCCGAGAGAAATCTTGATGAACAATTGAAGAATGAAAAGAATCCTTGATGAAGCACCATGTAGAGCCTCCATGAAGAACTCCGGTAAGAAAAGGATGATAAAAGAAAGAGAAGTTGAAAACACAAGGTGAAGCCTTGCAGTGATAAGATGAAGCTTCGCGATGATATAATGAGAAAACTTGGAACTCCGGAAAGAAAAGATGAAGCATCTCGGACCGAGAATGTGATATGATGAACAAACTCCGGAAAGAAGAGATGAACAACTTAGAACTGAGAAATTGATACCATTACGAACTCCGGAAGAATGAATCAATCACTTGGATGAAACAAGAACAAGAATTATGTTATGCGTATCCTTCACCAATTTAAATTGATGACAAGCAACGAATTAGGCATACTACTTATTCTCGTTGAAAAGGGATTGAAGAGAGATATTGCTCAACTTGGGAAGGTCTTCAACGATCCGCCGGTAGGATTTGGAAACAACAAATGAATTGATATGATAATGAAGGAAGTGAAATCTTGAACGAACCACCATAAGAATTGAAATTGAACGTAGCAAAGGCACAATTCACCGGGAAGAATTGGAAAACGAATGAAGATGCTTGAGAGAATTTAGATACAAGAGAATGAAGAGATCATGAACTGATTAGAGGATATTTGAACGATGCACCGGTAAGATTTGGAGAACAAGAGCTGAAAGCTGGAATGAATAATTCTGAGATGACGGGCTCAGAAGAATCAAACTGAAAAGACTCCTGAATTGCTCCGGATGGGTGAAAAGAATTCTCACAATCGAAAACAACTATAAGAGGGCGGCATCAAACTAGAACCACGCATCTTTGGAAGAACGGTTAAGGATTTAGGAGGAACTCTTCTTCGGTCTTCACATGTTGAGAATGACGATGAGAAACATCACCATGAATTGTTGAGAAACTCGGAAGGATTAAAAGAGGAAAGGTTGAGCCAAAGATGAGAAAAAAATTGAAAGCGACCTTGGAGAAGGCATGTGGTGATGAAAATTCATTCTTACGTCACACTTGAAAAGAATTTGAGAATAACCCGGAAAGAATTAGCAGAGTCGGGTAAGATCCTGGAAAAAGACACGTGGGTTAGGGCCCACTCAAAAGAACCACTGTTGAGCGATTGCTTGAAAAGAGAGATTGCACCGGTTGAATTAAATGGCTTGAATGAGATAGCATCCTCAAAAGAACTTGAGTGAATTGAGAATGGAAACTTGAATCTTCTGAGATATCTTCATCACTCCGGAACAAATGAATAGCGAGAGGTGAATGATTAATTGGTGCATCGGAATGGGAAAGCATTGTGAAAAGAGGAAAAGGGATAAGATCAACACCGAAATCTTGAACTAAATCCACCGGAGAAGAAAAGAATGAAGAATGATAAACTTGAAGCTTCCTTTAGCATCTTCATGAGAATCACCGGATAAGAGCATTGAGGAAAAGAATGAAGAGACTTCACATCCATACGATGGATATTTGATTAAGAAATCTGAGTCCTTGAAGAAAAGGGTGGGAGGGCGGGAAAACAAAGACAACTTGGGGGCGGATGAAACGAACAACGTTGAGAAAAGCTTAGAATTGATCTCGCGAATGTTGAAATGATCGGATCCACTTGAACAGAAGCACGTCGGTTGGAAAGGAATTAACATGGCAACCTCCATGATCAAGAAGGATTAGTGTTCACATAGAAATATGAGAACACCGTTTAGGAAAGGTATGGAATCAACACTTGACATTGAAGCAACTCGAATACCACAAGTTAAAACAAAACAAAGGAGTGGCTTGCAGAATAAGCCGGAAACAAACATATGATAGATCCCATATCGTATCATGTGTCTGTTGGAAAGATATCCTACGAGATACTTGAATTCCCACCTATAAACTCCCAAAACTTTCTGGTTATGCAATCTGGTGTTGGGGATACAGGGGACACAAAATATATCACCCAAACTAACAATACCTAGATCCAACTGTATCCATCCTTCAACTCATAACCAAGAAACCTTCGGAAATCGTTTACCTCGACCTTGAAAAGCATCCGTTATCGAGTCATGGCAATACTCGAACTCGCCGCAAAGATCTTTGGGTTATCGAGGTTATCTCACCAACAACTGCATAAAAGAGATTTTCGATGTCGGCAAAGCTCGGTATTCGAATCGCAACGATAAAATTGTGGCGACAACACCTCGGAGCTCAACTCCCGGGACACTGCCACAACCCCTAAATGTCGGGAGGCACCAAGAACAATGTTCTCGTCACAAAACCATCGAAACGATTCCAAGATATCCACGTGATCCTAAAAAATTTTAGTGAAATTTGAGAAGAGAAAGAGTCAAAACTCTCGTCGGGATGCCTCACCGAGCGATTTGACGAAGGACCGAGGAGTAAAAGAATCCTACTCTCCGATATATAATCCTAAGACTCAAAACATTTTGTTCTAGACTCAACAACGCCATGACAAACAATCAAGCGAGGGGCTCCTAAGTGGGGATGGCTCGATTACCAACTTGTAGCGCCCTCGATGCGGCTATGTCTCCCACGTGTGAAGCACGACTTAGAGGCATAACCGCATTGAAAGCAATGTCGCAAGTGAGGTAATCTTCACACAACCCATGTAATACATAAGGAAAGAGATACATAGTTGGCTTACAATCGCCACTTCACACAATACATGAGTAAAGCATTACATCATACAGATACAATCAAGGTCCGACTACGGAACCAAAATAAAAGAAGACTACCCCAAATGCTACACAGATCCCGATCGTCCCAACTGGCTCCACTCTTGATCAACTGAAACGAAACAACACAATGAACAAGATCTTCATCGAGCTCCTCCTTGAGCTCGGATCGCCACACTGCTGCGGTTTCATCGGCACCGCAAACTGGTTTTGGAAGTATCTGTGAGTCACGGGACTCAGCAATCTCACACCGCGAGATCAAGACTATTTAAGCTTATGGGTAGGAGAAGGTAGTGAGGTGGAGCTGCAGCAAGCGACTAGCATATCTGGTGTCTAACATACGCAAATGAGAGCGATAAGAGAAGGCAAAAGCACGGTCGAACAACTATGATCAAGAAGTGATCCTAGAACAACCTCGTCAAACATAACTCCAACACCGTGTTCACTTCCGGACTCCACGAGAAGAGACCATCACGGTTACACCTTGTTGATGTATTTTAATTAAGGTCAACTTCGGTTTTCTACAACGACATTAACAAATTCCCATCTGCCTCATAACCATGGCACGGCTTTGAAAGATAAAACCTGCAGGGTGTCCCAACTTAGCCCATGATAAGCTCTCGCGATCAACGAAGGATATTCCTTCTCCCCGGGAAGACCCGATCAGTCTCGGAATCCCGGCTACAAGACATTTCGGCAGTAATAAAACAAGACCAGCAAAGCCGCCCGATGTGCCGACAAATCCCGATATGAGTCGCACGTACCTCGTTCTCAGGGCACACCGGATAAGTCAAGCTACGAGTAAAACCAAGCCTCGAGTTTCCCGTGGTGGCCCAAGAGTTGCTCGGTTCGGACCAACACTCGGAGGAGCACCGGCCGGGGGCTAAAATAACGATGACCCTTGAGTCTGCAGAACCCAAGGGAAGGGGTATATGTGGTAGGTAGTCAAATGGTAAAACCAAGGTTGGGCCTTCTGGAGGAGTCTTATTCAAAGCGAACTGTCAAGGGGTCCCATAAATCACCCAACCGCGTTAGGGACGCAAAATCCGGGAACATAATACCGATATGAGCGGAAACTAGGGCGGCAAGAGTGGAACAAAACACTAGGCATAAGGCCGAGCCTTCCACCCTTTACCAAGTATATAGATGCATTAATTAAATAAGATATATTGTGATATCCCAACAAGTAAACATGTTCCAACAAGGAACAACATCTCCATGTTCAACAAGGAACAAACTTCATCTTCACCTGCAACTAACAACGCTATAAGAGGGCTGAGCAAAGCGGTAACATAGCCAAACAACGGTTTGCTAGGAAAGGATGGTTAGAGGCTTGACATGGCAACATGGGAGGCATGATATAGCAAGTGGTAGGCATCGTAGCATAGGCATAGCAAAAGAGCGAGCATCTAGCAAGCAAAGATAGAAGTGATTTCGAGGGTATGATCATCTTGCTGAAATCCCCAAGGAAGAAGAACGAGTCCATGAAGAAGACAAGCGGACGTAGTCGAGCGAATCCTCACAACTCCGAAGGAAACCGAAGCTAACGAGAGAAGCAACCCGGAAACAAACAAACAACATGGTAAACCAACAAGCACAAACATGGCATGATGCACAACCAAGTATGATGCATGTCCGGTTTAAATAGCATGGCATGGCAATATGCACAAACAAAACTACAAGTTAAATGGAGCCCAATATGCAACGAGTTGCATATTGACGAAACACCACATCAATTATTTAGTTCTCTCTCGGTTATGTACCCAACAATATTAAATATTGGTCAACATGGCAAGTGGTGAAGCATATCAAAACTATACCATCTAAACAATTTAAATGGGGCCGGACATAAAAACAACAAATCCGGTAAATCCCCATATGCATTTAGCAATTTAATGCAACAACAATTTTAAACATTTAAATGTTGTTATCATGATGCGGATGACATATGCAAGTTTTATGCAATTTTATGAAAATGTTGACATGAGCATGTTATGAAGCATTTGGTCACCATGGCGGAATGAAAGGGGTGCCACGGCAACGACAACGGAAATGGTGCCACGGCAACATTCCGATGATCCGACAACTCGTCGAGATGTCGGTGCAAAAGAAAGTGTGGACGTGCGGAACATGCAAAAGATGGTGGGGTGATCCCGGTTACCGGGTTCCCACGGGTTAGTGGCAAGGAAACGAGTGACAATTCGGACACGGTGCAAACATGAGCATCTCATACCACACACTTTCATTCTCGAAAGGTCGTCTCGGCGGTTATACCTTTGAAGCGTGTGTTTTCGAATCAGTTCGGGTTCGGCGAGGGAAGTAGTGGTACACGGGTCATAGTGGAAGTAGTCGTTCTCGTGACGGTAGTGGAAGTAGTTGTACTATCGGTCCACGACGACGGTAGTGGAAGTAGTGGTACACGTTTTCGTAGCCGTCCGGGGTCGTCGGTAGAGGTACTTGGTGTCCGGTGTGGTACTTGGCGAATCCAAGACGTAGAGGTACACTTGTTGAAGCGGAACTTGACGAAATCCATCTGGAGGTAGCCATCCGTGGTCGTACTCATGTTGACGTGCAACACAATGGTCTTGATGGATCGAAGTCGAACTTGGTGGTTCGATATGGTCACCGTAGATGAACTTGGCGACAGTGATTCTTGTGCTCACGAAGCGGCAAGGAGACACTGAACGCAGAGGCGGAGATGGCAGTAGGCGATAGAGGCCAACGAGAGGATGCAAAGCGAGGTGGTTGTCCATGGCAGCGTCGGGTAGGGCTCGAGCTCGGACTCGAGGCGAAGGGAAGAGAGAGGCGCGCTGGGTCTGCTGGAACTGCAGGTCACCGCGAGGAGGCTAGGGATGCGGATGACTGCGTGCGAGAAGAGCAATGGCAGAAGAAGCGGTCGAGACGGGCAGTAGGCTGGGCTTGGCCTTGGCTGGCTTCGCAAGGGGAGCAGAGGCCAACGGCGAAGCTGGGCGCGAGGCACGGAGACCTAAGGGCGCGATGGCAGCAGCGCAGGAGGCGGCCATGGCGCGGCCGTGAGTGCATAGCTCGGGTCGCGGGCGAGGAGGAGAAGGAGAGATGGGGCGCAAAGGAGGTCTGGCCTGGTCCGCTTCTCCGGTGAGGGCAGAACGTGGGGTCTGGCGCTGGAGACGCAGGCGTGCAAGCGTGGGGATCAGGACGAGGGCGCGGCACTGCCCTCTCTCTATGGCGGTGTTAGGAGGAAGGAGGGGATCGAGGGGAGTGGCCACATGAGCGAGGGTAGGTGACAGCGCAGAGGGGAAAACGAGAGGGAGAGATGGGGATCGATGGGAGGCTGTCTAGGGTTAAGGGTTGGGGCGAGCTGGGCTTTGGGCCATGGAGGAGCTGGGCTGCAGATGGGCCTAGATGGTCTGTTGGGCTCTCTCTCACTCTAAAAATAAAAAAACAAAACAGAGATGAGAAGGAAAAGAAAAAGATGTTAGAGGTGAAGCTTGAGCAGGAGGGTATTTTTCTCTTACTCATAAAAAATGAGCTTGTTCCAAGAAAAATGGTGTGGGCAAGATTGCAAGAATTAAATTCAAAGTCATTTGAATTTAATTCAAATGGTTTGAACAAGGACAAGGATTTAGAAGTGTCCAAAAATGTTGAGATTTTTGGTGGAGCTCCGAAAAATGATGAAAGAAATTATGGACAAGGTTGAAGACCAAGAATTGAGATAACAAAGGCACTGGGATTTATTTGCAAGTGTGTTATGATCAATTCCAAATAAATGGAATAATTTTATTATAGCTCCCTAATAATAGTAGGAGACTTTGAATATGTTTTAAAGAGAAATCACCATGTGAATATCCCTCGATTTAAATAGATCAACGATCTATGCAATTTATTTAGGTGAGTTTTCAAAAGGGGTTGCATGATGACATGATGCAATACACATGATGCAAGGATGAATGCAACGAACAAAACAAATCACACGACGGAACTCGGAATACAAGGAAGGCATCTGGAGCGTCGGTCTCGGGGCGTCACAATTTCCCCGAAGAGGAGAGGATGATGCAGCAAAGTAGCGTCAGTATTTCCCCCAGTTTTTCAGAACCAAGGTATCAATCCAGTAGGAGGCCACACACAAGTCCCTCGTACCTGCACAAAACGATAGCTCCTCGCAACCAACGCGATTAGGGGTTGTCAATCCCTTCACGGTCACTTACTTAGAGTGAGATCTGATAGAGATGATAAATAATATTTTGGTATTTTTGGTATAGAGATGCAAAGTAAAAATAAAAGGCAAAGTAAAAACAAAGCAAGTATTAAAGTGATGGAGATTGATAGGATGAGAATAGACCCGGGGGGCATAGGTTTCACTAGTGGCTTCTCTCAAGAGCATAAGTATTCTACGGTGGGTGAACAAATTACTGTTAAGCAATTGACAGAATTGAGCATAGTTATGAGTATATCTAGGTATGATCATGTATATAGGCATCTCGTCCGAGACAAGTAGACCGAAACGATTCTGCATCTACTACTATTACTCCACTCATCGACCGCTATCCAGCATGCATCTAGAGTATTAAGTTAAAAACAGAGTAACACCTTAAGCAAGATGACATGATGTAGAGGGATAAATTCATGCAATATGATAAAAGCCCCATCTTGTTATCCTCGATGGCAACAATACAATACGTACCTTGCTTATACATCCACATCGGGAAAGGACACCGCAAGATTGAACCCAAAGCTAAGCACTTCTCCCATTGCAAGAACTACCAATCTAGTTGGCCAAACCAAGCGGATAATTCAAGAGACTTGCAAAGATAACCAATCATACATAAAAGAATTCAGAGAAGATTCAAATATTATTCATAGATAAGCTAGATCATAAACCCACAATTCATCGGTCTCAACAAACACACCGCAAAAAGAAGATTACATCGAATAGATCTCCACGAGAGAGGGGGAGAACATTGTATTGAGATCCAAAAAGAGAGAAGAAGTCATCTAGCTACTAGCTATGGACCCGTAGGTCTGAAGTAAACTACTCACACTTCATCGGAGGGGCTATGGTGATGATGTAGAAGCCCTCCGTGGTGGATGCCCCCTCCGGCGGATCTCCGGAACAGGCCCCAAGATGGGATCTCGTGGATACAGGAAGTTGCGGTGGTGGAATTAGGTTTTTGGCTCCTGTTCGATCGTTTGAAGTGCGTGAGGTATATATAGGAGGAAGGAGTACGTCGGTGGAGCAACAGGGGGCCCACGAGGCAGGGGGCGCGCCCTAGGGGGGGCGCCCCCCACCCTCGTGACCTCATCTTTTGTTCCTTGGAGTAGGGTCCAAGTCCCCTGGATCACGTTCGGTGAGAAAATCACGTTTCCGAAGGTTTCATTCCGTTTGGACTCCGTTTGATATTCCGTTTCTTAGAAACACTGAAATAGGAAAAAAAACAGCAATTCTGGGCTGGGCCTCCGGTTAATAGGTTAGTCCCAAAAATAATATAAAAGTGGAAAATAAAGCCCAATATAGTCCAAAACAGTAGATAAAGTAGCATGGAGCAATCAAAAATTATAGATACGTTGGAGACGTATCAGAGTCCCGAACTCTTCGAAGACCTTGACGGAGAGTAGGCCGTCCTCCATTAATTTTAAGTAGAGGACGAGCCCCGCCGTCAGGCTGTGGATGCGAGCGAACATCTTCCACCCACGACGGAGATACATGACTCGAGGAGCCGGGAAGTCGACGTCGACCCGCGTGCCCCCGTTCCCGCAACCCCTCATGTGCAATCTGAGGGATTGGGGCCAGTCACGCTCCATCTCCCGAGCAAACAGGGTAGGAAGACGAAGACGGTGACGTGGAGGCCGGTGCATCCTGATGAAGAACTCGCGGGGCTGGTCTCCGACATGGCCTTCCATCGGGAAATGCATCATTGGCGGGGGCGAAGCCGGCGCGCCGCCCCGTCCTCCTCTTCCCCGAGCACTGCGACCTCTGCCCCGGCCTCATCCACGGCCTCGCCCCCTCCCCCTTCCTCTCGCGACCGACTCCACCACCGCGGGCTCAGAAGGAGGAGGGACGCGTTGTCGAGCGGCGACCCTCGCCGCCACCGTTGAAGGACCAGGATTCCCTTTCTCCATGGCGAGTGGAAGGAATAAGCAGAAGCAAGAGGAGATAGATGACAGAAGAGTGCGGGACGCCATCCCCCCTTCCCCCTCCTTATAAAGGAGCGGGGTCGGGGCTCGGCCACCCTGTTCGGCCAATCCAGTGACCAGAGACGCGCAGAATCGGGACCGACCCGCTGCCCCAACCAGCGACGGCCCGGTTTCCCGCCCCCGCCGCTTGCTACCCCAAGTGCATGGGGCACGCGTGGCGGACGCGCAGAACCGAGGGGACAGGCGAAGCGAACTCTCCCCACCCCTTGATTGTGGGGAGTGGACGCCTTGAAGACCGCGCCCGGGCCCCGTTTAGTAAATGATCCGCGCCTCCACGCCTCCCTCTTTTTACGGGGAAGGCGCGTGCCGCCTCTTTACTGCGATGTGGCGCATGCGTGTGAAAACCGCCCCTCGCATGCCGCCCACATCACGCACACCCCTCCACGCCGCGCCACAGGCACAGGTCGTGGGAGGCGGGGCGCGCGAAGAATCTTACCGCGGTAAAAACCGCCCCACCTGTCCGCGCACCGTTTTTGGGCCCGGCCCAACAACGTGTCGCACTTATGTGTGGCCCGGGCCCGGGGACTCCTGTCGATGTACAAAAAGAAGGGCACATTTTTGTACCCCTTTACCTGTGCACGGGCAGTCAGAGCCGCGCCCACGACCACACCAAGCAGAGCAGGGGAGGTGAGCCAAGGTAAGACCGAAGCCCAAGATAATCAAAGCAACGACAAGGACCAAGGCCACAAAGATCAGATGGACGAAGCAGGCTTCCCCGGCAAGGACCCTTGCCAGGGCAGCTCGCCCACGCTAGTCGAGCGAGCCACCCTCGAGCCCACCAACACCTGACAAATGCATTGGGACAGGGCTTGGGAGGCACCTCTGTGGTGGCATGCAGATCTTTGTGAAGACAAAGAATAGTCAAGATCAAATGAGGATAGGAAGGCAGCCATCCTCACTGAAGAAACCCACAAGACCCTTGGCAAGATCCTTGCCGGGGACGCCTACGCGCCACGGTAAGACCCTTGCCGGGCCACCCGGCAAGGCCCTCGCCAAGCGTACCAGCAGGGCCACCATCAGGCCCGCACCAGCCAAGTCTCCGCTGCCATTTGCATGCAGCTACCGACCCAACCAGCTGGGCAGGCACCTGCATGGCAACATGCAGCCCTTCGTGGAGGCTCCACCACCGCGCCACCTCAGCTGCCTGCTTGCCTGCATGGCACTGGATGCGTCGCTGGCCAGGGCGCGTGTCAAAGCTTGTAGGAGCGGCGACGGACGGGACGGGCCTCGCCTCCGTCCCCGATAAAGTGAAGGGACACCTAAGCCTCGCATTGAATGCGCTTTGTCCTGTAATACCAGCGATAAGCTCGTGACGTTGTAGCACTTTCCACCTCCTGTGTGCCACTGTGGCAGCCCCTTTCGCCTATAAAAGGAGGCCCATGGCACACGGGAAAAGGATTCGGCTCTTTCGAACCTCGCAGCACCTAGAGCTAGTTCAAGAGCTCAAGAACACTAAATACATCCACCAAAGCAGGATCGTAGGGTTTTACGCATCTTTGCGGCCTGAACCTGGGTAAATCCCTTTGTGTCGTCTGCTAGTCCCGCTCTTCTCACGATCCCCGCGCCCCGCAACCGTAGAAGGGATTCCAGTGATCCCATAGGTGTCGTTCCCCACCGACAACCTCAATAGGTGTGGAGGCAAACACCATCTCAAACCATTTAAACGGATCACGAATTGCACCCAAGGTCTCCAGTTTAGGCGCAGAGACCATAGTTATTTGCGAAGGTTTATAACAACAACCAAGGAGCAACCTTTGAAGTGAAGGGGCATCTTTGATGATGAACTCCTGTCCTTCAAAACGAATTCCAATGCTTACATGGTGAGGTGACCTTATTTTGAGACAAGCGATATGGATTCCATTTCCAAAAACAAGCACCGAACGCTCTAGGGCAGGGCAACTGGAGTGGATGATGATGTGCAGTGAGGCCTCCGACAGATGAACCAACACAAGCGCATGTTTTTTCAGTAGTGGGAGTCGAAGCATTTGTACCAGATTGTCTGCTAGGTGGCACTGGGTCAAGGTGGCGGTGTGGAGAGAGGAGGAAAACCATGAGATGGGCATCGGTGGTTAGGGCACAGATGTAGCTCTTGGTGGTAACCTATCGCTGTAGTAATGGTAGAACTCAAGCTGCTGGAGTTTATCGAATTGACGGGATGTCAGCCAGGCGGCCACCATGCAGGTATGTCCAGCAGGTAGCATGCCGGGATGCAGATGCATTGAACGGAGCCCTGGTGGGAGGAGATGATGGCTCCGGGGAGTTCAGAATCATCATCGACGGATAGCTGACGACAGTCGAGATTAAGAGGCACGGCGCGCCACAGAGTGCGCCACCGAGATGCGAGGACTTGTGTGCGGCAGCCATCCTTTGTGGGGAGAAGGGAGATGATCTTCCCAAGGATACCGTCCGGGAGATCGCCGATGTGGTCCGTCGGAGATTCTACTGGTTCCTCAGATCCAGGGGGCGTGGCCGCTTTTGGCCGCGCAGCTGGGTCCAAGATCTGCATCCGGCGGCCGTGCTGGCCGGAGCCTCATCTGTGTACATACCAATCTGAAAGAAAAAAATGGCGAAAACATACATATAGGACATTCAAAATCAATTCTCAAGATCTGGAAGAAAAAAGGCACAAACATATATATAGGACATTCAAAATCAATTCTCAAGATCTGGCCATGAATTATTAGCACGCACGCTAGCCCTAGTCGGATTATTAGCAAAAATCATTTGTACAGAATAAAAAATTAATCACTAACCCTATATGGATAACATTCAAACAATTAATACACTACGTGCATCTAACAGATCTTAATTACTCTGATTTCACGGACTGAGAGAACATAACCATAGGATTTGTATTCAAAAAAATTAGAAAGGGGGGGGGAGTAACCAGAGAAAACACATGATATGTTTGCCGCACAAATGGGTATATAGATGACTAACCGGTTTTCCGTCGGAGTCGCAGTTATTGTCAGAGTTGTTGTTGACCTCCGGCTCTGGATGGGGGGGGGGGGCATGACGGCGACGACAAAGTCAAGGTCATGCTGCTGCCCACGCGAGACCTCGTTGGCGGCGACGACAACCACTGTGTCCAGCTTCACGCGTTGCGCGGGTGTTTCACCAGCCCCGGCGTCGCCACTCCCTCCAATGGTGCGCTTCGGCGGCATCCTCATACACTCCAGAGTCCAGACGTTGGTGACCACTATGGACTGGGGGTGCGGCCGCCTATTATGGCCAGTGGCTCAGGCGCATAGTTAATACGGACCAGTGGGAGCGAGGAGAGCGGCGATCAAAGGCTGTCTCGCCTCCCGGTGAGCCTGCGCGGCGGACTTCTAGCATTCCTACCATTGTTTCACACAGCTACTCGCATGCCTCCTGGTGACATTGCGCAGCGAAAACGCCTCCCGTCAATTCACACACTTGCACGCACGACTCCCGGTCTGCCTGCACAGATGACTGCTCGCATGCATCCTGTCAACTCACGCCTGCTCGCACGCCACACGGGGCGCATGGCAGCACGTATATTTTTTTGTTTTTTGATTATTCGTTCTGCCGCTTTACTGCTTAACCGAAGCATGGCAAGTTCTAATGCACACGGTCCGAATAAATAATCCGTATGAGATATTGGTTGGCAGTTATTAACAATCTCCCGTTTGTAAGAAGATTATATCAAAACGTGTCTCAAATTTGTTGAAAAAATACAATATCACAGTCTACTGGTGTCCATATATGACACCACGATAAGTTTCATGAATTTCAACTAAGTTTTGGATTTACTGAATTTTAAAAATCTATATTCTCAATTTTTTGAAATCTCTTGCATGGGGAAGCATGCACCCAGGGACACACAAATGATTTTGCAATCCATTTTGGTGCACATGTAGCTCAAATTTGATTTTTGCACATTAAATCCCTAGGAAATCAATCAATGTATAAAAACGGTCGAATGATGTCTGTTTTTTTTTTATTTTTAACACGACACTCCTTTGGTCACATGTTCACTGCAGAAAAAGTTTGACATGCCTCAAAGTGGTTGTGGTGGTGCGGGATGTGTGTATATGTGTGTGTGGGGGGTGGGGGAGGGGTCCGGAAATACACTACGAGTCGTGAGCCTCTGTGTGGTATTATGGATCATTTTGTGAGTCATATATGCTACATCAAAGTCGTGAATTGGTCATTTAAAGCATTACACAACCCTTTCATACATACATGTTCGGGCCACATGCATGCATTGGTGGTCCTCTCGGACACTCTCCCTCATGCGGTTATCAGCGACGTCCCATTCGTTAGCCCAAAAGGTGGATTCATCTTGGCATGTGTGTGGTGTGTATCATGGTGAGATTCCATTTCAAAGTTCGGGCACGTGCGTACACATGAGTCCCTCCCACCGGCTTGAAGTGAGGGGGCTACGCATCATGGTGTAGTGCGTTTCCGGCGTGCGATGCATTTGCCACGTCAAAGTTGTGCATTGGGTATTCAAACATCACATAACACACGGGCACATGCATGCCGTGGTTTTGTCCAATGACATTCAATCGCGTCTGACTCTCTCTGTGGGCCCGCGAGGTCATCGTCGATTAGTTGAACATACAACGAGAGAGAGAGGTTAATTTGACCAACAAGGATGGTTCTTTTTTGGTTTGTGTTACGTATATGCACGGTACGAGTATGTACATGTAAAAGAGGGGGCAACATGAATACTCTATATATGCGTACGTCATAACTTTGCTCCATGTGGGGACTTTCTGGTTCCCGAGGCAGGTGCCACATCAAAGTTGTACATTGGTATTCAAACATCACACAATACCATTGCAACCTCTTGAGCACTGCGTTGGTTTTCCCTTGAAGAGGAAAGGGTGATGCAGCAAAGTAGCGTAAGTATTTCCCTCAGTTTTTGAGAACCAAGGTATCAATCCAGTAGGAGGCTACGCGCGAGTCCCTCGCACCTACAAAAACAAATAAATCCTCGGAACCAACGCGATAAGGGGTTGTCAATCCCTACACGGTCACTTACGAAAGTGAGATCTGATAGGATAATATTTTTGGTATTTTTATGATAAAGATGCAAAGTAAAATAAAAGCAAAGTAAAAAGCAACGGAAATAACTAAGTGTTGGAAGGTTGATATGATGAAGATAGACCCGGGGGCCATAGGTTTCACTAGTGGCTTCTCTCAAGAGCATAAGTATTTTACGGTGGGTGAACAAATTACTGTTGAGCAATTGACAGAATTGAGCATAGTTATGAGAATATCTCAGTATGATCATGTATATAGGCATCACGTCCGAGACAAGTAGACCGACTCCTGCCTGCATCCACTACTATTACTCCACACATCGACCGCTATCCAGCATGCATCTAGAGTATTAAGTTCATAAGAACAGAGTAACGCCTTAGCAAGATGACATGATGTAGAGGGATAAATTCATGCAACATGATAAAAACCCCATCTTGTTATCCTCGATGGCAACAATACAATACGTGCCTTGCTGCCCCTCATCCTTTGGGAAAGGACACCGCAAGATTGAACCCAAAGCTAAGCACTTCTCCCATTGCAAGAAAGATCAATCTAGTAGGCCAAACCAAACTGATAATTCGAAGAGACTTGCAAAGGTAACCAATCATACATAAAAGAATTCAGAAGATTCAAATACTGTTCATAGATAAACTTGATCATAAACCCACAATTCATCAGTCTCAACAAACACACCGCAAAAGAAGATTACATCGAATAGATCTTCACGAGAGAGGGGAGAACATTGTATTGAGATCCAAAAAGAGAGAAGAAGCCATCTAGCTAATAACTATGGACCCCAAGGTCTGAGGTAAACTACTCACACTTCATCGGAGAGGCTATGGTGTTGATGTAGAAGCCCTCCGTGGTTGATGCCCCTTCCGGCGGAGCTCCGGAACAGGCCCCAAGATGGGATCTCGTGGGTACAGAAGGTTGCGACGGTGGAATTAGGTTTTTGGCTCCGTATTTGATCGTTTGGGGGTACGTAGGTATATATAGGAGGAAGAAGTACATCGGTGGAGCAACAGGGGGGCCCACGAGGTTGGAAGGCGCGCCAGGGGGGAGGCGCGCCCCCCTACCTCGTGGCTTCCCTGTTGGTTGCTTGACGTAGGGTCCAAGTCTCCTGGATCATTTTCGTTCCAAAAATCACGTTCCCGAAGGTTTCATTCCGTTTGGACTCCGTTTGATATTCTTTTTCTGCGGAACTCTGAAATAGGCAAAAAACAGCAATTCTGAGTTGGGCCTCCGGTTAATAGGTTAGTCCCAAAAATAATATAAAAGTGAATAATAAAGCCCAATAATGTCCAAAACAGAAGATAATATAGCATGGAGAAATCAAAAATTATAGATACGTTGGAGACGTATCAAGCATCCCCAAGCTTAATTCCTGCTCGTCCTCGAGTAGGTAAATGATAAAAACAGATTTTTTGATGTGGAGTGCTACTTGGCATAATTTCAATGTAATTCTTCTTATTGTGGCATGAATGTCCAGATTTGATATGATTCAAGATAAAAGTTTAATGTTGACATAAAAACAATAATACTTCAAGCATACTAACTAAGCATTTATGTCTTATCAAAATAACATAGCCAAAGCAAGTTATCCCTACAAAATCATATAGTCTGGCTATGCTCCATCTTCCCCACACAAAACATTCATATTATGTACGACCCCGGTTTTAGCCAAGCAATTGGTTCATACTTTTAACGCGCTTCAGCCTTTTCAACTCTTACGCAATACATGAGCGCAAGCCATGGATATAGCACTATGGTGGAATAAGGTATAATGGTAGGGGTTATGTGGGAAGACAAAAAAGGAGAAAGTCTCACATCAACGAGGCTAATCAACGGGCTATGGAGATGCCCATCAATTGATGTTAATGCGAGGAGTAGGGATTGCCATGCAACGGATGCACTAGAGCTATAAGTGTATGAAAGCTCAAAAAGAAACTAAGTGGGTGTGCATCCAACTTGCTTACTCACGAAGACCTCGGGCATTTGAGGAAGCCCATCATTGGAATATACAAGCCAAGTTCTATAATGAAATTTCCCACTAGTATATGAAAGTGACAAAATGAGAGACTCTCTATTATGAAGATCACGGTGCTACTTTGAAGCACAAGTGTGGTAAAAGGATAGTAACATTGTCTCTTCTCTCTTTTTCTCTCATTTTTTTATTTGGGCCTTTTCTCTTTTTTTATGGCCTCTTATTTATTTATTTATTTATTTATTTAGTCTGGAGTCTCATGCCGACTTGTGGGGGAATCATAGTCTCCATCATCCTTTCCTCACTTGGGACAATGCTCTAATAATGATGATCATCACACTTTTATTTACTTACAACTCATGAATTACAACTCAATACTTGGAACAAAATATGACTCTATATGAATGCCTCCGGCGGTATACCGGGATATGCAATGAATCAAGAGCGATATGTATGAAAGAATTATGAATTGTGGCTTTGCCACAAATACAATGTCAACTACATGATCATGCAAAGCAATATGACAATGATGGAGTATGTCATGATAAATAAAACGGTGGAAAGTTGCATGGCAATATATCTCGGAATGGCTATGGAAATGCCATGATAGGTAGGTATGGTGACTGTTTTGAGGAAGATATAAGGAGGTTTATGTGTGAAAGAGCGTATCATATCACGGGGTTTGGATGCACCGGCGAAGTTTGCACCAACTCTCAAGGTGAGAAAGGGCAATGCTGCAAATCAAGAGGCTAGAAAATTGCGGAAAGGTAAGTGTGCATATAATCCATGGACTCACATTAGTCATAAATAACTCATATACTTATTGCAAAAATTTATTAGCCCTCGAAGCAAAGTACTAATATGCATGCTCCTAGGGGAAGGGTTGGTAGGAGTTAACCATCGCGCGATCCCGGCCGCCACACAAAGGAAGACAATCAACAAATATTTCATGATCCAGCTTCGTTACATAACGGTTCACCATACGTGCATGCTACGGGAATCATGAACTCCAACACATGTATTTTTCAATTCCACAATTACTCAACTAGCACAACTATGATATTACCACCTTTATATCTCAAAACAATTATCAAGCATCAAATTTCTCATGATATTAATTAAAGCAAATTGACATGCTGTTTTAAGACTCTCAAAATAATATAAGTGAAGCATGAGAGATCAATAGTTTATATAAAACAAATCCACCACCGTGCTCTAAAAGATATAAGTGAAGCACTAGAGCAAAACTATATAGCTCAAAAGATATAAGTGAAGCACAAAGAGTATTCTAATAATTTCTGAATCATGTGTGTCTCTCTCAAAAGGTGTGTACAGTAAGGATGATTGTGTTAAACTAAAAAGCAAAGACTCAAATAATACAAGACGCTCCAAGCAAAAAACATATCATGTGGTGAATAAAAATATAGCTCCAAGTAAAGTTACCGATGGAAGTAGACGAAAGAGGGGATGCCTTCCGGGGTATCCCCAAGCTTTGGCTTTTTGGTGTCCTTAGATTATCTTGGGGGTGCCATGGGCATCCCCAAGCTTAGGCTCTTGCCACTCCTTGTTCCATAATCCATCAAATCTTTCACCCAAAACTTGAAAACTTCACAACACAAAACTTAGCAGAAAATCTCGTGAGCTCCGTTAGAGAAAGAAAACAAAAGACCACTTCAAGGTACTGTGATGAACACATTCTTTATTTATATTGGTGTTAAACCTACTGTATTCCAACTTCTCTATGGTTTATAAACTATTTTATTAGCCATAGATTCATCAAAATAAGCAAACAACACACGAAAAACAGAATCTGTCAAAAACAGAACAGTCTGTATTAATCTGTAACTAACGCAAACTTATGGAACTCCAAAAAATCAGCCAAAATAGGAAGACCTAGGAAATTTGTTTATTGATCAGCAGCAATTGGAATCAGTATTTTATCACGTTCTGGTGATTTTTAACAATTGTTTTCATGAACAGAAAGTTTCTAGAATTTTCTGCAAGATCAAATAACTATCATCCAAGAAGATCCTATAGGTTTAACTTGGCACAAACACTAACTAAAACATAAAAACACATCTAACCAGAGGCTAGAACTAATATTTATTCCTAAACAGAAGCAAAAAGCAAAAAAACTAAAAATAAAATTGGGTTGCCTCCCAACAAGCGCTATCGTTTAACGCCCCTAGCTAGGCATAAAAGCAAGGATAGATCTAGGTATTGCCATCTTTGGTAGGTAATTTCTTAATGGAGTTATGCTCGGTGATCCTTTGATCCAAAGTATCCATCTGCTTATTACAAAGCGTAATCAAATTATTCATGCGGTTGATATTCCCACCAATACTTTTAAGAGGTTCAACAATTTTTTGCAATTCACATAGTTTCTCTAGGATTTTAGTTTCTTCTTGGGTAGGGGAGGATCCTTTTTGTAGGGGGAGTACTCCCACTATCCCCTCTATAATTTCTTAAGCGAAGCTAGGATCAATATCAATAAAACTACTCTTGGCAGCAAAGTCGAGGAGTTGTCTATGGGGCAAGGTTAGCCCAACATAAAAATTGCGAAGCAAGATTTTAAAATCTCCCTCTAAATTGCAACTATGATAAGATTTGAGCATCCTAAACCAAGCATCTTTTAAATTTTCCCCTTGTCTTTGCTTGAAGTGGAGAACTTCAAAGTCTGGAGACGAAGGGATGAAGACTGAGCTAGCCATAACGACAAGCAAACGGAAAAGAAAGGGCGAATAAAACGGCAAGGGTTAAGTGGGGGAGAGGAAAACGAGAGGCAAATGGCAAATAATGTAATGCGGGAGATAAGGGTTTGTGATGGGTAATTGGTATGTTGACTTTTGCGTAGACCTCCCCGGCAACGGCGCCAGAAATCCTTCTTGCCACCTCTTGAGCACTACGTTGGTTTTCCCTTGAAGAGGAAAGGGTGATGCAGCAAAGTAGCGTAAGTATTTCCCTCAGTTTTTGAGAACCAAGGTATCAACCAAGTAGGAGGCTACGCACGAGTCCCTCGCACCTACACAAAACAAATAAATCCTCGCAACCATCACGATAAGGGGTTGTCAATCCCTACACGGTCACTTACGAGAGTGAGATCTGATAGATATGATAGGATAATATTTTTGGTATTTTTATGATAAAGATGCAAAGTAAAATAAAAGCAAAGTAAAAAAGCAACGGAAATAACTAAGTGTTGGAAGATAATATGATGAAGATAGACCCGGGGGCCATAGGTTTCACTAGTGGCTTCTCTCAAGAGCATAAGTATTTTACAGTGGGTGAACAAATTACTGTTGAGCAATTGACAGAATTGAGCATAGTTATGAGAATATCTCGGTATGATTATATATATAGGCATCACGTTCGAGACAAGTAGACCGACTCCTGCCTGCATCTACTACTATTACTCCACACATCGACCGCTATCCAGCATGCATCTAGAGTATTAAGTTCATAAGAACAGAGTAACGCCTTAAGCAAGATGACATAATGTAGAGGGATAAATTCATGCAATATGATAAAAACCCCATCTTGTTATCCTCGATGGCAACAATACAATACATGCCTTGCTGCCCCTACTGTCACTGGGAAAGGACACCGCAAGATTGAACCCAAAGCTAAGCACTTCTCCCATTGCAAGAAAGATCAATCTAGTAGGCCAAACCAAACTGATACTTCAAAGGGACTTGCAAAGATAACCAATCATACATAAAAGAATTCAGAAGATTCAAATATTGTTCATAGATAAACTTGATCATAAACCCACAATTCATCGGTCTCAACAAACACACCACAAAAGAAGATTACATCGAATAGATCTCCACGAGAGAGGGGGAGAACATTGTATTGAGATCCAAAAAGAGAGAAGAAGCCATCTAGCTAATAACTATGGACCCGAAGGTCTGAGGTAAACTACTCACACTTCATCGGAGAGGCTATGGTGTTGATGTAGAAGCCCTCCGTGATTGATGCCGCCTCCAGCGGAGCTCCGAAACAGGCCCCAAGATGGGATCTCATGGGTACAGAAGGTTGCGGCGGTGGAATTAGGTTTTTGGCTCCGTATCTGATCGTTTGGGGTACGTAGGTATATATAGGAGGAAGAAGTACGTCGGTGGAGCAACAGGGGGCCCATGAGGGTGGAGGGCACGCTTGGGGGGGTAGGCGCACCCCTACCTCGTGGCTTCCCTGTTGGTTGGTTGACGTAGGGTCCAAGTCTCCTGGATCATGTTCGTTCCAAAAATCACGTTCCCGAAGGTTTCATTCCGTTTGGACTCCGTTTGATATTCTTTTTCTATGAAACTCTGAAATAGGCAAAAAAATAGCAATTCTGGGCTGGGCCTCCAGTTAATAGGTTAGTCCCAAAAATAATATAAAAGTGAATAATAAAGCCCAATAATGTCCAAAACAGAAGATAATATAGCATGGAGCAATCAAAAATTATAGATACGTTGGAGACGTATCAACCATGCAAGCGGTGGTTTCCCTATAGGAACTCACTCGCGTGTGGCGCTTCCATCTGTGGGCATGCGAGGTTGTCCTCCATCACTTTGACCCAACGAGAGAGAGGTTAATTTGACCATCAAGGAATGATTCTTTTTTGGTTTGTGCTATACAGTAGAAGTACATATATACCACGCGTCGAATGGGGGCGTACATATAGCACATACCACGCATCATGAACCTCGCTCTCTGTGGGGACTTTTTGGTTTCCTATATATGTGGTGCCACATCAAAGTTGTGCATTGCGTATTCAAACATCACACAAACACCTCTTTGGGCCACATGCAGACGGTGGTACATAGTCCTATATAGGATGCTCACTCGCGTGCGACGTACGTCTCGCTTGCTGTGGGCCCGCGAGTTCATCGTCCATCACTTTGACCCAACGAGAGAGAGGTACGTTTGACGAACAAGAAGGATTAATTCTTTTAGCTAGGGCTGTGTTACTAGGTGTATAGTACGTGTCGGGGGGTTGACCAGCATATATATACTAGGTGTCACATGAACCTCACTCCGTGTGGGAACTTTGCGGTTTTTGAGGCAAATTACACATCAAAGTTGTGCATTAGGTATTCAAAACATCACAACCACACATCTCTCCATATATATGTTCTGGCACACATGGAAGCGATGGTTTTTTCCTATGGCACCCACTCACGTGGTTATCAACGATGATTCCATCTGTCGGCCCGCTTGGTCCATCACTTTCACCGACAGCGAGAGAGGTTAATTAATTTGACTTAGGAGGGGGCTTATTTTTTTTGTTTATCTCACTATATAGATCATGATGTGAGATTACATATATATGATAGCGCATGTGTACGCATGAATCCATCCCCCTGGATCAAAGGGGGGCAAGCACACGACATGTCATGAACCTCTTGCTCTGTGTGGGGACCTCTGCGATTTTCAATGCATGCACCACATCAATGTTGTGCATTGGGACGAGTATTCAACACATACATGCATGCATCACACACCTCCATAAATATGTACGGGACACACGCATGCAATGGTTGTCTTTGGACACACTCTCACTTGCCTTGGTTATGTGCGGCAAGCCTATATATATTCGTGGGCCAGCGTGGACGTCTATCATTTCGACTAGCGATGAGAAATGTTACCAGGGTGGATTCTTCTTCTTTTCTTCGAGTTACCGTATAGTAGGTCGATCATTCCAAGCCTAATTAAGTTTGAGCGCATGCTACGCATCGTGAAGCCTAGCTCAGTGTGGGGATTTACGGTTCCAAAGCATGGTGCCACATCAAATTTGCGCATTGGGTATTCAAACACCACACACACCACTTCCATATACATACTTGGGCCACATGCACAGAGTGGGTTTCTCTTCATACAGTACTCCCTCGCGAGGTTATCGGCGACAAGCCAGCCCATTTGCGGGGCCGTGTGGACGTCCATCACTTTAAACAATAATACGTCCATTTTGCATCATGCTTTTATATCGATATTTATTGCATTATGTGCTGTTATTACACATTATGTCACAATACTTATGCCTATTCTCTTTTATTTTGCAAGGTTTACATGAGGGAGAATGCCGGCAGCTGGAATTCTGGGCTGGAAAAGGAGCAAATATTAGAGACCTATTCTGCACAACTCCAAAAGTCCTGAAACTCCACGAAAGTCATTTTTGGAAATAATAAAAAATACCGAGCGAAAGAAATACAAGTGGGGGCCCACACCCTGGCCAGAGGGTGGGGGGGGGCGCCCCTGCCTCGTGGGCCCCCTGTTGGCTCTCCGATGCCCATCTTCTGGTATATGAAGTCTTTCGTCCGAAGAAAAAATCATAAGCAAGCTTTAAGGACGAGACTCCGCCGCCACGAGGCGGAACCAATCTAGGCTCCGGCAGAGCTGTTCTGCCGGGACACTTCCCTCCGGGAGGGGGAAATCATCGCCATCGTCATCACCAACGGTCCTCTCATCGGGAGAGGGCAATCTCCATCAATATCTTCACCAGCACCATCTCCTCTCAAACCCTAGTTCATCTCTTGTATCCAATTCTTGTCCCTAAGTCTGGGATTGGTACCTGTAGGTTGCTAGTAGTGTTGATTACTCCTTGTAGTTGATGCTAGTTGGTTTATTTGGTGGAAGATCATATGTTCAGATCCTTTATGCATATTAATACTCCTCTGATTATGAACATGAATATTCTTTGTGAGTAGTTACGTTTGTTCCTGAGGACATGGGAGAAGTCTTGCTATTAGTAGTCATGTGAAATTGGTATTCGTTCGATATTTTGATGAGATGTATGTTGTCTATCCTCTAGTGGTGTTATGTGAACGTTGACTACATGACACTTCACCATTGTTTGGGCCTAGAGGAAGGCATTGGGAAGTAATAAGTAGATGATGGGTTGCTAGAGTGACAGAAGCTTAAACCCTAGTTTATGCGTTGCTTCGTAAGGGGCTGATTTGGATCCATATGTTTCATGCTATGGTTAGGTTTACCTTAATACTTCTTTTGTAGTTGCGGATGCTTGCAATAGGGGTTAATCATAAGTGGGATGCTTGTCCAAGTAAGGGCAGCACCCAAGCACCGGTCCACCCACATATCAAATTATCAAAGTACCGAAGGTGAATCATATGAACGTGATGAAAACTAGCTTGACGATAATTCCCATGTGTCCTCGAGAGCGTTTTCCCTTATATAAGAGTTTGTCCAAGCTTGTCCTTTGCTACAAAAAGGATTGGGCCACCTTGCTGCACTTTATTTAATTTTGTTTCTTGTTGCTCGTTACCAATTATCTTATCACAAAACTATCTATTACCTATAATTTCAGTGCTTGCAGAGAATACCTTGCTGAAAACCGCTTATCATTTCCTTCTGCTCCTCGTTGGGTTCGACACTCTTACTTATCGAAAGGACTATGATAGATCCCCTATACTTGTGGATCATCAAGAATCTTTTTTGGCGCCGTTGCCGGGGAGTGAAGCGCCTTTGGTAGGTGGAATTTGGTAAGGAAAAATTTATATAGTGTGCTGAAATTTACTGTCACTTGTTACTATGGAAAGTAATCCTCTGAGGGGCTTGTTCGGGGTATCTTCGCCCCGACCAGTAGAGCAAAGATTTGCTCCTCAACCTACTGAACCTACTGAAAATGAAAATGTCTACTTTTAAATTCCTTCGGGTATGTTGAAAAAACTGTTAGTTAATCCTTTTGCAGGAGATGGAACAATGCATCCTGATGAGCACCTAATATATGTGGATGAAGTTTGTGGATTATTTAAGCTTGCAGGTATACCCGATGATGTTATTAAGAAGAAGTTCTTCCCTTTATCTTTGAATGGAGATTCATTGACATGGTATAGGCTATGTGATGATATGGGATCATGGAACTACAAATGATTGAAATTCGAATTTCATCATAAGTTTTATCATATACATCTTGTTCATCGTGATCGCAATTATATATATAATTTTTGGCCTCGCGAAGGAGAAAGCATCGCTCAAGCTTGGGGGAGGCTTAAATCAATGTTATATTCATGCCCCAATCATGAGCTCCCAAGAGAAATAATTATTCAAAAAATTTATGCTCGGCTTTCTGATAACAATCGCACCATGCTCGATACTTCTTGTGCTGGCTCTTTTATGATGAAGACTATTGAATTCAAATGGGATTTATTGGAAAGAATTAAATGAAACTCTGAAGATTGGGACCTCGACGAAGGTAAGGAGTCAGGTATGACACCTAAGTTTGATTGTGTTAAACTTTTATGGATACCGATGTTTTCCGTAAATTTAGCACTAAATATGGACTTGACTCTAAGATAGTAGCTTCTTTCTGTGAATCTTTTGCTGCTTATGTTGATCTCCCTAAAGAGAAGTGGTTTAAATATCATCCTCCCATAGAAGTAAAAGTAGCTGCACCTATTAAAGTTGAAGAAAAGAATATCACTTATAATGATCCGATTGTTCGTACTGCTTATGTAGAGAAACCACCTTTTCCTGTTAGGATAAAATATCATGCTAAAGCTTCAACTGTGGTTCGTAAAAGCAATATTAGAACCTATACACCTCCTGAGCAAGTTAAAGTTGAACCTAATATTGCTATTGTTAAAGATCTCTTGGTTGATAATATTGATGGGCATGTTATTTATTTCTATGATGAAACTGCTAGAATTGCTAAACCTTGTGCTAAAGATAAACATAGACCGGTGGTAGGCATGTCTGTTATTTCTGTTAAAATAGGAGATCATTGTTATCATGGCTTGTGTGATATGGGTGCTAGTGCTAGTACTATACCTCATGACTTATACAAAGAAATTATGCATGATATTGCACCTGCTGAGATAGAAGATATTGATGTTACCATTAAACTTGCCAATAGAGATACTATTTCGCCAATTGGAATTGTTTGAGATGTTGAAGTCTTGTGTGGGAAAACTAAATATCCTGCTGATTTTCTTGTTCTTGGTTCCCCACAAGATAGCTTTTATCCCATTATATTTGGCAGACCCTTCTTGAACACTGTTAATGCTAAGATAGACTGCGAAAAAGATGTTGTCACTATTGGTCTAGGTGATATGTCTCATGAGTTTAATTTTTCTAAATTTAGTAGACAACACCGTGAAGAGGGATTGCGTAGTAAAGATGAAATTATTGGTCTTGCTTCTATTGTCGTACCTCCTAGTGATCCTTTAGAACAATATTTGCTAGACCATGAAAATGGTATGTTTATGAATGAAAGAAGGGAGATAGATGAAGTATTCTTAAAACAGGAACCCATCCAGAAACACAATTTGCCTGTTGAAATCCTAGGGGATCCTCCTCCACCCAAGGGTGATCCCGTGTTTGAGCTCAAACTGTTACCTAATACTCTTAATATGCTTATCTTGATGAGAAGAAGATATATCCTGTTATTATTAGTGCTAACCTTTCAGAGCATGAAGAAGAGAGATTATTGAAAACTCTGAAGAAGCACCGCGCTGCTATTGGATATACTCTTGATGATCTGAAGGGCATTAGTCCCACTCTATGTCAACATAAAATAAATTTGGAGAAAGATGCCAAACCAGTTCGTGATCACCAACGACGACTGAGTCCTAAGATGAAAGAAGTGGTAAGAAAGGAAATACTAAAGCTCCTTGAGGCAGGTATAATCTATCCCGTTGCTGACAGTCAGTGGGTAAGTCCTGTCCATTGTGTACCTAAGAAGGGAGGTATTACTGTCGTTCCTAATGATAAAGATTAATTGATTCTGCAAAGAATTATTACAGGTTATAGAATGGTAATTGATTTTCGCAAATTAAATAAAGCTACTAAAAAGGATCATTACCCCTTACCTTTTATCGATCAAATGCTAGAAAGATTATCGAAACATACACATTTTTGCTTTCTAGATGGTTGCTCTGGTTTCTCTCAAATACCTGTGTTAGCCGATGATTAATCAAAGACCACTTTTACTTGCCCTTTCGGTACTTTTTCTTATAGACGTATGCCTTTTGGTTTATTTAATGCACCTGCTACCTTTCAAAGATGCATGATGGCTATATTCTCTGACTTTTGTGAAAAGATATGTGAGGTTTTAATGGATGATTTCTCCGTTTATGGATCCTCTTTTGATGATTGCTTGAGCAACCTTGATCGAGTTTTGCAGAGATGTGAAGAAACTAACCTTGTCTTGAATTGGGAGAAGTGACACTTTATGGTTAATGAAGGTATTGTCTTGGGGAATAAAGTTTCTGAAAGAGGTATTGAAGTTGATAAAGCCAAGGTTGATGCTATTTAAAAGATGCCATGTCCCAAGGACATCAAAGGTATAAGAAGTTTCCTTGGTCATGCCGGTTTTTATAGGAGGTTCATTAAGGACTTCTCCAAAATTTCTCGGCCTCTGACTAATTTATTGCAAAAAGATATACCATTTGTCTTTGATGATGATTGTGTAGAAGCATTTGGAATACTTAAGAAAACATTGACCTCTGCACCTATCGTTCAGCCACCTGATTGGAATTTACCTTTTGAAATTATGTGTGATGCTAGTGATTATGCTGTAGGTGTTGTTCTAGGGCAAAGAGTTGATAAGAAATTAAATGTTATTCAATATGCTAGTAAAACTCTAGACAATGCTCAGAGAAATTATGCTACTACTGAAAAGGAATTTTTAGCAGTTGTATTTGCATGTGATAAGTTCAGACCTTATATTGTTGATTCTAAAGTAACTATTCACACTGATCATGCTGCTATTAAATACTCCCTCCGTCCGGAAATAATTGTCATCAAAATGAATAAAAGGGGATGTATCTAGATGTATTTTAGTTTTAGATACATCCCTTTTTATCCATTTTGATGACAAGTATTTCCGGACGGAGGGAGTATCTTATGGAAAAGAAAGATGCTAAACCTAGACTTATTAGATGGGTTCTCTTGTTACAAGAATTTGATTTGCATATTATTGATAGAAAGGGAGCTGAGAACCCCGTTGCAGACAACTTGTCTAGGTTGGAAAATGTTCTTGATGACCCACTACCTATTGATGATAGCTTTCCTGATGAACAACTAAATGTCATAAATGCTTCTCGTACTACTCCATGGTATGCTGATTATGCTAATTACATTGTTGCTAAATTCATACCACCTAGTTTCACATACCAACAAAATAAAAGGTTTTTCTGTGATTTAAGACATTATTTTAGGATGACCCACATCTTTATAAAGAAGGAGTAGATGGTGTTATTAGGCGTTGTGTACCTGAGCATGAACAGGAACAGATCCTACGCAAGTGTAACTCCGAGGCTTATGGAGGACACCACGCTGGAGATAGAACCGCACATAAGGTATTGCAATTCGGTTTTTATTGGCCTACTCTCTTCAAGGATGCCCGTAAGTTTGTTTTATCTTGCGATGAATGTCAAAGAATTGGTAATATTAGTAGACGTCAAGAAATGCCTATGAACTATTCACTTGTTATTGAACCATTTGATGTCTGGGGCTTTGATTATATGGGACCTTTTCCTGCCTCCAATGGATACAAACGTATTTTAGTTGATGTTGATTACGTTACTAAGTGGGTAGAAGCTATTCCAACTAGTAGTGTTGATCATAACACTTCTATTAAAATGCTTAAAGAAGTTATTTTTCCGAGGTTTGGAGTCCCTAGATATTTAATGAGTGACGGTGGTTCACATTTTATTCATGGTGCTTTTCGTAAAATGCTTGCTAAGTATGATGTTAATCATAGAATTGCATCTCCTTATCACCCACAGTCTAGTGGTCAAGTAGAATTGAGCAACAGAGAGCTCAAACTAATTTTGCAAAAGACTGTTAACAGATCTAGAAAGAATTGGTCCAAGAAACTTGATGATGCATTATGGGCCTATAGAACTGCATATAAAAATCCTATGGGAATGTCTCCGTATAAAATGGTTTATGGAAAAGCATGTCACTTACCTCTCGAACTAGAACATAAGGCTTATTGGGCTATTAAAGAGCTCAGTTATGATTTCAAACTTGCCGGTGAGAACATGTTATTTGACATTAGCTCACTTGATGAATGGAGAACCCAAGCCTATGAAAATGCCAAACTATTTAAAGAAAAAGTTAAAAGATGGCATGACAAAAGGATACAAAAGCGTGAGTTTAATGTAGGTGATTATGTATTGCTATACAACTCTCGTTTAAGATTTTTTGCAAGAAAACTTCTCTCCAAATGGGAAGGCCCTTACGTTATCGAGGAGGTCTATCGTTTCGGTGCCATAAAAATCAACAACTTCGAAGGCACAAATCCGAAGGTGGTGAGCGGTCAAAGAATTAAACATTATATCTCAGGTAATCATATAAATGTTGAAACCAATGTTATTGAAACCGTAACACCGGAGGAATACATAAGGGACACTTTCCGGAATGTTTCAGACTCCGAAAAGGAATAGGTATGTGGTACGGTAAGTAAACCGACTCCAAAACAGTTCTAATGGCAAATTTTCTCCGTTTTGGAATATTTAGAAAAATAGAAAAATAAGAAGCAGTCTGGGAAGGACACGAGGGCTCCACGAGGGTGGAGGGCGCGCCCCCTGCCTCGTGGGCACCTCGTGTGCTCTCCGGACTCTGTTTTCTTGCACAATATGTATTTTGGTCGGTAAAAATTCATTATATAATCTCCCGAGGGTTTTGACTCCTTTATCACGCAAATATCCTCTGTCCTTGTTTCGAGTTGTTTTTCTGACAGATCTAGATCATCATGACGTCTCCAAGCGCTCCCAAGGACAAGTTCTTCGAGAAGGTCATCAACCCCTCCCTCGCGGAGGTGCTGCAAAACCCTCAAACCATTGAGATGCATGAGGGGGTGCTGCACATCCGCGATGTTGAGGGACCCAGGAGGACCGGAAGCGTGGAGACAAGGCTCGAGGCAATGGAGCAACAAGTTTTCAAGTGCCAGGAGATGGTGGAGCATGGACTTGACTCCAATCACATAATGATCACGGAGTTCACCAACAACCACAAGCTGGATGCCAAGGACATTGGGGAGGCCATCTTCAAGCTCCACGAGAAAATCGAGCACCTCCAAGCCCAAATCTTTGACCTGCAAAACCAAAACTGTGAGTATGAATATAAATTCAATAGGATGAGTTTGGCTATAGATTTAAGGATCCTGGAGACTCAATCATCCTTCTATGATGGTGAGCCTATGCCTTGGAAGATGGACGACAAGCCTACATCATCAACAACCCCTTCACCAGCAAAGGAGATATAATCACATGGGTATGGGCACTCCCCTTGGCAACTGCCAAGCTTGGGGGAGGTGCCCCGGTATCATATCACCATCACACTCCTATCTTTACAGTTTTTCTTAGTTCGATCCTTTTAGTAGTATCTTGATCTAGTAGATTAAAGTTTTGGTATGATCTAGTTTTGAGTTTTGCTTTATGATCTTTCTATGTAATCGAGTCTGTGAGCTATATAATAAAGATTAGTGTTGAGTCAAGGGCTTGATTATTTTCCCATGATCTTGAGTGAATAAAAGAAAAAGAAAGAACAAAAAGAAACAAAGAGGTCATATTGATCTTATGGAGAGTAATGACTTCACATAGAAAGAGTATGATGATTAAAAGTTGTTGAGAGTTAACAAACATAGCTTTGGTCATCGTTGCAATTAATAGGAAGTAATAAAGAAAGAGAGGTTTCACATATAAATATACTATCTTGGACATCTTTTATGATTGTGAGCACTCATTAAAATATGACATGCTAAAGAGTTGATGTTGGACAAGGAAGACAACGTAATGGGTTATGTTTTCTCATATCTGAAATAAAGTGTATTGTCATGTATCGCCCAACACGTTGAGCTTGCCTTTCCCCCTCATGCTAGCCAAATTCTTTGCACTAAGTACAGATACTACTTGTGCTTCCAAAAACCCTTAAACCAGTTTTGCCATGAGAGTCCACTATATCTACCTATGGATTGAGTAAGATCCTTCAAGTAAGTTGTCATCGGTGCAAGCAATAAAAATTGCTCTCTTAATATGTATTTGATTGGTGTGGAGGAAATAAGCTTTATACGATCTTGTGATGTGGAAGAAATAAAAGCGACGGACTGCATAATAAAGGTCTATATCACAAGTGGCAATATAAAGTGACATTCTTTCGCATTAAGATTTTGTGCATCTAACTCTGAAAGCGCATGGCAACCTCTGCTTCCCTCTGCGAAGGGCCTATCTTTTATTATTATCTTCTACCTTATGCAAGAGTCATGGTGATCTTCACCTTTCCTTTTTACATTTTATCCTTTGGCAAGCACAGGATGTTGGAAAGATCTGATATATATATATATATATATATATATATATATATATATATATATATATATATATATATATATATATATATATATATATATATATATATATATATATCTAATTGGATGTGGGTTAGCATGAATTATTATTGTTGACATTACCCTTGAGGTAAAAGGTTGGGAGGCGAAACTATAACCCCTATCTTTCTCTGTGTCCGATTAAAACTCCATAACCTCAAGTACTGCATGAGTGTTAGCAATTATGAAATACTAAATGATAGTTGAGTATGTGGACTTGCTAGAAAGCTCTGACATAGACTCTTCTGATGTTATGATAAATTGCAATTGCCTCAATGACTGAGATTATAGTTTGTTAGTTCTCAATAAAGTTTCTGATTCATACTTTGCATTGTGAATAGATTATTACTTGAGCATAAGAAATAATATGAAAATATCCATATATGTTGTTGTTATGAGAATAATCATGATGCCCTCATGTCCGTATTTTATTTTATCGACACCTCTCCCCTAAACATGTGGACATATTTATCGTTATCGGCTTCCGATTGAGGACAAGCGAGGTCTAAGCTTGGGGGAGTTGATACGTCCATTTTCCATCATGCTTTTATATCAATATTTATTGAATTATGGGTTGTTATTACACATTATGTCACAATACTTATGCCTATTCTCTCTTATTTTACAAGGTTTACATAAGGAAGGAGAATGCCGGCAGCTGGAATTTGAAATGGAAAAGGAGCAAATATTAGAGACCTATTCGCACAACTCCAAAAGTCCTGAAACTCCACGAAAGTCATTTTTGGAAATAATACAAAATACTGAGCGGAAGAAATACAAGTGGGGGCCCACACCCTGGCCACGAGGGTGGGGGGCCGCCCCCTGCCTCGTGGGCCCCTTGTTGGCTCTCCGATGCCCATCTTCTGGTATATGAAGTCTTTCGTCCGAAGAAAAAATCATAAGCAAGCTTTCGGGACGAGACTCCGCCGCCATGAGGCGGAACCTTGGCGGAACCAATCTAGGGCTCCGGCAGAGCTGTTCTGCCGGGGACACTTCTCTCCGGGAGGGGGAAATCATCGCCATCGTCATCACCAACGGTCCTCTCATCGGGAGAGGGCAATCTCCATCAACATCTTCACCAGCACCATCTCCTCTCAAACCCTAGTTCATCTCTTGTATCCAATTCTTGTCCCTAAGTCTGGGATTGGTACCTGTAGGTTGCTAGTAGTGTTGGTTACTCCTTGTAGTTGATGCTAGTTGGTTTATTTGGTGTAAGATCATATGTTCAGATCCTTTATGCATATTAATACTCCTCTGATTATGAACATGAATATTCTTTGTGAGTAGTTACGTTTGTTCCTGAGGACATGGGAGAAGTCTTGCTATTAGTAGTCATGTGAATTTGGTATTCCTTCGATATTTTGATGAGATGTATGTTGTCTATCCTCTAGTGGTGTTATGTGAACGTCGACTACATGACACTTCACCATTGTTTGGGCCTAGAGGAAGGCATTGGGAAGTAATAAGTAGATGATGGGTTGCTAGAGTGACAGAAGCTTAAACCCTAGTTTATGCGTTGCTTCGTAAGGGGCTGATCTGGATCCATATGTTTCATGCTATGGTTAGGTTTACCTTAATACTTCTTTTGTAGTTGTGGATGCTTGCAATAGGGGTTAATCATAAGTGGGATGCTTGTCCAAGTAAGGGCAGCACCCAAGCACCGGTCCACCCACATATCAAATTATCAAAGTACCGAACGCGAATCATATGAACGTGATGAAAACTAGCTTGACGATAATTCCCATGTGTCCTCGGGAGCGTTTTCCTTTACATAAGAGTTTATCCAGGCTTGTCCTTTGCTACAAAAAGGATTGGGCCACCTTGCTGCACTTTATTTACTTTTGTTACTTGTTGCTCGTTACCAATTATCTTATCACAAAACTATCTGTTACCTATAATTTCAGTGCTTGCAGAGAATACCTTGATGAAAACCGCTTATCATTTCCTTCTGCTCCTCGTTGGGTTCGACACTCTTACTTATCGAAAGGACTACGATAGATCCGCTATACTTGTGGGTCATCAACCAACAACGAGCGGGAGAGGTTGTACGACCAAGTTGGATTCTGCTTGGTCCGTGTTACAGTACGTCTTGGTGAGACGCCCTCCCCTCGACGTGTGTGTGTGTGGTGAGGGGGGGGGGGGGTGGGAGGTTACTTCGCACTACCTGCAACCTCCGTGTGGTCGGTGAAGTCCGGTTAATTTGCGAGGCACACGTGCCACATCAAAGTTGTGAATGGTAGTTAAATATCACACCACACCCTTTTCATACATATAGTAGGGACACCCACAGGTGGTTCGTATATATGTGGTCTCACCCATCTCGCGCCACAAGCACACATTTGTGGGTCGGCACACGGTCCACCTTTGTCGGGAAGCGAAAGGGAAGTTTGATCATATATATGATGGACTCCTATAGGTTTTGTGTTACAGTAGGGTGAGATTTCAGACCTAGCTATTTGGGGGCATGCATTCATAGCTAGGATTCCCTTACCGCCGACACGAAGTGGGGTTCGTAGGGGGTGGCTGACTAGCAATATTGTGCTTTTGTGCGACAGGTGCCACATCAAAGTTGTGCATTGGGTATTCGAACATCAAACCACCCTTTTCATACATATATTTGGTCCACATGCAAGTGTGTTCGTGTTCTGACCCTCTCCCACGTTATTCCTTTTGCCAAATTTATAAACTACACACGAATTGGATGTAGAAACCGTCTGCGATTGGGTACGCAACAGACACGGTTCAGCCAAACTAACCGTGTGCCACGCCCGTGCCCCTGTAGTCACTCACATCAGCACAGTAGATTGGGCTCCGTGAGGCTTGCCTCCCGCTCTCGAAAATATCTACTGTCTCGTAATCTCAAAAATATCTACCACCTGGAAGGTTTTAATGTTTGATAGCACACGATAAGTATGTATGGACCGTGTGCGATGTCTGTTACTCCCGATCTGCTTCAATCCCTTGATTCAAATTTTCAGTAGCCCTCACATTTTACTCCTGCCTCTGCATCCCTCGCAATCTCAAAAATAACTGCTCGCCCTTGATTCAAATTTCAGTAGCCCCGCCTTGTTACTCCCGCCTCTGCATCCCTCGCAATCTCAAAAATATCTGCTCGCCCTTGATTCAAATTTTCAGTAGCCCCGCCTTGTTACTCCTGCCTCTACATCCCTCGCAATCTCAAAAATATCTGCTCGCCCTTGATACAAATTTTCAGTAGCCCGACATTTTACTCCCGCCTAGTAAAATTTTCACTTGCCGTGGTATTTCCTCAAACATCACCTTGCCCCCCGCCCCCTCCACACACACCACACACTCCCCAAAACCTCCGCTCACACAGACACACACCACCCCTCCCTCGCTCGAAACCATTGGTAGGTCGCCGCCATCGTCGTCGCCGCCACCGCCTCCATCCTCAACCTCTGCGTGTGTGCCGAGGAGCTCGAGGAGCCAATGGCCCCAAAGAGGTTTATCGCGGCCTTTTTGCCCGACGCCGGCGAGGTGGCCGCCGAGGTGTCCCCGTCGTCCTCCGCGGGATCTTTATCGATCCGCCATCGCCGGCCGCCCGGTCCACCCGCCGCCGCGCCCCTACGCCGGTTCGAAGACTTCTCCGTCCTCCCTCGGGCCCGACCGCTGCCGAGGTCCTACCTTGAGGTCCGGCAGTGGTGTTGGGGGACGTGGGTCATCGAGATTACGGATCGGGAGACCCACACCCGTCGGTGGCTCAGTAGCTTTCACACGGTCGAGCTCGCGGCCATGGATTACGAACGCTGGCAGGTCTGCTACCACGGCGCGGCGGCTAGGCTCAATTTCCCCTTCGGCATACATCTGGTCGACCTAGCTCCGCTGGAGCCAGGGGTTGTGAGCTCGGCTATGGCGCGGGAGGACCGCGAGGCATGGGAGCGCCTCGAGGCTGAGGCCGCCGACGAGGCCTACATGCAAGAGCTTCGCCGGCAGCACCCGGAGCTCGTGGAGGTGGAGCGGGTGATCATTGCCAGCGCGAAGGGCGGCGAGGTTATCGTGCTCTCCTCCGATGATGAGGTCGAAGGCGGAGAGGACGACGGCGCGGAGGGCATCGAGGTGGGCGGCGAGGACGAGGAGATCGACGTCGACGAGCGGAGGAGTGTCTTCCCCAACGACCCCGACGACGGCACCGGCCCGGACCCGGCTCGCGGCACACCATACCTGACGAGGAAGGATTGGCTCGACCTCCACTTTGACCGAAAGCAGTTTAGTTTAAATTTATGTTTTATTCCTGATTTAAAGTGATGGGGCCGTCCTACTTAACTAAATCGCAACAATTAATTTTTAATTAGTCTGTAAAGCCCACGTAAAGTCCCCGTGTGTGTTCTTTCCCACAGATGCACGTCCTTGGCGGGCTTTGCGGGCCGCGTGCCAGCATTTCGTTGAACGCGGCGTGAAAAATAAACAAAAAACAGCACTAAATCGCAACAATTAATTTTTAATTAGTCTGTAAAGCCCACGTAAAGTCCCCGTGTGTGTTCTTTCCCACAGACGCATGTCCTTGGCGGGCTTTGCGGGCCGCGTGCCGGCATTTCGTTGAACGCGGCGTGAAAAATAAACAAAAAACAGCACTAAATCGCAACAATTAATTTTTAATTAGTCTGTAAAGCCCACGTAAAGTCCCCGTGTGTGTTCTTTCCCACAGACGCACGTCCTTGGCGGGCTTTGCGGGCCACGTGCCGGCATTTCGTTGAACGCGGCGTGAAAAATAAACAAAAAACAACGGCGTGGTGGGAATCGAACCCACCACCAGCACCACAGACGACCGTGGAGCTAACCAGTGCACAAGGTAGCTCTAGTGGAAGATTTGCAACGTAATAGTTAAAAGAAGCGGATGGCAACGGCAAAGTTGAAAAGGAAAAATTCCCAAAAACGTGTGTATGGGGCTTCGAACACAAGAAATCAAGTGAGTGAACCACGTGGCTAGACACTGTGTTCATAGATATGTTTTGCTTAAAATGCCAACTAAATTAATATAAACTATAGGCGGCGAAAAGAGTAACTTTTTTTTAAATTTCAAACGTGATTTTCTTTTTCATAAAAGTTAAAACGAACATTTTCAAAATTTGATAGAAAATTCTAAAAACACAAACATTTTTTGCGAAACCTGGCAGTTTTCTAAAACGTGAACAATTTTTAAACAAATTGAATGTTTTTTTACATTGCGATTTTTTTGAAAAAGAAACATTTTCTAAAACTCCTAAACATTTTTTGAAACAAGGACATTTTTCTGAAATTGTGGACAAATTTCGGAAGTGCGCAATCATTATGACATTCCTGTAGATTTTGTGAAACATGAACATCTTATGAATGAAATTCTGAACAGATTTACAGAAAGAGAACATTTTTTGAGATTCTGAACATTTTATGAAAACATGAACATAACAAAAATTGAAAACAAGAACTTTTTTTGAAACTACTGAGCACTTCATAAAACACAAACATTTTTTGAACTTGTGAACAAAATTAAAAAAAAAAACATTTATGAAATTTCGAAAAGGACTTGTTGAAACACGAACATTTTTTGAAATTCTGAACAAAATTTGAAAATGAGAAACTTTTCTAAAATTACTGAACTTTTTCAAAACGCGAAAATTTGATGAAATTGTGATTGAAATTTGAAAACAAGAATATTTTATGAAATTTCTAAAAAGACTTTTGAAACATGAACATTTTTGAAATTCTGAACAAAATTTGAAAATGAGAACATTTTTAAAATTACTGATTATTTTTCAAAACACAAACATTTTCTGAAAATTGAACATAATTTGAAAACAAGAATATTTCATGAAATTTCTAAAACAACTTCTTGAAACACAAATATTTTTTGAAATTCTGAACAAAATTTTAAAACCTGAACATATTGTGAAATTGGGAGCCAATTTTGAAAACGAGAACGTGTTATAAAATTATGAATAAATATTTCAAATTTTCAATAAAAAGAAACATGAAAAATAAAAAACGAAAGGGCAAAGAAAGGAAAACAGAAAAAGAAAAAAAATTAAAACGAAAAAAAGAAACAGAAAAAGGAAAGAAACAAAAAGGGAAAATGGCAAAATATAAAAAAATGTCTATGAACCTTCTAGAAGGTTCCCAAAACCAGAAAAAAAAAGGCTGGAAACCACCTAGAATATTCCCAAAACCGGAATCGCTCAATCGTTTGACTGGACCGGGCCATCCGAACGCTCCTCGATGTGCCCCTGTGCGTCGCCTCGACTACTTGCGTCGTAACTAGGCTCACGTTCCAACAAGGATACGCGCCCACATCCTTCCTTCGCTAGGCTAGCTGTAACTTGTAACCGGGCCGACCACGTTCTTCCTTCACTCCTGCTTTTTAGGCCAGTTTTTCTTTTTTTTACCTCCTTTTCTTTATGATTTCTGTTTGTTTATTTCTTTTCCTTTTTGTTCCTCTTGTCTCACTTTTCCCCATTTCCGTAAGATTTATGAGAACTTTGTAAATCCATGATTTTTTCAAATTCATGAATTTTTAAACTATTTTTTTCGAATTCAAAATTGTTATTGAAATTCATGAAGTTTATAAAAATTCATGAACTTTTCCAGATACAAAAACTTTTGTCAACTTTGGGAAATTTCATCGGGGTTTCTTCGGAACCACTAATGGTTTTTTATATGTCGACCAAGCGACACACGTCCAGGCAGCCGATGATCAAGAACAGTGAGGCAAAGGTAATTGGTCCACTATACGTTTGGCATCAGGCTGGGTGAAATAACTCTCGAAGCGTTCTAGAGGTGATATGGGGTGCGACTATGTGCCACCCATAGAGAGCCCTATGGGTGGGTCGCCTACAGGGAGCAGGTACTGGCCGGCTCAGTGACTACATGGTCTCGTCATGCTGTTCTCACTTGTGTTTAGAAAAAATAGTAAACACATATATTACGAAAACAAATAAGTTAATTTTTCAAAAATGTGTTCAACGCACATTAAAAAAATGTAAATGTAGTGTCAAAATTTGCACACAACCTTTAAAAAATGTTTGCACCATTCAAAAAGAATGTATGTGACATAACACAAAATCCCTACGTTTAAAAAATGTACGTGACATTTTAAAAGCAAAATTATACAATATAAACATAGTGATTGTATGAATGATTAAAATAATAGGACAAATAGTGAGAAAAATAAAAATGTTCACATACAAAGTAGAAATGGTTGTATGAATTAAAAATAATCTTCATCTCATGTACTAAGATATTTGTTCGACCAGGGTGAAGAATAAGCACGGGTCTTAAATTCCATGTAAGTTTATTTAAAAAAAGTTAATGGTCTTAGAAAATAATGTTCTTGTTTTACCCCTAAACAAGAGACTATTTTAAGAAGTAGTTCATGCACCTAGATATATCATCGTATGCTTTAAAAAGGTTCTTCTATTTGCTCTAGAAAAAAGAGAAAAATAATCGGATTTTCAATTTTAATGTAAGGAGATCGCAGCTGCCCACCTCCTTAAACCTCCTCATATCCTGGGATGGGGGTCTTGAGGTCCGTCAGGCAGACGACCCTGCACGGCGCCTGGAGCTTGGTCCTCGCCAAGCTCGCCGCCTCGTGGGCGGTCTCGTGGAGCCTCCTAGTGGAGATGTAGACAACGACTAGCAGGCCGAAGGCGTGGAGGTGCCTAGCATGGTTGCCTCCCGTGCCCCTGCTGCTCCTCAGGTGGCTGGCCATCTCCTTGGAGATGACGCAGCGATCTGTGGCGCCGCCCAAGTCGTCGCCTCTTGCGCTGTGCAACGTCGACATCGACGCCGGCCTTGACAGCGAGGCGCCGAAGGCGGAGCACACCTTGTCGATGGTCGGGGCTAGGAGCTCGGCGCACGAGACGGGCCAGACCTTCATCCTGATGTGCTCAATCTATGTGTGTAGGATCCTGGTCGTGGACGAGGAGGGCACGGTGTCCGTCCTTGAAGCAGTCGGGCTTCCTGAACAGAGACGGTGCCGCCCTCCCTTCCTCGAGGTCGTCTTCAAACTCTGGACTCTCGCTGGCCTTCAGGAACACGTTGAAGCCAAAGCACGTTCCCGCTTCTCCAGCCTCCTTGTCCTTGATGCTTATCTCCCCTCCCATCAGACAAACCTATATATACCAACAGAAACAACAGCAAAATCAAGAGTAAATAAGTAATACAGACACATGAGTGAACAATATAGTTTTCAAAGTTAGAGAGTTAATAACCTTTTTAGAGTGTCATCCTCACAAGTAAGTAGCATAAGTTGCTTGGAACTCTATTAAGTGCTTACATGCAAAATAGCTGTTACCAGAATTTCTGGTAAATCAAATCAAATCTACGCATCTGGATTAACATATAGCCATCTTCATCTCAAGTCACTCTTAATTTATATATAACCTCCAATTGATATAGTTTTAGACTTTGGAGGGTGTAAATTTAGAGAAAATTTTAGGAAGTAGCAATTCAGAAGCGTAAAAGAAACATTGATGCACTAGAGAGCATTTTAACATCCATGGAAAAAGATTTATGAGAACTTTATGAATCCATGATTTTTTTTCAAATTCATGAATTTTTAAACTATTTTTAAAATTCATGATTTCTAAGCTATTTTTTTCAAATTCGAAACTGTTGTTGAAATTCACGAAGTTTCTAAACATTCATGAACTTTTTCCAGATACGAAAACTTTTGTCGAGTTTGGGAACTTTTATTGGGGTTTCTTCGGAACCACTAATTGTTTTTTATGTGGCGACCAAGCGACACATGTCCAGGCAGCCGATGATCAAGAACAGTGAGGCAAATGTTATTGGTCCACTATACATTTGGCATCAGCCTGGGCGAAACAACTCTCGAAGCATTCAAGAGGAGATATGGGGTGCGACTATGTGCCACCCATAGCGAGCCCTATGGGTGGGTCGCCTACAGGGAGCAGGTACCGGCCGCCCCAGTGATGACATGGTTTCGTCATGCTTTTCTCACATGTGTTTAAAAAAAATAGTAAACACATATATTATGAGGACAAATAAGTTAATTTTTCAAATTGTATTCAACGCACATTAAAAAAAAGTAAATGTAGTGTCAAAATGTGCGCACAACCTTTAAAAAACGTTTGCACCATTCCAAAAAATGGATGTGATATAGCACAAAATTTCTGCGTTTAAAAAATGTAAGTGACATTTTTAAAACAAAACTATACAATGTAAAACAGCAAGATTGTGAGCTGGTACTGGCCGGCCCAATGACCACATGGACCCGTCATGTTCTTCTCACATGTGTTTTAAAAAAATTAGTAAACACATATAGTATGAAAAAATATTAGTTAATTTTTCAAAATGTGTTCAACGCACATTGAAAAAGAATGAAAATGTAGTGTCAAAAATGTGTACAAAACCTTTATGAAAATGCCTGCACCATTAAAAAAATGTATGTGATAGAACACAAATATTTCTGTATCTAACAAATGCACCCGACATTTTAAAATGAAAATTATACAATGTAAAACAGAAAGTTTGTGCGCTTAAAAAAACAATTGTTTCCTAGCACTAAAAAATGTACGTTTAATTTTTCTAAAATGTTCACCTGTTTCACACGAAAGACTTTGGAATTATTTCGAAAAGTTTATCTAATCTATGCAAAATGTTCACATAGTTTAAAAATAATGTTTCACCATGTATTCCAAAAGAATGTTCAATAAAAGTATTTGGAAAAATGTTAATCATGCATTTAAAAATGTTACACCTATATAATAAAGATTTTAGATTTATAAGAAAATTTTACATGTATGAAAACTAGGCACTAAACATACATTTCAAAAATTGTTAACCATGTATTTGAAAAATATGAAACATGTATAAAAATGTTTTCTAGAAAATTGAATAAAATCAGCAAAAACTTGGGTAAAACTAAAGAAAAAGAAAGAATAAAACCTAAAACCAAAAAAAGAAACCAAGGAGAATGCATATCAGACCATTTTAATATACATTGGTCGGTCCCACGGGCCAGAGGGCGTGATCTCGGACGCCGAAGCAGTGGCCTGATCTGCCGCGGGCATCTTGAACTGAATGGGCGCAGGTGCTGGAAATGGGATGCCTAGAGGCCCCTCATGACCTGGAGGAGCTTGTGCAGCCGTGAGCCGTGGATCGGCTTGTGCAGCTCAAGGTCGCAGCTGCTCGCCTCCTTAAACCTCCTCAGATCCTGGGTAGGGGTCTTGAGGTCCGTCAGGCAGACGACCCTGTACGGCACCTAGAGCTTGGTCCTTGCCAAGCTCGCCACCTCGCAGGCGGCCTCGTGGAGCCTCCCAGTGGAGACGTAGACAACGACTAGCAGGCCGAAGGCGTGGAGGTGCCCAACGTGGTTGCCGCCCATGCCCCTGCTGCTCCTCAGGTGGCTGGCCATCTCCTTGGAGATGACGCAGCAATCTGTGGTGTCGCCCAAGTCGTCGCCTCCCGCTTTGTGCAGCGACGATATCGACGCCGGCCTTGACGGCGAGGCGCCGAAGGCGGATCACATCTTGCCAATGGTCGGGGCTAGGAGCTCGGCGCATGAGACGGGCCAGACCTTCAAATCGACGCGCTCCATCCATGTGTGCAGGATCCGGCAGGTTCCGTCGTCGTGGATGAGGAGGACGCAGTGTCCGCCCTTGAAGCGGGCGGGTTCCTGAACAGAGACGGCACCACCCTCCCTTCCTCAAGGCCGTCTTCAACCTCTAGAGTCTCGCTGGCCTTCTGGAACACGTTGAAGCAGAAGCACGTTCCCGCTTCTCCTGGCTCCTTGTCCTTGATGCTTATCTCCCCTCCCATCAGATGAACCTATATATACCAACAGAAACAAAAAAAAATCAGGAGTAAACAGGTAATAACAGACACATGAGTGAACAATGTAGTTTTCAAATATAGAGAGTTCTTAACCTTTTTAGAGTGTCGTCCTCACAAGTTACAAAGTAGCATAAGTTGCTTGCAATTCTATTAAGTGCTTGCATGCAAAACAGTTGTTGCCAAAATTTCTAGTCAATCAAATCAAATTTCTACGTATCTGGATTAACATATAGCCCTCTTCATCTCAAGTCACTCTTAATTTATATATAACCTCCAATTGATACAATTTTAGACTTTGGAGCTTGTAAATTTAGAGAAAAGTTTAGGAAGTAGCAATTCAAAAGCGTAAAAAAAACATTGATGCACTTGAGAACATTTTAATATGCATGGAAAAAGATTTATGAGAACTTTATAAATCCATGATCTTTTTTAAATTCATGAATTTTTAAACTATTTTTTTTCAAATTCATGATTTTTTTGAAATTCCAAACTGTTGTTCAAATTCATGAAGTTTTCAAAAAAATCATGAACTTTTTCTAGATACGAAAACTTTTGTTGAGTTTGGGAACTTTTATCGGGGTTTCTTCGGAACCACTAATGGTTTTTTATGTGGCGACCAAGCGACACACATCCAGGCAGCCGATGATCAAGAACAGTGAGGCAAAGGTTATTGGTCCACTATACGTTTGCCATCAGGCGAGGCGAAACAACTCTCGAAGTGTTCTAGAGGAGATATGGGGTGCGACTATGTGCCACCCATAGCGAGCCTATGGGTGGGTCGCCTACAGGGAGCAGGTAATGGCCGGCCCAATGACGACATGGTCTCGTCATGCTGTTCTCACATGTGTTTAAAAAAATAGTAAACACATATATTACGAAAAAAATAAGTTAATTTTAAAAAATTTGTTCAATGCACATTAAAAAAATGTAGTGTCAAAATGTGCGCACAACCTTTAAGAAAATGTTTGCACCATTCAAAAAAAATGTATTTGATATAACACAAAATTTCTGCATTTAAAAATGTACATGACATTTTAAAAACAAAATTATACAATGTAAAACAGAAAGTTCGTGAGCTGGTACTGGCCGGCCCAGTGACCACATGGACTCGTCATGCTGTTCTCATATGTGTTCTAAAAAAAAATAGTAGACACATATATTATGAAAACAAATAAGTTAATTTTTCAAAATGTGTTCAACGCACATTAAAAAAATGTAAGTGTAGTGTCAAAAATGTGTACACAAGCTTTAAGAAAATGTCTGCACCATTAAAAAAAATGTATGTGATAGAACACAAATATTTCTACGTTCAAAAATGTACCTGACATTTTAAAACAAAATTATACAATGTAAAACAGAAAGTTTGTGTACTTAAAAAAACAATTGTTTCCTAGCACTAAAAATGCACATTTAATGTTTCTAAAATGTTCACCTGTTTCACACAAGAGACTTTGGAATTTTTTCGAAAAGTTTATCTAATCTATACAAAATGTTCACATAGTTTAAAAATAATGTTTCAACATGTATTCCAAAATAATGTGCAATAAAAGTATTTGAAAAATGTTAACCATGCATTTAAATTTTTACACCTATATAATAAAGTAATATAGATTTATAAGAAAAAAATACAATATGTATAAAAACTAGGCACTAAACAAACATTTCAAAAATTTTAACCATGTATTTGAAAAATATGAAACATGTATAAAAATGTTTTCTAAATTGAAGAAAATCAGCACAAACTTGGGAGAAATTAAAGAAAAGAAACAATAAAACCTAAAACAAAAGAAATCCAAGGAGAACGCATAACAGACCATTTTAATATACATGCACATAACTTTTTATGTGACAAGTCGATGTCGTGAGAATGTATTTAAAAATATCTGGCCATTTGCTACATATAGTAGACCATTTTTTAGAAAAATGTGTGTACATTTATTTTCCGAGTAGAAACATTATTGGTAACATATTATTATTTTTCAACACATAAATTTTATTTTTATTTTAAAAATTGTTCGAAAGTATATACAAATTATGAGATTTAATAAAATAAAAAATCGTTGTATCTGCTAATGGGTCACGCAATGGCCGACGGAATAGGAGTTCCTTTCACTTGGAGAGACTGTATCCACTAGCAAGAGTGGTAAATATAACCTCCCTTCTATGCTCCGCGTTGCTATACTGCCTGAAGGAGGCAAGAAGGTCTATCTTCTAGCTGGTGTTTCCACCTATTCCCCTCGTTTTCGGTGGCCACTTTCAGTGGCGGAGCTAGGCAGGATCTTCAGGGGGGCCAAACAGAAATACTACATGTTTGGGGGGGCCAAAGTGTATACTTTTTCTAATCCAAGCACCCTTTAAAATTTTTCCTTCTATTCTTTGTTAAGGCTGGGGGGCCATGACCCCTGTAGGCTACAACGTAGCTCCGCCACTGGCCACTTTGGCACCTGGAGATGGGGGAGTAGGGCATGGATAAAAGTTGGAGACTAGCCGAACCTTTTTTTAATTTGTTTTCTATGTCAACGGTTGCAGCGTGTCGATGGTGAAGGAAATGTCGCACAAAATAAAAGCCCCACGGCTCTATCTGTCCTGTTATAGAGATCGATACTGTACATATCACGGAACACGTGGTGTTTTTTTCTTCTGAATTGTCAGATCTAATTCTGGTGGGTTATCTTGTTGCTTCGACCTATCATGGCGGTGGTGGCGACAAGTGTGAGCCAAGGTTGGTTTAATCGGCGTTTTTTCTATTTTTCACATTTGTGTTCCTGATATTCTTCCCCGATAGTATGTCATCAAAGCGACAGTTCAACAACCTGCCTTGTAAGTGGTGTGTCGTCGGCCACAGTACATTCAATGATCTTAGGTTCTCACCTGTTGGGGTAGGAGGCTCATGCAGCTTTAAATTACCTATTAGGTTAGTGTAGCTTATGCAAGTTTGGTATTCTACGACTTTTTCATGGGAGGCTCATCGTACAGTCACAATACAAAAGATGAAGCGAGAGGCAGCAATGTCAAAGAATTTTGATGTAACTTTTAGTTGTATTAGAAATATTTCTTATCCATGTGTAATTCGGTTCTTTAATCTGATGTAATTTATTTAGTTAATGAATAAAGTCAGATCATTTAGGAAAATGTCTATAACGGCTAAAAGAGGACTCTATATAGGTCGCCCAGTAGCATGACCCTTTAACTCTTTTTCTTAATGTATGTTTCGTGGAATGCACTTTATTTAACAAGTTTTAAGTTATTGAACAAATGATTAAAATAATAGGAAAAATAGTGAGAAAAATAAAAATGTTCACATACAAAATAGAAATGGTTGTCTGAATTAAAAATAATCTTCATCGCATGCATTAAGATATTTGTTTGACCGGGTGAAGAATAAGTACGGGTCTTAAATACCATGTATGTTTAATTAAAAAAAGTTAATGGTCTTAGAAAATAATGTTCTTGTTTTGCCCCCAAACAAGAGAGTACTTTAAGTAGTTCATGCACCTAGATATATGATTATATGCTTTAAAAAGGTTATTCTATTTGCTCCAGAAAAAAGAGAAAATAACCAGATTTTCAATTCGGTGCCCGTGCTCATCACCCGGTGAGAAGTAAATTAAAAAAATACTTAAAATATTCAAGAAAATCTAAACTTTTTGGGGTGGAAGATGTTTGAGTAGGTGATATTCCTGCCAAATTTCAGCTTGTTCGGACATCTGAGGAGCTCATGGCAAAAAAAATCAATGAAAACGGTACGTGAACAATAAACTTTCTTACAGCCCCAAAATTTGTGTTTTCCACTGAGAGATAATGAAATGTCCAAGCTCCACGAAATTTGGCACGGAACTAACACACATGAGTATCTAACATCACAACAAGAATTATTTTTTTACTATTTTAAACAAATTACTAGTCACCTCGGGTGCAGATGCACCCGAGAGCCAAAACGTTCTATCCAAAAATAACTATGTTTTTCTAGAAGTAAATATCAACGAAGATTTTGAGAATTTGAAAGAAAGAAGAGATACATATGAATGAAAAGATTAAAAGCCAAATAAAAAATAAAATAATCAAAAAACGGAAACAGAAAAAACTGACATGGGTCGCATATAGGGGCCTCTTCAAACTCGGAACAAGATTTATCCTTTTTCTGTGCGTGGCGGTTACCACTGGTCTTGGGGGCTGTTTGGTTGCAAACCAGATTGTTGCCTGGCCTAAGCCCTCCCTGGAATATGCCTGGACGCTATTTGGTTGGAGACATGAAATCTTGGAAACCTCCCTGACCTGAGCACCCATCCTCACAGGCGACTCAATTAGCTTGACTCAGGCTCGGGAAATAGGAGGCCTGAGTTCCAGGAAGTTGCGTTTAGGAGTCCATCAATTGTATTTTTTTATAGCCCACGTCTTCATTACCTGTCAACTCAGCCTGCTTTGTTGATTGTTTAATGTTTTTGTGTCTGTCCCAGGCCAGGTCTGTCCCAGGCCAGGTATCGAACCAAACAACACTCCACATCTTGCCCGACGAGGCAAAAATCCTTTCCCATCCAGGCTATCATTAGGCATCATTTTGTCTCAGCCATGAAGCATAGGGCATGAACCAAACAACCCTTGGTCTCTGTCCGACTATGCGATGAGAGCTCACTCAGTTCTGTTTCAGAATGTAACACAGAATTTTTGCTTGAAACTTTTGTTTAAACCTAAAAAAGGTAGTCACAAAGTTGGAAAACATAAATCATTTCACACATTGTAATTTTGGCATGTCCATTGTGGCTTAACCTTCTGCTCGGGTGCTGAGTTGTGTGTCTATTGACAACCCTGCAGCAGCAGCAGCTAAAATAGCAGGAGCAGGATCTTGATTACTAACACACTATTCCCATATGCATGGGTGATAAGTAATTAAATATCCTTGCGAGAATAGAACAATATCAGTTCTTGTCTTGTTTGCAGAGCTCAAGAACAACCCTTGCAATCTTCGACTTTGGTATCGGCTTTGTCAGGCGAAGATCCATCCCAGCTTCCACGGCCTCCTACAACCCCTCCTCCGCGGAATTCATAGTCAGCGTGATGATCGGGGTGCAGATACCGTGGCGACTTTCTTCCTTGTGGATGCGCCTCGTCGCCTCATAGCCATTCATCACCGGCATTTGAAACAAAGAAAATGGAATTGCCATCAATGTGAGAGATTATTAAATCACATCATCTGTAACAAATTAACCGATGCTTGGCATGGTGTTGCTGGAGAAATGTACTCGTACCTAGCAATCCATGAGGACCACGTCATAGGGCAATGAGTTCCGAAGAGCTTATGTAAACATGGCCACGGCCACGGAGCCATCCCCTGCAATATCTACGGCTGCTCCGAGATTGCTCAACATCTGCCCGAGGATTCTCTGTAGAAGCATGGTGTCGTCCACCACCAGCAAGCGCATCCCCTTTAGTGGGTTCCGTCTCGAGTATTGCCTGGTCCCTCGGGCACCGTGGGCGTGATCTCGGACGCCGACACATTGGTCTAATCTGCCGCCGGCATCTCGAACTGAAATGGGTGCAGGTGCTGGAAATGGGATGCCTAGAGGCCCCTCATGACCTGGAGGAGCTTGTGCAGCCGGGAGCCGTGGATGGGCTTGTGCAGCTCGAGGTCGTAGATGCTCGCCTCCTTAAACCTCCTCATATCCTGGGATGGGGGTCTTGAGGTCCGTCATTCAGACGACCCTGCACGGCGCCTGGAGCTTGGTCCTTGCCAAGTTCGCCGCCTCGTCGGCGGTCTCGTGGAGCCTCCTAGTGGAGATGTAGACAACGAGTAGCACGCCGAAGGCGTGGAGGTGCCTAGCATGGTTGCCTCCCGTGCCCCTACTGGTCCTCAGGTGGCTGGCCATTTTCTTGGAGATGACGCAGCGATCTGTGGTGTCGCCCAAGTCGTCGCCTCCTATGCTGTGCAGCGACGACATCGATGTCGGCCTTGATGGCGAGGTGCTGAAGGCGGAGCACACCTTGTCGATGGTCGAGGCGAGGAGCTGGGCGCACGAGACGAGCCAGACCTTCATCCCGATGTGCTCCATCCATGTGTGCAGGATCCGGCGGGTCTCGTCGCCGTGGACGAGGAGGACGCAGTGTCCGCCCTTGAAGCAGGCTGCTTCCTAAACAGAGACGGCGCCGCCCTCCCTTCCTCAAGGCCATCTTCAACCTCTGGACTCTTGCTGGCCTTCAGGAACACATTGAAGCCAAAGCACGTTCCCTTCTCCTAGGTCTATATATATATATATATATATATATATATATATATATATATATATATATATATATATATATATATATATATATATATATATATATATATATATATATATATACCAATAGAAACAGCAAACAAAATCAGGAGTAAATAGGTAATAACAGACACATGAGTGAACAATATAGTTTTCAAAGATAGAGAGTTATTAACCTTTTTAGAGTGTCATCCTCACAAGTTACAAAGTAGCATCAGTTGCTTGGAATTCTGTTAAGTGCTTACATGCAAAACAGCTGTTGCCAGAATTTCTGGTAAATCAAATAAATTTTCTATGCATCTGGGCTAACATATAGCCATCTTCATATCAAGTCGCTCTTAATTTATATATAACCTCTAATTGATACAATGTTAGACTTTGGAGCATGTAAATTTAGAGAAAATTTTAGGAAGTAACAATTCAAAAGCGTAAAAAAACATTGATGCACTTGAGAGCATTTTAACATGCATGGAAAAAGATTTATGAGAACTTGATAAATTCATGAATTTTTAAACTTTTTTTTCAAATTCATGCTTTTTTTCAAATTTGAAACTGTTGTTCAAATTCACGAAGTTTTCAAGAATTCATGAACTTTTTCCAGATACGAAAACTTTTGTCAAGTTTGGGAACTTTTATCGGGGTTTCTTCGGTTTGGTGTTTATGTGGCGACCAAGCGACACACGTCCAGGCAGCCTATGATCATGAACAGTGAGGCAAAGGTTATTGGTCCACTATACGTTTGGCATCAGGCTGCGAGAAACAACTCTCGAAGCGTTCTAGAGGAGATATGGGGTGCAACTATGTGCCACCCATAGCGAGCCGTATGGTTGGGTCGCCTACAGGGGGCAGGTACTGGCTGGCCCAGTGACGACATGGTCTCGTCATGCTGTTCTCACACGTGTTAAAAAAAATGGTAAACACATATATGACGAAAACAAATAAGTTAATTTTTCAAAATTTGTTCAACGCACATAAAAAAAAATTTAAATGTAGTGCCAAAATGTGCGCACAACCTTTAAGAAAATGTTTGCACCATTCAAAAAATGTATGTGATATAACACAAAATTTCCGCGTTTAAAAATTGTAATTGACATTTTAAAAACAAAATTATAAAATGTAAAACAAAAAGTTCCTGAGCTGGTACTGGCCGGCCCAGTGACCGCATGGACTCCTCGTGCTGTTCTCACATGTGTTTAAAAAATTAGTAAACACATATATCATGAAAAAAAATAAGTTAATTTTTTAAAATGTGTTCAACGCACATTAAAAAAATGTAAATGTAGTGCCAAAAATGTGTACACAACCTTTAAGAAAATGTCTGCACCATTCACAAAAATGTATGCGATATAGCACAAATATTTCTGCGTTTAAGAAAGTACCTGACATTTTAAAAACAAAATTATACAGTGTAAAACAGAAAGTTTGTGTACTTAAAAAAACAATTGTTTCCTAGCACTAAAAACTGTACATTAGATTTTTCAAAAATGTTCACCTGTTTCACACAAAAGACTTTGGAATTTTTCGAAAAGTTTATCTAATCTATGCAAAATGTTCACATAGTTTAAAATATAATGTTTCAACATGTATTCCAAAAGAATGTTCAATAAAAGTATTTGAAAAAATGTTAATCATGCATTTAAATCTGTTACACCTATATAATAAAGTATTTTATATTTCTAAGAAAAAATTACAATATGTATAAAAAGTAGGCACTAAACATACATTTCAAAAATTGTTAAACATGTATTTGAAAAATATGAAACATGTATAAAAATGTTTCCTAGAAAATTGAAGAAAATAAGCAAAAACTTGGGAAAAACTAAAGAAAAGAAAGAAGAAAACCTAGAACAAAAAAAAACCAAGGAGAACGCATATCAGACCATTTTAATATACATGCACATAATATTTTATGTCACAAGTCAATGTCGTGAGAATATATTTAAAAATATCTGGCCATTTGCTACATATATTAGACCATTTTTCCAAAAAATGTGTGAACATTTATTTTTTGAGTAGAAACATTATTGGTAACATATTATTATTTTTGAACACATAGATTTTATTTTTATTTTTAAAATTGTTCAAAAGTATATAAAAATTATGAAATTTAATAAAATAAAAAACCGTTGTATCTGCTAATGGGTCAAGCGATGGCCTACACATTAGGAGTTCCCTTCACTTGGAGCGAGTGTATCCACCAGCAAGAGTGGTAAATATCACCTTCCTTCTATGCCTCGCGTTGCTATACGGCTTGAAGGAGGCAAGAAGGTCTATCTTCTAGCTGGTGTTTCCACCTATTCCCAACGTTCTTGGTGGCCACTTTGGCACCTGAAGATGGGGGAGGATGGAATGGATCAAAGTTAGAGACTAGCTGGACCTTTTTTTTTAATTTGTTTTCATGTCAACGGTTGTAGCGTCTCGATGGCGAAAAGGAAATATCGCACAAAATAAAAGCCCATGGCTCTATCTGTCCTGTTATCGAGATCGATACTGTATGTATCAGGGTACACGTTGTGTTTTTTTTTCTTTTGAATTGTCAGATCTAATTCTGGTGGGTTATCCTGTCGCTTCGACCTATCAAGGCGGTGGTGGCGGCAAGTGTGAGGCCAAGGTTGGTTTAGTCGGTGTTTTCTCTATTTTTCACATTTGCGTTCCCGATTTTCTTCCCCGATAGTATGGCATCAAAGCGACAGTTCGACAACCTGCCTTGTAAGTGGTGTGTCGTCGCCCACAGTATATTCAACGATCTTAGGTTCTCACCTGTTGGGGTAGGAGGCTCATGCAGCTTTAAATAACCTATTAGGTTAGCGCAGCCTGTGCAAGTTTGGTATTCTACGGCTTTTCCACGAGAGGCTCATCCTAAAGTCACAATACAAAAGATGAAGCGAGAGGCAGCAATGTCAAAGAATTTTGATGTAACTTTTAGTTGTATTAGAAATATTTCGTATCCATGTGTAATTCGGTTCTTTAATCTGATGTAATTTATTTAGTTAATGAATAAAGTCAGACCATTTAGGAAAATGTCTATAACGGCTGAAGAGGACTCTATATGGGTCGCCCAGTGGCATGACCCTTTAACTCATTTTCTTAATATATGTTATGGGGAATGCACTTCTTATTTAACATGTTTTAAGTTATTGAATAAATGAATAAAATAATAGGAAAAATACAGAGAAAAATAAAAATGTTCACATACAAAATAGAAATGGTTGTATGAATTAAAAATAATCTTCATGGAATATGCCTGGACGCTGTTTAGTTGGAGACCTAAAAGGCTGAGTCTCATGTATTAAGATATTTGTTCGACCAGGGTGAAGAATAAATATGGGTCTTAAATTCCATGTATGTTTATTAAAAAAGAGTTAATGATCTTAGAAAATAATGTTCTTGTTTTACCCCCAAACCAGAGAGTATTTTAAGAAGTGGTTCATGCACCTACATATATGATCATATGCTTTTAAAAGGTTCTTCTATTTGCTATAGAAAAAAGCGAAAAATAACCGGATTTTGAATTCGGTGCTCGTACCTGGTATCAGTAAATTCAAAAAAACTTAAAAAATTAAAGAAAACTAAACTTTTTTGGGGTGGAAGATGTTTCAGTGCGTGATGTTCGTGCCAAATTTCAGCTTGTTCGCCCATGTGAGGAGCTCATGGCAAAAAAAATCAGTCAAAACTGTACGTGGACAATAAACTTTCTTATAGCCCCAAAATTTGTGTTTTTCGCTGAGAGATACAATGTCCAAACTCCACGAAATTTTGCACCGAACTCACGCACATGAGCATCTAGCATCACGAAAAGAACTCATTTTTTTAATATTTGAAACGAATTAACGGTCACCTCGGGTGCAGATGCACCCGAGAGTCAAAACGTTGTGTCCAAAAATAACTATGTTTTTCTAGAAGTAAACATCAACGAAGATTTTGAAAATTTGAAAGAAAGAAGAGAGACATATGAATAAAAAGATTAAAAAGCCAAATAAAAAAGAAAATAAACAAAAAACGGAAATAGAAAAAACCCGACATGGGTCGCATATAGGGGCCTCTTCAGACTTGGAACAAGATTTATCCTTTTTGTGTGCATGACGGTTACCACTATTTTTGGGGGCTGTTTGGTTGCAACCCGGATTGTTGCCTGCCCTGAGCCCTCCCTGGAATATGCCTGGATGCTGTTTAGTTGGAGACCTAAAATCTTGGACACCTCCCCGACCTGAGCACCCTGCGTCACAGGCAACTCAATTAGATTGACTCAGGCTCAAGAAATCGGAGGCCTGAGTTCCAGGCAGACGCGTTTAGGAGTACATCCACTGTATTTTTCTATAGCCCGTCTTCATTACTGTCAACTCAGCCTGCTTTGTTGCTTGTTTAATGTTTGCGTGTCTGTCCCAAGCCAGGTATCGAATGAAACAAAACTCGCACATCTTGCCCGACGAGGCAAAAATCCTTTCCTATCTAGGCTATCATTAGGCACCATTTTGTCTCAGGCATGAAGCACAAGGCATGAACCAAACAGCCCCTTGGTCTCTGTCCGACTATGCGATGAGAGCTCACTCATTTCTGTTTGGGGATGTAACACGGAAATTTTGCTTCAAACTTTTGATTAAACAAAAAAGGCAGTCTAGAAAGTTGCAAAACATAAATCATTTCACGCATTGTAATTTTGGCATGTCCATTGTTGCTTAACCTTCTGCTCGTCTGCTGAGTTGTCTATCTATTGACAACCCTGCAGCAGCAGCTAAAACAACAAGAGCAGGATCTTGATTACTAACACACTATTTGTTGGGGAACGTAGTAATTTCAAAAAAAAATCCTACGCACACGCAAGATCATGGTGATGCATAGCAACGAGCGGGGAGAGTGTGTCCACGTACCCTCGTAGACCGAAAGCGGAAGCGCTATGACAACGCGGTTGATGTAGTCATACGTCTTCAGGATCGACCGATCCTCAGTACCGAACGTATGGCACCTCCGTGTTCTGCACACGTTCAGCTCGGAGACGTCCCGCGAACTCACGATCCAGTAGAGCTTCGCCGGAGAGTTTCGTCAGCACGATGGCATGATGATGGTGATGATGAAGCTACCGATGCAGGGCTTCACCTAAGCACCGCTACGATATTACCGAGGTGGATTATGGTGGAGGGGGGCACCGCACATGGCTAAGAGATCAATGATCAATTGTTCTGTCTCCAAGGGGTGCCTCCCTCCCCGTATATAAAGGAGTGGAGGAGGAGGAGGGGCCGGCCTCCTATGGCACGCCCCCCTTCCAAGTAGGAGTAGGAGAGGAGAAGGAAGGGAGAGAAGGAGAGAAGGACAGGGGGCGCCGCCCCCCTCCTTGTCCAATTCGGACTAGAGGGGGAGGGGGCACGCGACTGCCCTGGCCGCCCCTCCTCTTCTCCCACTAGGGCCCATTAGGCCCAATATACTCCCCGGGAGGTTCCGGTAACCCCTCGGTACTCCGGTATATGTCCGAAACCTCCCGAAACACTTCCGGTGTCTAAACATAGTCGTCCAATATATCGATCTTTACGTCTCGACCATTTCGAGACTCCTCGTCATGTCCGTGATCATATCCGGGACTCCGAAATACCTTCGGTACATCAAAACACAAAAACTCGTAATACCAATCGTCACCGAACTTTAAGCGTGCGGACCCTACGGGTTCGAGAACTATGTAGACATGACCGAGACACGTCTCTGGTCAATAACCAACAGCAGAACCTGGATGCTCATATTGGCTCCCACATATTCTACGAAGATCTTTATCGGTCAAACCGCATAACAACATACGTTGTTCCCTTTGTCATCGGTACGTTACTTGCCTGAGATTCGATCGTCCGTATCTCAATACCTAGTTCAATCTCGTTACCGTCAAGTCTCTTTACTCGTTCTGTAATACATCATCCCGCAACTAACTTATTAGTTGCATTGCTTGCAAGGCTTATTATGATGTGCATTACCAAGAGGGCCCAGAGATACCTCTCCGACAATCGGAGTGACAAATCCTAATCTCGATCTATGCCAACTCAAAAAATACCTTTGGAGACACCTGTAGAGCACCTTTATAATCACCCAGTTACGTTGTGACGTTTGGTAGCACACAAAGTGTTCCTCCGGTATTCGGGAGTTGCATAATCTCATAGTCATAGGAACTGTTGGAGAACGTAGCAGAAATTCAAAATTTTCCTACGTGTCACCAAGATCTATCTATGGAGAATCTAGCAACGAGGGAAGGAGAGTGCATCTACATACCCTTGTAGATCGCTAAGCGGAAGCGTTCAAGTGAAGCAGGGTTGATGGAGTCGTACTCGTCGTGATTCAGATCACCGATGATCAAGTGCGAGCAGACGGCACCTCCGCGTTCAACACACGTACAGCCGGTGGCGTCTCCCACGCCTTGATCCAGCAAGGAGAGAGGAGAGGTTGAGGAAGACTCCATCCAGCAGCAGCACAGCGGCATGGTGGTGATGGAGGAGCGTGGCAATCCCGCAGGGCTTCGCCAAGCACCTAGGGAGAGGAGGAAGAAGAGATGCAGGGCTGCGCCAACGAGAGGAGAAGTTCTCATGTGTATGGCAGCCCCAAACCTCAACTATATATAGGGGAAGGGGGCTGCGCCCCTTTGGGTTTCCCACCCAAGGGGTGCGGCCAGCCCTAGATCCCATCTAGGGGGGGCGGCCAAGGGGGGAGGAGTGCCTCCCAAGTCAAGTGGAGGCCTCCCCCCTTAGGGTTTTACCCTTCCCATGCGCATGGGCCTTGGGGGCTGGTGCCCCTAGCCCATTAAGGCTAGGGCGCCCCCTTACAGCCCATGCTACTGTATTGGACGTGGTGGAACACTTTCCGGACCTCCGGACCCCTCCGAATCCTCCGGAACCTTCGAAGCTTCCGGTACAATCCGAAAAACCCGAACTTTTTCGGAACCCGAACAACAACTTTCCATATATAAATCTTTACCTCCGGACCATTCCGGAACTCCTCGTGACGTCCGGGATCTCATCCGGGACTCCGAACAACATTCGGTAACCACATACAAGCTTCCTATATAACCCTAGCGTCACCGAACCTTAAGTGTGTAGACCCTACGGGTTCGGGAGACATCTGAGACATGACCGAGGCGTTCTCCGGTCAATAACCAACAGCGGATCTGGATACCCATGTTGGCTCCCACATGTTCCACGATGATCTCATCGGATGAACCACGATGTCAAGGACTCAATCGATCCGTATACAATTCCCTTTGTCTAGCGGTATTGTACTTGCCGAGATTCGATCGTCGGTATACCGATACCTTGTTCAATCTCGTTACCGGCAAGTCTCTTTACTCGTTCCGTAACACATCATCCGTGATCAACCCCTTGGTCACATTGTGCACATTATGATGATGTCCTACCGAGTGGGCCAGAGATACCTCTCCGTTTACGGAGTGACAAATCCGATCTCGATCCGTGTCAACCCAATGGTCACTTTCGGAGATACCTGTAGTGCACCTTTATAGTCACCCGATTACGTTGTGACGTTTGATACACCCAAAGCACTCCTACGGTATCCGGAATTGCACGATCTCATGGTCTAAGGAAAAGATACTTGACATTAGAAAAGCTTTAGCATCTGAACTACGATCTTTGTGCTAGGCTTAGGATTGGGTCTTGTCCATCACATCATTCTCCTAATGATGTGATCCGTTATCAATGACATCCAATGTCCATGGTCAGAAACCGTAACCATCTATTGATCAACGAGCTAGTCAACTAGAGGCTTACTAGGGACATGGTGTTGTCTATGTATCCACACATGTATTGCTGTTTCCGGTCAATACAATTATAGCATGAATAATAAGCGATTATCATGAACAAGGAAATATAATAATAACTAATTTATTATTGCCTCTAGGGCATATTTCCAACAGTCTCCCACTTGCACTAGAGTCAATAATCTAGTTCACATCGCCATGTGATTAACACGATAGGTCACATCGCCATGTGACTAACATCCAAAGAGTTTACTAGTGTCTTAAACTAGTTCACATCACCATGTGATTAAGTCTCAATGAGTTCGGGGTTTGATCATGTTTTGCTTGTGAGAGAGGTTTTAGTCAGCGGTGCGAACCTTTCAGATCCGTGTGTACTTCATAATTCTCTATGTCATATTGTAAATGCTGCTTTCACGCTCCACTTGGAGCTATTCCAAATGGTTGCTCCACTATCGTATCCGGTTTGCTACTCGAGTCACTCGGATAGGTGTTAAAGCTTGCATCGGCGTAACCCTTTACGCGAACTCTTTATCACCTCCATAATCGAGAAACATGTCCTTATTCCTCTAAGGATAATTTTGACCGCTATCCGGTGATCCACTCCTTGATCACCTTTGTACTCTCTTGCGGATATGTAGCAAGGCACACATCAGGTGCGATACAAAGCATAGCATACTATAGAGCCTACGTCCGAAGCATAGGGGCGACCTTCGTCCTTTCTCTCTTTTCTGCCGTGGTCGAGCTTTAACTCTTAACTTCATACCTTACATCTCGAGGCAAGAACTCCTTCTTTGGTGATCCATCTTGAACACCTTCAAGATCATGTCAAGGTATGTGCTCATTTGAAAGTACTATTGAGCGTTTTGATCTATCCTCATAGATCTTGATGCTCAATGTTCAAGTAACAATCCAGGTTTTCACTTGAAAACACTTTAACCCTATATGCTTTGAGAAAATTCTACATCATTTCGATCACCAATATGTCAACAACATATACTCATCAGAAATTCTATAGTGCTCCCACTCACTTCTTTGGAAATACAAGTTTCTCATAAACTTTGTATAAACCCAAAATCTTTGATCATCTCATCAAAGCGCACATTCCAACTCCGAGATGCTTACTCCGGTCCTTAGAAAGGATCGCTGGAGCCAGCATACCTTTTAGCATCCTTAGGATCGACAAAACTTTTCGATTGTATCACATACAACCTTTCCTTACGTGGCGGTAAGGAAACTCGTCTTGACATCCATCGCCAGATTTCATAAATGCAGCTAATGCTAACATGATTCCGACGGACTTAAGCATCGCTACGGATGAGAAAATCTCATCGTAGTCAACTCCTTGAACTTGTGAAAACTCTTTGCCACAAGTCGAGCTTCATAGAAGGTGACATTACCGTCCATGTCCGTCTTCTTCTTAAAGACCCATTTATTTCAATGGCTTGCCGATCATCGGGCAAGTCCACCAAAGTCCATGCTTTGTTATGATACATGGATCCTACCTCGGATTTCATGGTTTCTAACCATTTGTCGGAATTTGGGCCCACCATTGCTTCTCCATAGCTCGTAGGCTCATTGTTGTCTAGCAACATGACCTTCAAGACAGGATTGCTGTACCACTCAGAAGTAGTACGCATCCTTGTCACCCTACGAGGTACGGTAGTGACTTGATCCGAAACTTCATGATCACTATCATAAGCTTCTACTTCAATTGGTGTAGGTGCCACGGGAACAACTTCCTGTGCCCTACTACACACTAGTTGAAGTGATGGTTCAATAACCTCATCAAGTCTCCACCTTCCTCCCACTCATCTTTTCGAGACGAACTTTTCCTCGAGAAAGGACCCGATTCAAGAAACAATCCTTATTGCTTCCGGATCTGAATTAGGAGGTATACCCAACCGTTTTGGGTGTCCTATGAAGATGCATTTTGTCCGCTTTGGGTTCGAGCTTATCAACCTGAAACTTTTCCACATAAGCGTCGCAGCCCCAAACTTTTAAGAAACGACAACTTAGGTTTCTCCAAACGGTGTCGTCTCAACGGAATTACGTGGTGCCCCATTAAAGTGAGTGCGGTTGTCTCTAATGCCTAACCCATAAACTATTGTGGTAATTCGATAAGAGACATCATGGTATGCATCATATCCAATAGGATGCAGTTATGATGTTCGGACACACCATCACACTATGGTGTTCCAGGCTGTATTAGTTGTGAAACAATTTGCACAATGTCTTAATTGTGTGCCAAAACTCGTAACTCAGATACTTATCTCTATGATCATATCATATACATTTTATCCTCTTGTCACAATGATCTTTAAACTTCACTCTGAAATTACTTGAACCATTCAACAATTCAGACTTGTGTTTCATCAAGTAAATATACTCAACATATACTCGAATCATCTGTGAAGTCGAACATAATGATATTTCTTTGCATGCCTCAAAGCACTCATTGGACTGCACACATCAAAATGTGTTACTTCCAACAGGTTGCTACCTTGTTCCATCTTCTTGAAACCGAGGCTTTTGGTCATCTTGCCCATGTGGTATGTTTTGCATATCTCAAGTGATTCAAGATCAAGTGAGTCCAAGCGATCCATCTGCATGGAGTTTCTTCATGCGTATGTACCAATAGACATGGTTCGCATGTCTCAAACTTTTCAAAAGCGAGTGAGTCCAAAGATCCATCAACATGGAGCTTCTTCATAAATCTTATACCAATATGACTTACATGGCATTGCCACAAGTAAGTGGTACTATCATTACTATCTTATACTTTTGGCATGAAAATGTGTATCACTACGATCGAGATTCAATAAACCATTCCTTTAGGTGCAAGACCATTGAAGGTGTTATTCAAATAAATAGAGTAACCATTATTCTCCTTAAATGAATAACCGTATTGCGATAGACATAATCCAATCATGTCTATGCTCAGCATAAACACCAAATGACAATTATTCAGGTTTAATACTAATCTTGATGGTAGAGGGGCGTGCGATGTTTGATCACATCAAACTTGGAAACACTTCAACACATATCGTCACTCACCTTTAGCTAGTCTCCGTTTATTCCGTAGCTTTTGTTTGAGTTACTAACACTTAGCAACCGAACCGGTATCTTAATACCTGGTGCTACTAGGAGTACTAGTAAAGTACACATTAACATAACGTATATCAATATATTTCTATCGACCTTGCCAGCCTTCTTATCTACCAAGTATCTAGGGTAATTCTGCTCCGATGGCTGTTCCCTTATTACGAAGCACTTAGTCTCGGGTTTGGGTTCAACCTTGGGTTTCTTCTTTGGAGCAACAACTGATTTGCCGTTACACGAAGTGTCCCTTCTTGCCCTTGCCCTTCTTGAAACTAGTGGTTTCACTAACCATCAACAATTGATGCTCCTTCTTGATTTCTACTTTCGCGGTGTCAAACATCGTGAATACCTCAAGGATCATCATATCTATCCTGATATGTTATAGTTCATCACGAAGCTCTAGCAGCTTGGTGGCAATGACTATGGAGAAACATCACTATCTCATCGGAAGATTAACTCCCACTTGATTCAAGTGATTGTTGTACCCAGACAATCTGAGTACAAGCTCAACGATTGAGCTTTTCTCCCTTAGTTTGCAGGCTAAGAAAACTCGTCGAAGGTCTCATACCTCTTGGCGTGGGCACGAGCCTGAAATCCCAATTTCAGCCCTCGAAACATCTCATATGTTCATGACGTTTGAAAACGTCTTTGGTGCCTCAACTCTAAACCGTTTAACTGAACTATCACGTAGTTATCAAAACATGTATGTCCGATGTTCGCAACATCCACAAACGACGTTTGGGGTTCAGCACACTGAGCGGTGCATTAAGGACATAAGCTTTCTACTGTCCGCATAATCGCTACTGTCAACTTTCAACTATATTTTCTCTAGGAACATATCTAAACAGTGGAACTAAAGCGCGAGCTTTCGACATAATTTGCAAAAGGTCTTTTGACTATGTTCAGGATAATTAAGTTCATCTTATGAACTCCCACTCAGATAAACATCCCTCTGGTCATCTAAGTGATTACATGATCCGAGTCAACTAGGCCGTGTCCGATCATCACGTGAGACGGACTAGTCATCATCGGTGAACATCTTCATGTTGATCGTATCTACTATACGACTCATGCTCGACCTTTCGGTCTCCGTGTTCCGAGGCCATGTCTGTACATGCTAGGCTCGTCAAGTTAACCCTAAGTGTTTCGCGTGTGTAAATCTGTCTTACACCCGTTGTATGTGCACGTAAGGATCCATCACACCCGATCATCACGGCGTGCTTAGAAACGACGAACTGTAGCAACGGTGCACAGTTAGGGGAGAACACTTCTTGAAATTTTAATGAGGGATCATCTTATTTACTACCGTCGTTCTAAGTAAACAAGATGCATAAACATAATAAACATCACATGCAATTATATAGTAGTGACATGATATGGCCAATATCATATTGCTCCTTTTGATCTTCATCTTCGGGGCTCCATGATCATCATTGTCACCGGCATGACACCATGATCTCCATCATCATGATCTCCATCATTGTGTCTCCATGAAGTTGTCTCGCCAACTTATTACTTCTACTACTATGGCTACCGGTTAGCAATAAAGTAAAGTAATTACATGGCGTTGTTCAATGACACGCAGGTCATACAATAAATAAAGACAACTCCTATGGCTCCTGCCGGTTGTCATACTCATCGACATGCAAGTCGTGAATCCTATTACAAGAACATGATCAATCTCATACATCACATATCATTCATCACATTCTTCTTGGCCATATCACATCACATAGCATACCCTGCAAAAACAAGTTAGGCGTCCTCTAATTGTTGTTTGCATGTTTTACGTGGCTGCTATGGGTTTCTAGCAAAACGTTTCTTACTACATAAAACCACAACGTGATATGCCAATTGCTATTTACCCTTCATAAGGACCCTTTTCATCGAATCCGTTCCGACTAAAGTGGGAGAGCGGCACCCGCTAGCCACCTTATGCACCAAGTGCATGTCGATCGGTGGAACTGTCTCACGAAATGCGTGTAAGGTCGGTCCGGCCGCTTCATCCCACAATACCGTCGAAACAAGATTGGACTAGTAACGGTAAGCATATTGAACAAAATCAACGCCCACAACTACTTTGTGTTCTACTCGTGCAAAGAATCTACATAATAGACCTAGCTCATGATGCCCTTTGTTGGAGAGCGAGCAGAAATTCAAAATTTTCCACGTGTCACCAAGATCTATCTATGGAGAATCTAGCAACGAGGAAGGAGAGTGCATCTACATACCCTTGTAGATCGCTAAGCGGAAGCGTTCAAGTGAGCGGGGTTGATGGAGTCGTACTCGTCGTGATTCAGATCACCGATGATCAAGTGCGAGCGGACGGCACCTCGCGTTCAACACACGTACAGCCGGTGGCGTCTCCCACGCCTTGATCCAGCAAGGAGAGAGGGAGAGGTTGAGGAAGACTCCATCCAGCAGCAGCACAACGGCATGGTGGTGATGGAGGGCGTGGCAATCCCGCAGGCTTCGCCAAGCACCTAGGGAGAGGAGGAAGAAGAGATGCAGGCTGCGCAACGAGAGGAGAAGTTCTCATGTGTATGGCAGCCCCAAACCTCAACTATATATAGGGGAAGGGGCTGCGCCCTTTAGGGTTTCCCCACCCAGGGGTGCGGCCAGCCCTAGATCCCATCTAGGGGGCGGCCAAGGGAGGAGTGCCTCCCAAGTCAAGTGGAGGCCTCCCCTTAGGGTTTACCCTTCCCATGCGCATGGGCCTTGGGGGCTGGTGCCCCTAGCCCATTAAGGCTAGGGCGCCCCTTACAGCCCATGCTACTGTATTGGACGTGGTGGAACACTTTCCGGACCTCCGGACCCCTCCGAATCCTCCGGAACCTTCAGAAGCTTCCGGTACAATACCGAAAAACCCGAACTTTTTTCGGAACCCGAACAACAACTTTCCATATATAAATCTTTACCTCCGGACCATTCCGGAACTCCTCGTGACGTCCGGGATCTCATCCGGGACTCCGAACAACATTCGGTAACCACATACAAGCTTCCTATATAACCCTAGCGTCACCGAACCTTAAGTGTGTAGACCCTACGGGTTCGGGAGACATGCGAACATGACCGAGGCGTTCTCCGGTCAATAACCAACAGCGGGATCTGGATACCCATGTTGGCTCCACATGTTCCACGATGATCTCATCGGATGAACCACGATGTCAAGGACTCAATCGATCCCGTATACAATTCCCTTTGTCTAGCGGTATTGTACTTGCCCGAGATTCGATCGTCGGTATACCGATACCTTGTTCAATCTCGTTACGGGCAAGTCTCTTTACTCGTTCCGTAACACATCATCCCGTGATCAACCCCTTGGTCACATTGTGCACATTATGATGATGTCCTACCGAGTGGGCCCAGAGATACCTCTCCGTTTACACGGAGTGACAAATCCGATCTCGATCCGTGTCAACCCAATGGTCACTTCGGAGATACCTGTAGTGCACCTTTATAGTCACCCGATTACGTTGTGACGTTTGATACACCCAAAGCACTCCTACGGTATCCGGAATTGCACGATCTCATGGTCTAAGGAAAAGATACTTGACATTAGAAAAGCTTTAGCATCTGAACTACGATCTTTGTGCTAGGCTTAGGATTGGGTCTTGTCCATCACATCATTCTCCTAATGATGTGATCCGTTATCAATGACATCCAATGTCCATGGTCAGGAAACCGTAACCATCTATTGATCAACGAGCTAGTCAACTAGAGGCTTACTAGGGACATGGTGTTGTCTATGTATCCACACATGTATTGCTGTTTCCGGTCAATACAATTATAGCATGAATAATAAACGATTATCATGAACAAGGAAATATAATAATAACTAATTTATTATTGCCTCTAGGGCATATTTCCAACAGGAACATGTATAAGTCATGAAGAAAGCAATAGCAACATACTAAACAATCAAGTGCTAAGCTAACGGAATGGGTCATGTCAATCACATCATTCTCTAATGATGTGATCCCGTTTATCAAATGCTCATGTGTATGGTTAGGAAACATAACCATCTTTGATCAACGAGCTAGTCAAGTAGAGGCATACTAGTGACACTCAGTTTGTCTATGTATTCACACATGTATTATGTTTTCGGTTAATACAATTCTAGCATGAATAATAAACATTTATCATGAAATAAGGAAATAAATAATAACTTTATTATTGCCTCTAGGGCATATTTCCTTCAGTCTCCCACTTGCACTAGAGTCACTAGATTACATAGTAATGATTCTAACACCCATGGAGCCTTGGTGTTGATCATGTTTTGCTCGTGAGAGAGGCTTAGTCAACGGGTCTGCAACATTCAGATCCGTATGTATCTTGCAAATCTCTATGTCTCCCACCTGGACTTGATCGCGGATGTAATTGAAGCGTCTCTTGATGTGTTTGGTTCTCTTGTGAAATCTGGATTCCTTTGCCAAGGCAATTGCACCAGTATTGTCACAAAAGATTTTCATTGGACCCGATGCACTAGGTATCACACCTAGATCGGATATGAACTCCTCCATCCAGACTCCTTCATTTGCTGCTTCCGAAGCAGCTATGTACTCCACTTCGCACGTAGATCCCGCCACGATGCCCTAGAGGCAATAATAAAAGGATTATTATTATATTTCCTTGTTCATGATAATTGTCTTTTATTCATGCTATAATTGTGTTATCCGGAAATCATAATACATGTGTGAATACTTAGACCACAATATGTCCCTAGTGAGCCTCTAGTTGACTAGCCCGTTGATCAACAGATAGTCATGGTTTCCTGACTATGGACATTGGATGTCATTGATAACGAGATCACATCATTAGGAGAATGATGTGATGGACAAGACCCAATCCTAAGCATAGCACAAGATCGTGTAGTTCATTTGCTAGAGCTTTTCCAATGTCAAGTATCTTTTCCTTAGACCATGAGATCGTGTAACTCCCGGATACCGTAGGAGTGCTTTGGGTGTACCAAACGTCACAACGTAACTGGGTGACTATAAAGGTATACTACGGGTATCTCCGAAAGTGTTTGTTGGGTTGACACGGATCAAGACTGGGATTTGTCACTCCGTATGACGGAGAGGTATCTCTGGGCCCACTCGGTAATGCATCATCATAATGAGCTCAAAGTGACCAAGTGTTTGGTCACGGGATCATGCATTGCGATACGAGTGAAGTGACTTGCCGGTAACGAGATTGAACGAGGTATTGGGATACCGGCGATTGAATCTCGGGCAAGTAACGTACCGATTGACAAAGGGAATTGTATACGGGGTTGCTTGAATCCTCGACATCGTGGTTCATCCGATGAGATCATTGTTGAACATGTGGGAGCCAACATGGGTATCCAGATCCCGCTGTTGGTTATTGGCCGGAGAGCTGTCTCGGTCATGTCTGCATGATTCCCGAACCCGTAGGGTCTACAAACTTAAGGTTCGGTGACGCTAGGGTTATTAGGAAGACTTGTATGTGATTATCAAATGTTGTTTGGAGTCCCAGATAAGATGCCGGACGTCACGAGGAGTTCCGAAATGGTCCGGAGGTGAAGATTTATATATGGGAAGTTGTTATACGGTCACCGGAAAGGTTCGGGGGCATATCGGTATTGTACCGGGGCCACCGGAGGGGTTCCGGGGGTCCACCGAGAGGGGCCACCTCTCTCGGAGGGCCTCATGGGCCGTAGTGGGCAGGGAACCAGCCCCTGGAGGGCTGGTCGCATCCCCCCTTGGGCCCATGCGCCTAGGGTTGGGAAACCTAGTGGGGCGCCCCTGCTTGGGGGCAAGCCCCTCCCTTGCCGCCGCCCCCTCTAGATCTCATCTAGAGGGGGCCGCCCCTTCCCCTTCCCTATAAATAGAGGGGCGGGGAGGCTGCACACAACATCCAAGGCGCAACCCTCCCTCCCCAACACCTCTCCTCCTCCGTTAAGAGCTTGGCGAAGCCTGCCGAGATCTTGCCTCTCCACCACCACCACGCCGTCGTGCTGCTGCTGGAGCTCTCTTCCTCAACCTCTCCTTCCCCCTTGCTGGATCAAGAAGGAGGAGACGTCACGCTGACCGTACGTGTGTTGAACGCGGAGGTGCCGTCCGTTCGGCGCTAGGATCTCCGGTGACTTGGATCACGACGAGTACGACTCCCTCAACCCCGTTCTCTTGAACGCTTCCGCTCGCGATCTACAAGGGTATGTAGATGCACTCCTCTCTCTCGTTGCTAGATGAACTCATAGATAGATCTTGGTGAAACTGTAGAAATTTTTTATTTTCTGCAACGTTCCCCAACAGTGGTATCAGAGCTAGGTTCTATGCGTAGTTCTCTTTGCACGAGTAGAACACAATTTGTTGTGGGCGTAGATGTTGTCAACTTTCTTGCTGCTACTAGTCTTATTTTGCTTCAGCGGTATTGTGGGATGAAGCTGCCCGGACCGACCTTACACGTACGCTTACGTGAGACAGGTTCCACCGACTGACATGCACTAGTTGCATAAGGTGGCTAACGGGTGTCTGTCTCTCCCACTTTAGTTGGAGCGGATTCGATGAAAAGGGTCCTTATGAAGGGTAAATAGAAGTTGACAAATCACGTTGTGGCTTTTTCGTAGGTAAGAAAACGTTCTTGCTAGAACCCCATTGCAGCCACGTAAAAGATGCAACAACATTTAGAGGACGTCTAACTTGTTTTTGCAGCAATTGCTTTGTGATGTGATATGGCCAAAAGTTGTGATGAATGATGAATGATATATTGTGATGTATGAGATCATGTTATTGTAATAGGAATCACGACTTTCATGTCGATGACTATGACAACCGGCAGGAGCCATAAGAGTTGTCTTAATTATTGTATGACCTGTGTGTCATTGATTCAACGCCATGTAATTACTTTACTTTATTGCTAAACCGTTAGCCATAGTAGTAGAAGTAATAGTTGGCGAGCAACCCCATGGAGACACGATGATGGAGATCATGATGATGGAGATCATGGTGTCATACCGGTGACAAGATGACCATGGAGCCCCAAGATGGAGATCAAAGGAGCTATATGATATTGGCCATATCATGTCACTATTATTTGATTGCATGTGATGTTTATCATGTTTTTGCATCTTGTTTACTTAGACGAGGTAGTAAATAAGATGATCCTCATAATAATTTCAAGAAAGTGTTCCCCTAACTGTGCGCCGTTGAGACAGTTCGTTGTTTCGAAGCACCACATGATGATCGGGTGTGATAGATTATAACGTTCACATACAACGGGTGTAAGACAGATTAACACATGCAAAACACTTAGGTTAACTTGACGAGCCTAGCATGTACAGACATGGCCTCGGAACTCAAGAGACCGAAAGGTCGAACATGAGTCGTATGAAAGATACGATCAACATGGAGATGTTCACCGATGATGACTAGTCCGTCTCACGTGATGATCGGACACGGCCTAGTCGACTCGGATCATGTAACACTTAGATGAATAGAGGGATGTCTAATCTGAGTGGGAGTTCATTAAATAATTTTATTAGATGAACTTAATTATCATGAACTTAGTCTAAAACCTTTGCATAAATGTCTTGTAGATCAAATGGCCAACGCTCATGTCAACATGAACTTCAACGCGTTCCTAGAGAAAACCAAGCTGAAAGATGATGGCAGCAACTATACGGACTGGGTCCGGAACCTGAGGATCATCCTCATAGCTGCCAAGAAAGCATATGTCCTAGAAGGACCACTAGGTGAAGCACCCATCCCAGAGAACCAAGACGTTATGAACGCTTGGCAGTCACGTGGTGATGATTACTCCCTCGTTCAGTGCGGCATGCTTTACAGCTTAGAACCGGGGCTCCAAAAGCGTTTTGAGCAACACGGAGAATATGAAATGTTCGAGGAGCTGAAAATGGTTTTCCAAGCTCATGCCCGGGTCGAGAGATATGAAGTCTCCGACAAGTTCTATAGTTGTAAGATGGAGGAAAACAGTTACATCGGTGAGCACATACTCAAAATGTGGGTTGCACAACCACCGTCCCACTGGACATTAACCTCCTGGACGAGGCGGTCATTGACAGAATCCTTGATCGCTCCCACCAAGCTACAAGAGCTTTGTGATGAACTACAATATGCGGGGATGGTGAAAACTATTCTGAAGTATTTTCAATGCTGAAGTCAGCAGAGGTAGAAATCAAGAAGGAACATCAAGTGTTGATGGTCAATAAAACCACTAAGTTCAAGAAGGGCAAGGGTAAGAAGAACTTCAAGAAGGACATCAAGGATGTTGCGCGCCCGATAAGCCGATTGCGGGAAGAAGTCAAAGAATGGACCCAAGCACGAGACCGAGTGCTTTTATTGCAAAGGAAGGGTAAGCTGAAGCGGAACTGCCCCAAATACTTAGCGGACAAGAAGGCCGGCAACACCAAAGGTATATGTGATATACATGTAATTGATGTGTACCTTACCAGTGCTCATAGTAGCTCCTGGATATTTGATACCGGTGCCGTTGCTCATATTTGTAACTCAAAGCAGGAGCTGTGGAATAAGCGGAGACTGGCGAAGGACGAGGTGACGATGATGGCGTCGGGAATGGTTCCAAGGTCGATGTGATCGCCGTCGCACGCTACCTCTACATTTACCTACGGGATTAGTTTTAAACCTCAATAATTGTTATTTAGTGCCAAGTTTGAGCATGAACATTGTATCGGGATCTCGTTTAATCGAGATGGCTACTCATTTAAATCCGAGAATAATGGTTGTTCTTTTGTATGAGAGATATGTTTTATGGTCATGCTCCGATGGTCAATGGTTTATTCTTAATGAATCTCGAACGTGATGTTACACATATTCATAGTGTGAATACCAAAAGATGTAAAGTTGATAACGATAGACCCACATACTTGTGGCTTTGCCGCCTTGGTCACATTGGTGTCAAGCGCATGAAGAAGCTCCATGCTGATGGACTTTAGAGTCTCTCGATTATGAATCATTTGACACATGCGAACCATGCCTTATGGGCAAAATGACCAAGACCCGTTCTCGGAACAATGGGCGAGCAACCAACTTATTGGAAATCATACATACCGATGTATGCGGTCCAATGAGCATTGAGGCTCATGGAGGATATCGTTATGTTCTCACTCTCACTGATGACTTGAGTAGATATGGGTATGTCTACTTGATGAAACACAAGTCTGAGACCTTTGAAAAGTTCAAGGAATTTCAGAATGAGGTAGAGAATCAACGTGACCGAAAAATAAAGTTCTTACGATCAGATCATGGAGGAGAATATTTAAGTCACGAATTTGGTACACACTTAAGGAAATGTGGAATCATTTCACAACTCACGCCGCCTGGAACACCTCAGCATAACGGTGTGTCCGAATGTCGTAATCGCACTCTATTGGATATGGTGAGATCTATGATGTCTCTTACTGATTTGCCGCTATCATTTTGGGGATACGCTCTAGAGACAGCTACATTCACTTTAAATAGGGCACCGTATAAATCTATTGAGATGACACCGTATGAATTATGGTTTGGGAAGAAACCTAAGCTGTCGTTTCTAAAAGTTTGGGGATGCGATGCTTATGTCAAGAAACTTCAACCTGAAAAGCTCGAACCCAGGTCGGAAAAATGCGTCTTCATAGGATACCCTAAGGAAACCATTGGGTATACCTTCTACCTTAGATCCGAAGGCAAGATCTTTGTTGCCAAGAACGGATCCTTTCTGGAAAAAGAGTTTCTCTCGAAAGGAGTAAGTGGGAGGAAAGTAGAACTCGATGAAGTACTACCTCTTGGACCGGAAAGTAGTGCAGCTCAGGAAAATGTTCCTGTGGTGCCTACACCGACTGGAGAGGAAATTAATGATGATGATCAAGGTACTTGGATCAAGTTGCTCTTGAACTTCAGAGGTCCACAAGGACACGTTCCACACCAGAGTGGTATGGCAACCCTGTCCTGGAAATCATGTTGTTAGACAATAGTGAACCTTCGAACTATGAAGAAGCGACAGCGGGCCCAGATTCCAACAAATGGCTTGAAGCCATGCAATCCGAGATAGGATCCATGTATGAATACAAAGTATGGACTTTGACAGACTTGCCCGATGATCGGCGAGCGATAGAAAACAAATGGATCTTTAAGAAGAAGACGGACGCGGATGGTAATGTTACCATCTATAAAGCTCGACTTGTCGCTAAGGGTTATCGGCAAGTTCAAGGGGTTGACTACGATGAGACTTTCTCTCCCGTAGCAAAGCTGAAGTCCGTCCGAATCATGTTAGCAATTGCCGCATACTATGATTATGAGATATGGCAAATGGACGTCAAAACGGCATTCTTAACGGCTACCTTAAGGAAGAACTGTATATGATGCAGCGGAAGGTTTTGTCGACCCTAAGAATGCTAACAAGGTATGCAAGCTCCAGCGATCCATTTATGGGCTGGTGCAAGCATCTCGAGTTGGAACATTCGCTTTGATGAGATGATCAAAGCGTTTTAGTTTATCAGACTTATGGAGAAGCCTGCGTTTACAAGAAAGTGAGTGGGAGCTCTGTAGCATTTCTCATATTATATGTAGATGACATACTTTTGATGGGAAATGATATAGAACTTTTGGACATCATTAAGGCCTACTTGAATAAGAGTTTTTCAATGAAGGACCTTGGAGAAGCTGCTTATATATTAGGCATCAAGATCTATAGAGATAGATCGAGACGCCTCATAGGTCTTTCACAAAGCACATACCTTGATAAGATATTGAAGAAGTTCAATATGGATCAGTCTAAGAAGGGGTTCTTGCCTGTGTTGCAAGGTGTGAAATTGAGCTCAACTCAATGTCCGACCACGGCAGAAGATATAGAAGAGGTGAGTGTCATCCCCTATGCCTCAGCCATAGGGTCTATTATGTATGCCATGCTGTGTACCAAACCTGATGTAAACCTTGCCGTAAGTTTGGTAGGAAGGTACCGAAGTAATCCCGACAAGGAACACTGGACAGCGGTCAAGAATATCCTGAAGTACCTGAAAAGGACTAAGGACATGTTTCTCGTTTATGGAGGTAACGAAGAGCTCGTCGTAAAGGGTTACATCGACGCTAGATTCGACACAGATCTGGATGACTCTAAGTCACAAACCGGATCGTGTATATGTTGAATGGTGGAGCGATGGCTGGTGCGATTGCAAGCAAAGCGTCGTGGCGGGATCTACATGTGAACGGAATACATGGCAGCCTCGGAGGCAGCGATGAAGCAATTTGGGTGAAGGAGTTCATCACCGACCTAGAGTCATACCCAATGCGTCGGGGCGGTCAAACTCTTCTGTGACAACACTGGAGCTATTGCACTTGCCAAGGAGCCCAGGTTTCACAAGAAGACCAGGCACATCAAGCGTCGCTTCAACTCCATTCGTGAAAATGTTCAAGATGGAGACATAGAAATTTGCAAAGTACATACGGATCTGAATGTCGCAGATCCGTTGACTAAACCTCTTCCGCGAGCAAAACATGATCAACACCAGAACTCTATGGGTGTTCGATCCATCACAATGTAACTAGATTATTGACTCTAGTGCAAGTGGGAGACTGCTGGAAATATGCCCTAGAGGCAATAATAAAAGGATTATTATTATATTTCCTTGTTCATGATAATTGTATTTTATTCATGCTATAATTGTGTTATCCGGAAATCGTAATACATGTGTGAATACTTATACCATAATATGTCCCTAGTGAGCCTCTAGTTGACTAGCCCATTGATCAACAGATAGTCATGGTTTCCTGACTATGGACATTGGATGTCATTGATAACGAGATCACATCATTAGGAGAATGATGTGATGGACAAGACCCAATCCTGAGCATAGCACAAGATCGTGTAGTTCGTTTGCTAGAGCTTTTCCAATGTCAAGTATCTTTTCCTTAGACCATGAGATCGTGTAACTCCCGGATACCGTAGGAGTGCTTTGGGTGTACCAAACATCGCAACGTAACTGGGTGACTATAAAGGTATACTACGGGTATCTCCGAAAGTGTCTGTTGGGTTGACACGGATCGAGACTGGGATTTGTCACTCCGTATGACGGAGAGGTATCTCTGGGCCCACTCGGTAATGCATCATCATAATGAGCTCAAAGTGACCAAGTGTTTGGTCACGGGATCATGCATTGCGGTACGAGTAAAGTGACTTGCGGTAACGAGATTGAACGAGGTATTGGGATACCGACGATCGAATCTCGGGCAAGTAACGTACCGATTGACAAAGGGAATTGTATACGGGGTTGCTTGAATCCTCGACATCGTGGTTCATCCGATGATATCATCATGTAACATGTGGGAGCCAACATGGGTATCCAGATCCCGCTGTTGGTTATTGGCCGGAGAGCTGTCTCGGTCATGTCTGCATGATTCCCGAACCCGTAGGGTCTACACACTTAAGGTTCGGTGATGCTAGGGTTATTAGGAAGACTTGTATGTGATTATCGAATGTTGTTCGGAGTCCCGGATAAGATCCCGGACATCACGAGGAGTTCCGGAATGGTCCGGAGGTGAAGATTTATATATGGGAAGTTGTCATACGGTCACCGGAAAGGTTCGGGGGCATATCGGTATTGTACCGGGGCCACCGGAGGGGTTCCGGGGGTCCACTGGGAGGGGCCACCTCTCTCGGAGGGCCTCATGGGCCGTAGTGGGCAGGGAACCAGCCCCTGGAGGTCTGGGCGCATCCCCTCCTTGGGCCCATGCGCCTAGGGTTGGGGGGAAACCCTAGTGGGGGCGCCCCCCTTGCTTGGGGGGCAAGCCCCCTCCCCTTGGCCGTCGCCCCCCTCTAGATCTCATCTAGAGGGGGCCGCCCCCCTTTCCCCTTCCCCTATAAATAGAGGGGCGAGGGGAGGGCTGCACACAACATCCAAGGCGCAACCCTCCCCTCCCCAACACCTCTCCTCTTCCGTTAAGATCTTGGCGAAGCGCTGCCGGAGTATTGCCTCTCCACCACCACCACGCCGTCGTGCTGCTGCTGGAGCTCTCTTCCTCAACCTCTCCTTCCCCCTTGCTGGATCAAGAAGGAGGAGACGTCACGCTGACCATACGTGTGTTGAACGCGGAGGTGCCATCCGTTCGGCGCTAGGATCTCCGGTGATTTGGATCATGACGAGTACGACTCCCTCAACCCCGTTCTCTTGAACGCTTCCGCTCGCGATCTATAAGGGTATGTAGATGCACTCCTCTCTCTCGTTGCTAGATGAACTCATAGATAGATCTTGGTGAAATCGTAGAAAATTTTTATTTTCTGCAACGTTCCCCAACACACCGTTCAATATAAACACGTATCCGGTTTGTGATTTAGAATCATCCGGATCAGTGTCAAAGCTTGCATCGACGTAAGCATTTACGACGAGCTCTTTGTCACCTCCATAAACAGGAAACATATCCTTAGTCCTTTTCAGGTATTTCAGGATGTTCTTGACCGTTGTCCAGTGATCCGCTACCTCCCTGCTAAACTAATAGCAAGGCACACATCAGGTCTGGTACACAACATTGCATACATGATAGAGCCTATGGCTGAAGCATAGGGAACACTTTTCATTTTTTTTCTCTATCTTCTGCAGTGGTCGGGCATTGAGTCTTACTCAACTTCACACCTTGTAACACAGTAAGAACCCTTTCTTTGCCTGATCCATTTTGAAATTCTTCAAAACTTTGTCAAGGTATGTGCTTTGTGAAAGTCCAATTAAGCGTCTTGATCTATCTCTATAGATCTTGATGCCCAATATGTAAGCAGCTTCACCGAGGTCTTTCATTGAAAAACTCTTATTCAAGTATCCTTTTATGCTATCCAGAAATTCTATATCATTTCCAATCAACAATATGTCATCCACATATAATATTAGAAATGCTACAGAGCTCCCACTCACTTTCTTGTAAATACAAAGCTTCTCCAAAAGTCTCATATAAAACCATATGCTTTGATCACACTACCAAAACATTTATTCCAACTCCGAGAGGCTTGCACTAGTCCATAAATGGATCGCTGGAGCTTGCACACTTTGTTAGCATCCTTTGGATCGACAAAACCTTCTGGTTGCATCATATACAACTCTTCTTCCAGAAATCCATTCAGGAATGCAGTTTTGACATCCATTTGCCAAATTTCATAATCATAAAATGCGGCAATTGCTAACATGATTCGGACAGACTTAAGCATCGCTACGAGTGAGAAAGTCTCATCGTAGTCAACCCCTTGAACTTGTCGAAAACCTTTTGCAACAAGTCGAGCTTTGTAGACAGTAACATTACCGTCAGCGTCAGTCTTCTTCTTAAAAATCCATTTATTCTCTATGGCTTGCGGATCATCGGGCAAGTCAACCAAAGTCCACACTTTGTTCTCATACATGGATCCCATCTCAGATTTCATGGCCTCAAGCCATTTTGCGGAATCTGGGCTCACCATCGCTTCTTCATAGTTCGTTGGTTCGCCATGGTCAAGTAACATGACTTACAGAATAGGATTACCGTACCACTCTGGTGCGGATCTTACTCTGGTTGACCTACGAGGTTCGGTAGTAACTTGATCTGATGTTTCATGATCAATATCATTAGCTTCCTCACTAATTGGTGTAGGTGTCACAGGAACCGGTTTCTATGATGAACTACTTTCCAATAAGGGAGCAGGTACAGTTACCTCATCAAGTTCTACTTTCCTCACACTCACTTCTTTCGAGAGAAACTCCTTCTCTAGAAAGGATCCATTCTTAGCAACAAATGTTTTGCCTTCGGATCTGTGATAGAAGGTGTACCCAACAGTTTCCTTTGGGTATCCTATGAAGACACATTTCTCCGATTTGGGTTCGAGCTTATTAGGTTGAAGCTTTTTCACATAAGCATCGCAGCCCCAAACTTTAAGAAACGACAACTTTGGTTTCTTGCCAAACCACAGTTCATAAGGCGTCTCTCAACGAATTTTGATGGTGCCCTATTTAACGTGAATGCAGTCGTCTCTAAAGCATAACCCCAAAATGATAGCGGTAAATTAGTAAGAGACATCATAGATCGCACCATATCTAGTAAAGTATGATTACGACATTCAGACACACCATTACGTTGTGGTGTTCCGGGTGGCGTGAGTTGCGAAACTATTCCGCATTGTTTCAAATGAAGACCAAACTCGTAACTCAAATATTCTCCTCCACGATCAAATCGTAGAAACTTTATCTTCTTGTTATGATGATTTTCCACTTCACTCTGAAATTCTTTGAACTTTTCAAATGTTTCAGACTTATGTTTCATTAAGTAGATATACCGATATCTGCTCAAATCATCTGTGAAGGTGAGAAAATAACGATACCCGCCGCGAGCCTCAATATTCATCGAACCACATACATCAGTATGTATAATTTCCAACAAATCTTTCGCTCGCTCCATTGTTCCGGAGAACGCCGTTTTAGTCATCTTGCCCATGAGGCATGGTTCGCAAGTACCAAGTGATTCATAATCAAGTGATTCCAAAAGTCCATCAGTATGGAGTTTCTTCATGCGTTTTACACCAATATGACCCAAACGGCAGTGCCACAAATAAGTTGCACTATCATTATCAACTCTACATCTTTTGGCTTCAACATTATGAATATGTGTATCACTACTATCGAGATTCAACAAAAATAGACCACTCTTCAAGGGTGCATGACCATAAAAGATATTACTCATATAAATAGAACAACCATTATTCTTAGATTTAAATGAGTAACCGTCTCGCATCAAACAAGATCCAGATATAATGTTCATGCTCAACGCTGGCACCAAATAACAATTATTTAGGTCTAAAACTAATCCCGTTCCCACGCGCATCGTCACCTCGTCCTTAGCCAATCTTCGCTTAATCCGTAGTCCCTGCTTCGAGTTGCAAATATTAGCAACAGAACCAGTATCAAATACCCAGGTGCTACTGCGAGCTTTAGTAAGGTACACATCAATAACATGCATATCACATATACCTTTGTTCACCTTGCCATCCTTCTTATCCGCCAAATACTTGGGGCAGTTCCGCTTCCAGTGACCAGTCTATTTGCAGTAGAAGCACTCAGTCTCAGGCTTAGGTCCAGACTTGGGTTTCTTCTCTTGAGCAGCAACTTGTTTGCCGTTCTTCTTGAAGTTCCCCTTCTTCTTCCCTTTACCCTTTTTCTTGAAACTGGTGGTCTTGTTGACCATCAACACTTGATGCTCCTTTTTTATTTCTACCTCCGCAGCCTTTAGCATCGCAAAGAGCTTGGGAATTGTCTTATCCATCCCTTGCATATTATAGTTCATCACAAAGCTCTTGTAGCTTGGTGGGAGTGATTGAAGAATTCTGTCAATGACACTATCATCCGGAAGATTAACTCCCAGTTGAATCAAGTGATTGTTATACCCAGACATTACGAGTATATGTTTCTCGTGTAACTATTCTCCTCCATCTTACAGCCGTAGAACTTATTGGAGAATTCATATCTCTCAATCCGGGCATTTGCTTGAAATATTAACTTCAACTCCTGGAACATCTCATATGCTCCATGACGTTCAAAACGTCGTTGAAGTCCCGGTTCTAGGCCGTAAAGCATGGCACACTGAACTATCGAGTAGTCATCAGCTATGCTTTTCCAGACGTTCATAACATCTGGTTCAGCTCCTGCAGCAGGTTTGGCACCTAGCGGTGCTTCCAGGACGTAATTCTTTTGTGCAGCAATGAGGATAATCCTCAAGTTACGGACCCAGTCCGTATAATTGCTACCATCATCTTTCAACTTTGATTTCTCAAGGAACGCATTAAAATTCAACGGAACAACAACACGGGCCATCTATCTAAAACAACATAGACAAGCAAAATACTATCAGGTACTAAGTTCATGCCGACAGTTCATCACGGAAGAAAGATAGACATCCCTCTAATCATCTAAGTGATCACGTGATCCAAATCAACTAAACCATGACCGATCATCACGTGAAATGGAGTAGTTTTCAATGGTTAACATCACTATGTTGATCATATCTACTATATGATTCATGCTCGACATTCCGGTCTTAGTGTTCTGAGGCCATATCTGCATATGCTAGGCTCGTCAAGTTTAACCCGAGTATTTCTGCGTGTGCAAAACTGGCTTGCACCCGTTGTATGTGAACGTAGAGCTTATCACACCCGATCATAACGTGGCGTCTCGGCACGACGAACTTTGGCAACGGTGCATACTCAGGGAGAACACCTGTACCTTGAAATTTAGTGAGAGACCATCTTATAATGCTACCATCAATCAAGCAGAATAAGATGCATAAAGGATAAATATCACATGCAATCAATATAAGTGATATGATATGGCCATCATCATCTTGTGCATGTGATCTCCATCTCCAAAGCACCGTCATGATCACCATCATCACCAACGCGACACCTTGATCTCCATCGTAGCATCGTTGTCGTCTTGCCAACTATTGCTTCTACGACTTATCGCTACCGCTTAGTGGTAAAGTAAAGCAATTACAGGGTGATTGCATTGCATACAATAAAGCGACAACCATATGACTCCTGCCAGTTGCCGATAACTCTGTTACAAAACATGATCATCTCATACAATAAAATTTAGCATCATGTCTTGACCATATCACATCACAACATGCCCTGCAAAAACAAGTTAGACGTCCTCTACTTTGTTGTTGCAAGTTTTACGTGGCTGCTACGGGCCGAGCAATAACCGTTCTTACCAACGCATCAAAACCACAACGATAGTTCATCAAGTTAGTGCTGTTTTAACCTTCACAAGGACCGGGCGTAGCCACACTCGATTCAACTAAAGTTGGAGAAACTGACACCCGCCAGCCACCTGTGTGCGAAGCACGTCGGTAGAACTAGTCTCGCGTAAGCGTACGCGTAATGTCGGTTCGGGCCGCTTCATCCAACAATACCGCCGAATCAAAGTATGACATGCTGGTAAACAGTATGACTTGTATCGCCCACAACTCACTTGTGTTCTACTCGTGCATATAACATCTACGCATAAACCTGGCTCGGATGCCACTGTTGGGGAACATAGTAATTTCAAAAAATTTCCTAAGCACACGCAAGATCATGGTGATGCATAGCAACGAGAGGGGAGAGTGTGTCCATGTACCCTCGTAGACCAAAAGAGGAAGCGTTATGTCAACGCGGTTGATGTAGTCGTACGTCTTCACGATCGACCGATCCTCATTACCAAACATACGGCACCTCCGTGTTCTGCACACGTTCAGCTCGGAGACGTCCCATGAACTCACGATCCAGTAGAGCTTCGCCGGAGAGTTTCATCAGCACGACGGTGTGATGACGGTGATGATGAAGTTACCAACGCAGGGCTTCGCCTAAGCACCGCTACGATATTACCGAGGTGGATTATGGTGGAGGGGGGCACCGCACACGGCTAAGAAATCAATGATCAATTGTTCTGTCTCCAAGGGGTGCCTCCCTCCCCGTATATAAAGGACTGGAGGAGGGGGAGGGGGCCGGCCTCCTATGGTGCGGCCCATGAGGAGTCCTACTCCCAATGGGAGTAGGACTCCCCCCTTCGAAGTAGGAGTAGGAGAGGAGAAGGAAGGGAGAGAAGGAGAGAAGGAAAGGGGGGCGCCGCCCCCCTCCTTGTCCAATTCGGACTAGAGGGGGAGGGGGCGCGCGGCTGCCCTGGCCACCCCTCCTATTCTCCCACTAGGGTCCATTAGGCCCAATATACTCCCGGGGGGTTCCGGTAACCCCCCGGTACTCTGGTATATGTCCGAAACCTCCCGAAACACTTCCGTTGTCTGAACATAGTCGTCCAATATATCGATCTTTACGTCTCAACCATTGTCAGTGTGGAACGACACCTATGGGATCACAAGAATCCCTACTACGGTTGTCGGGCGCAGGGTTACGAGAAGAGCAGGATTAGTAATCATCACAAGGATCGCTTACCCAGGTTCGGGCCCCGAAGATGCGTAAAACCCTAGTCCTGCTCTGGTGGGTGTATTTCAGAGAGTTCTTGAGCTCTCATATTAGCTATGGTGGGGTGCATGGTTCCAAAGAGCCGAATCCTTCTCCAGTAATCCAGGGGCCTCCTTTTATAGTCGAAAGGGGCTGCCACAGTGGCACACATGAGGTGGAAAGGCGTACAGTACTGCGAGCTTATCGCTCGTATTATAGGATAAGACGCATTTAATGCATCCCTGAGGTGTCCCCTAGCTTTATCGGGGACGGGAGCGAGGCCCGCCCCGTCCGTCGCCACTCCTCCTTGCTTCTACACGCGCCCTGGCCAGCGATGCATGCGGCGCCATGTAGGCAGGCAGGCAGCTGAGGTGGCGCGGTGGTGGAGCCTTCACGAAGATCTGCATGCCACCACGCAGGCGTGTGCTGAGTTGGCCTGGAAGCTGCATCTTGCCACGCAGGTGCCTGCCCAGCTGGTTGGGCTGGCAGCTGCATGCGAATGGCGGTGGTGACTTGGTTGGTGCGGGCCTGGCTGTGGCCCCGCTGGCGCCCCTGGTGAGGGCCTTGCCGGGTGGCCCGGCAAGGGTCTTGCCGTGGCGTGTTGTCGTCCCCGGCAAGGATCTTGCCGGGGCTCTTGTGGCTCTCCTCGGCAAGGGTCTTGCCGAGGACCGTCATCTTTTAATCCTTATTTGATCTTGAATATTCCTTGTCTTCACAAAGATCTGCATGCCACCACAGAGGTGCCTCCCGAGCCCTGGCCCAACATGGTTGATGGTGTTGGAGACCGTGGGCTCAAGGGCGGCTCGCTCTGTTGGTGTTTGGGCGTGCTGCCCCGGCAAGGGTCTTCTTTGGGGCTCTTTGAGGCTGCCCCCGCAAGGGTCTTGCCGGGGGAAACTGCTCCGCCCCTCTGCTTCTTTGCGTTCTTGGCCTTGGCGTCGTCTTGATTGTCTTGGGCTTCGGTTTTACCTTGGTTCACCTCCTCTGTTCAGCTTGGTGCGGCCGTGGGCGCGGCTTCGACTGCCCGTGCACAAGTAAGGGGTACAAAGATGCGCCCCTTCTTTTGTACACGGACAGGAGCCCCCGAGCCTGGGACACACATAAGCGCGACTTGTTGTTGGGCCAGTCCCAAAACGTGCGCGGGCAGACGAGGCGGTTTTTACCATGGTAAAACTTTTCGTGCGCTGCGCTTCCCACGACCCACGCGCGACGTGGTGGGGTGCGCGTGACGTGGGCGACATGCGTGGGGCGGTTCCCGCACGCATGCGTCGCATCGCAGTAAATGGGCAGCACGACCCACACCTTCCCCATAAAAAGGGATAACCGCGAGCGCACTGTTCCTTTACCCTCCGCGCAATCCCAATCTTGGAAGCCTCCGCTCGCCTTCCCTTCTTCCCTAAGCTTCGCTCTTTCTCGCCGCTGTCGCGTCCCCGTCGTCCTCTGTTTCTTGCCCCCCTCCCTCAGCTGCTATGGTGCCCAAATCCACCAAGGGCAAGGGAGTGGCAAGGATGCCAGAGCGACGGAGCCGCCGGAGAGTGCGCTGGCGGTGCAGCGGACGGGAGTCCGCCTTCTTCCCCTCGAAAGTTGACGTGTTCGAGCTCCGAGAGGCCTTCAAGCTCCTGTGGGGGGTGAAGAAGGGGGGGAGAGAAGTCGTGGCACCCAGCCACGCGCGTCATCCCCGCCAACTGCGCCGAGGCTGCCCCGAATCGGTACCCTTTCTTCGTCGACTATTTTTCTTGCGGGCTTTGTCCACCCTTCTCCGATTTCTTTGGCGACATCATGCACAAATTTGGCTTTCGCCTCTTGGATTTTACCCAAATGTTGTGGTGTGCATGGCCCTTTTCGCGCACCTCTGCGAAGGTTTCGTCGGGGTGCACCCCAACACGGCGCTCTTCCTCCATTACTTCTTACCTCGGATCCAAACGGGAGGCGCCATTTCTGGTTGCATCACCTGGATCCCAAGGTCCAAGGGAGCATACCCGGATGGCGCCATGAACGAGAGGTGGGAAGAATGGCGGGGCCAGTGCTGCTGGATCAAAGAGAAGGACCCGCCGGCGTTCTGCCAAGTTCGCCGGGCGCCGCCGGTCGGCAGAAGCGATTGGAGCGACGTCGACGCCGACGACGAGAAGCTCATGATTTCCACCACTAGGATCCTTCGGCTCACCGAGGTCGGGCTCACCCTTGAGATGATCGGGGCGGACTTCATCCGCTACCGGATCGCTCCATTGCACAGCAAGGGGAGGCCGGCCTGGCTCTTCATGAACCTCGCCGACATCATGCGGCTCCGCCCCGGCCTCGACCAAAATTTCACAGTGATGGGGCACACCCATTTCTGCCAGCGAATCTTCCAGCTCGATGTGGGCCGCGACGACGAGGTCGAGCGGACCGGCAAGGTCGCGAGGGCCGCCGCGAAGGCCGGAAAGGTCTTCAAGAGGCCCTTGTTCAAGTTGCCTGCGGGAGTGGTCCCGCTGTGCAACAATTCGCGCCGGACCGACATCATCGCCATGATGCGGGACTGCAACGCGCATGGCCCTGACCCATGCTGGGCCGAGCCGGAGGACGTCGAGGTGCAGCAGTTCTTCGACACCCTGCACGAGGGATACATCAACGCCGACGCCGAGCGGCTGCTCGTCCAGGACACCACCCAAGCGGAGCTGGACTACATCGCCGCCAGGGCGATGGAGGCGAAGCTTGCCGAGGAGGCCGGCAGCGCTAGTGGTGTGGAGGACAAGGAAGCGACGACCGCGGAGGAGGAGGAGCTCGCCAGGTGGGAGGAGGACGCTGGGGAGGCCAGCAACGCCAGCACTGAGGCTCCTCTGGTTGAGGATGTGGCCGACGAGTCGTCGAGGGAGGAGGCCGGGGCTGTTGACCCTCCGGCCACGGGGAGAGGGCGAGTCCTGTGGCGGGCCACTTCTGGCGAGCCGGTGCGGCCCGTCAAGGTGGCGTGGCGGCCTAAGTCCCTAGAGGAGTCCGCGCATCAGACGAGGGTCGCGGCGACGAAGAAAGTGGTGAAGGACGCGTCGGCGAAGAAGAGAGCATCTGCCTCCTCTTCGCCCAAGCGCGCCCAGACTCCACCTTCCTCCCCTCCTCCGGTGGACGCAGACGCGGGGGTCACCTTCAACTTCGGATCCCTCAGCCCGAGGAGGAAGAGCAAAACAATAGAGGAGGAGGTGGACGACGAGTGAGTATCTGGCTCTTTCCCGTCATCTTTGTCTCCTCAATCTGTGTCACTTGTCTTGACTTGTCTTCGTCTTTGCAGGGATGTGGAGACGCTGGCCCAGAGAGTGAAGAGGACCAAGGTCTCGGCGGGTGGCCAGCCCCCGGCTGGTACTTTGAGGGCGCCACTGGTGGTGTTGAGCAGCCCTGACAGCAGCCCCCGGCACAGCCCCCAGCGTAAGTTCATTACTCTCCCCTCGTCGACATGTGTCAGGGGTTCGACACTTTGGTGCTGACCTTGCCAGGTTTGTAGGAGGAGAGCAGCAGCAGGAGGAGCCGTGGAGGGCTACTCCCAACACGCCGCCCCATCGACCATGCCGCCCCGAGGGGCATCCCCGGCAACGGCGCCAAACACCGAGCCCACACACATGGAGGAGGAGGAGGAGGAGAACTTGGGCGCTGGTGGCTTTGCCTCGGCGCCAGATATTGGCGGGGAGGGGGCTTCTGCTTCTCAGCCTGGCACTGGTAAGTCTCTGGCCTTTCGTCCCCGCTTTCTCTCTTCTTTTTGAATCTTTGATCTTGGCTCTACCCCACCCTCTTCTTGATGCCCAGATCCTCTCTCGGTGGATTGGGAGGACCTGGATGCCGTCATTGAAGACGTGGCCAAGGACGCCGCAGCGGAGGCCGAGAAGATCGCCGCCAAGGAAAACGCCAGTGGTGCTGCAGAGGATGCCGCCGAAGGGCCTGCCGGGGAGCCCGACAAGGCTACTGCCGAGGAGGACGGCAAGGAGCCTGCCGGAGAGACCAACAGGGCTGCTGCCGAGGAGGAGGTGCTCGATGGCCAGCCTTCCTCCTCTGCCGCCTCTGGCTCCGGCAAGTTCCTGAAGGTGGGCGACGATCTCTTCGTCCACCTCCCAGGTGCGTCGAGCACCAGGGCTCCCGTCGAAGGGGAGGTGTTTGACGACGAGGTGCTTGCCGCCTCCGGGCTTGAGATCGTTGATGAGCCGAGCGCTGGTGGTGACGGCTCCCAGGAAGAGCGGCTCCTCCACGCCATGGGTACCAGCTTCCAGAAGCTCCAGGTGCTCCACCGCGCCCGCCTGGACAAGGCTAAGTCCAGGATGGCGGTGGCGGAGAAGGCGGAGGTGGACCTCCAGAAGCGCGCCGCCGAGATGCAAGACTGGTTCCGCCAGGCTCACGAGGAGCTGAGGACCGCCTAGAGCGAGCTGGCCAAGCGTGATATGGAGCTCACCATGAAGCTGGCCGACATCGAGAAGTGAAGGAAATATGCCCTAGAGGCAATAATAAAGTTATTATTTATTTCCTTATTTCATGATAAATTTTTATTATTCATGCTAGAATTGTATTAACCGGAAACATAATACATGTGTGAATACATAGACAAACAAAGTGTCACTAGTATGCCTCTACTTGACTAGCTCGTTAATCAAAGATGGTTATGTTTCCTAACCATAGACATGGGTTGTCATTTGATTAACGGGATCACATCATTAGGAGAATGATGTGATTGACATGACCCATTCCGTTAGCTTAGCACCCGATCGTTTAGTATGTTGCTATTGCTTTCTTCATGACTTATACATGTTCCTATGACTATGAGATTATGCAACCCCGTTTCGGAGGAACACTTTGTGTGCTACCAAACATCACAACGTAATCGGGTGATTATAAAGGTGCTCTCAGGTGTCTCCGAAGGTACATGTTGGGTTGGCGTATTTCGAGATTAGGATTTGTCACTCCGATTGTCGGAGAGGTATCTCTGGGCCCTCTCGGTAATGCACATCACTTAAGCCTTGCAAGCATTGCAACTAATGAGTTAGTTGCGGGATGATGTATTACGGAACAAGTAAAGAGACTTGCCGGTAACGAGATTGAACTAGGTATTGAGATACCGACAATCGAATCTCGGGCAAGTAACATACCGATGACAAAGGGAAGAACGTATGTTGTTATGCGGTCTGACCGATAAAGATCTTCATAGAATATGTGGGAGCCAATATGAGCATCCAGGTTCCGCTATTGGTTATTGACCGAAGACGTGTCTCGGTCATGTCTACATAGTTCTCGAACCCTAGGGTCTGCACGCTTAACGTTATGATGACAGTTTTATTATGAGTTTATGTGTTTTGATGTACCGAAGGTTGTTCGGAGTCCAGGATGTGATCACGGACATGACGAGGAGTCTCGAAATGGTCGAGACATGAAGATTGATATATTGGAAGCCTATGTTTGGACATCGGAAGTGTTCCGGGTGAAATCGGGATTTTTCCGGAGTACCGGGAGGTTACCGGAACCCCCCGGCAACTTAATGGGCCTTAGTGGGCCTTCATGGAAGAGAGGAGAGGAGGCCAGGACAGGGCCGCGTGCCCCTCCCCCCCTAGTCCGAATAGGACAAGGAGAGGGGGGCGGCGCCCCCCTTCCTTTCTCCCCTCCACCTCTTCCCCCTCTCTCTCCTAGTCCAACATGGAAAAGGGGGGAGTCCTACTCCCGGTAGGAGTAGGACTCCTCCGGAGCGCCTCTCCCCTTGGCCAGCGGCACCCCCCTTGCTCTTTTATATACGGGGGCAAGGGGGCACCCCAAAGACAACAATTGATCTGTTTGATCTTTTAGCCGTGTGCGGTGCCCCCTCCACCATAGTCCACCTCGATAATACTGTAGCGGTGCTTAGGCGAAGCCCTGCATCGGTAGAACATCAACATCGTCACCACACCTTCGTACTGACGAAACTCTCCCTCAACACTCGGCTGGATCGGAGTTCGAGGGACGTCATCGGGCTGAACGTGTGCTGAACTCGGAGGTGCCGTACGTTCGGTACTTGATCGGTCGGATCGTGAAGACGTACGACTACATCAACCGCGTTGTGCTAACGCTTCCTCTTTCGGTCTATGAGGATACGTGGACAACACTCTCCCCTCTCGTTGCTATGCATCACCATGATCTTACGTGTGCGTAGGAATTTTTTTGAAATTACTACGTTCCCCAACAGTGGCATCCGAGCCAGGTTTTATGCGTAGATGTTATATGCACGAGTAGAACACAAGTGAGTTGTGGGCGATACAAGTCATACTGCTTACCAGCATGTCACACTTTGGTTCGGCGGTATTGTTGGATGAAGCGGCCCGGACCGACATTACGCGTACGCTTACACGAGACCGGTTCTCTTGACGTGCTTTGCACAAAGGTGGCTAGCGGGTGTCAGTTTCTCCAACTTTAGTTGAACCTAGTGTGGCTACGCCCGGTCCTTGCGAAGGTTAAAACAACACCAACTTGACAAACTATCGTTGTGGTTTTTGATGCGTAGGTAAGAACGGTTCTTTCTAAGCCCGTAGCAGCCACGTAAAACTTGCAACAACAAAGTAGAGGACGTCTAACTTGTTTTTGCAGGGCATGTTGTGATGTGATATGGTCAAGATGTGATGCTATATTTTATTGTACGAGATGATCATGTTTTGTAACCGAGTTATCGGCAACTGGCAGGATCCATATGGTTGTCGCTTTATTGTATGCAATGCAATCGCCCTGTAATGCTTTACTTTATCACTAAGCGGTAGCGATAGTCGTAGAAGCATAAGATTGGCGAGACGACAACGATGCTACGATGGAGATCAAGGTGTCGCGCCGGTGACGATGGTGATCATGGAGGTGCTTCAGAGATGGAGATCACAAGCACAAGATGATGATGGCCATATCATATCACTTATATTGATTGCATGTGATGTTTATCTTTTATGCATCTTATCTTGCTTTGATTGACGGTAGCATTATAAGATGATCTCTCACTAAATTTCAAGATAAAAGTGTTCTCCCTAAGTATGCACCGTTGCCAAAGTTCGTCGTGCCCAGACACCACGTGATGATCGGGTGTGATAAGCTCTACGTCCATCTAAAACGGGTGCAAGCCAGTTTTGCACACGCAGAATACTCAGGTTAAACTTGACGAGCCTAGCATATGCAGACATGGCCTCGGAACACTGAGACCGAAAGGTCGAGCGTGAATCATATAGTAGATATGATCAACATAGTGATGTTCACCATTGAAAACTACTCCATTTCACGTGATGATCGGTTATGGTTTAGTTGATTTGGATCACGTGATCACTTAGATGATTAGAGGGATGTCTATCTAAGTGGGAGTTCTTAAGTAATATGATTAATTGAACTTTAATTTATCATGAACTTAGTCCTGATAGTATTTTGCAAATTATGTTGTAGATCAATAGCTCGCGTTGTTGCTTCCCTATGTTTATTTTGATATGTTCCTAGAGAAAACTATGTTTAAAGATGTTAGTAGCAATGATGCGGACTGGGTCCGTGATCTGAGGTTTATCCTCATTGCTGCACAGAAGAATTATGTCCTTGATGCACCGCTAGGTGACAGACCTATTGCAGGAGCAGATGCAGACGTTGTGAACGTTTGGCTAGCTCAATATGATGACTACTTGATAGTTTAGTGCACCATGCTTAATGGCTTAGAATCGGGACTTCAAAGACGTTTTGAACGTCATGGACCATATGAGATGTTCCAGGAGTTGAAGTTAATATTTCAAGCAAATACCCGAGTTGGGAGATATGAAGTCTCCAACAAGTTCTATAGCTAAAAGATGGAGGAGAATCGCTCAACTAGTGAGCATGTGCTCAGATTGTCTGGGTACTACAATCGCTTGAATCAAGTGGGAGTTAATCTCCCAGATAAGATAGTGACTGACAGAGTTCTCTAGTCACCATCACCAAGTTACTAGAACTTCATGATGAACTATAGTATGCAAGGGATGACAAAAATGATTCCCGAGCTCTTCGTGATGTTGAAATCGACGAAGGTAGAAATCAAGAAAGAGCATCAAGTGTTGATGATTGACAAGACCACTAGTTTCAAGAAAAAGGCAAAGGGAAAGAAAGGGAACTTCAAGTAGAATGGCAAGCAAGTTGTCACTCCCGCGAAGAAGCCCAAAGCTGGACCAAAGCCTAAAACTAAGTGCTTCTACTGCAAAGGAAATGGTCACTGGAAGTGGAAATGGCCTGAATATTTGGTAGATAAGAAGGATGGCAAAGTGAACAAGAGTATATTTGATATACAGGTTATTTATGTGTACCTTACTAGTGTTTATAGTAACCCCTGGGTATTTGATACTTGTTCGGTTGCTAAGATTAGTAACTCGAAACAGGAGTTACAGAATAAACAGAGACTAGTTGAGGGTGAAGTGACGATGTGTGTTGGACGTGGTTACAAGATTGATATGATCATCATCGCACACTCCCTATATTTTCGAGATTAGTGTTAAACCTAAATAAATGTTATTTGGCGTTTGCGTTGAGCATGAATATGATTTGATCATGTTTATTGCAATACAGTTATTCATTTAAAGTCAGAGAATAATTGTTGTTCTATTTACATGAATAAAACCTTCGATGGTCATACACCCAATGAAAATAGTTTGTTGGATCTCGATCGTAGTGACACACATATACATAATATTGATGCCAAAAGATGCAAAGTTGATAATGATAGTGCAACTTATTTGTGGCACTGCCGTTTGGGTCATATCGGTGTAAAGCACATGAAGAAACTCCATAAAGATGGACTTTTAGAATCACTTGGTTATGAATCATTTGATGCTTGCAAATCATGCCTTCTGGGCAAGATGACTAAAACTCCGTTCTTCGGAACAATGGAACGAGCAACAAACTTGTTGGAAATAATACATACTGATGTATGCAGACCAATGAGTATTAAGGCTCGTGGCGGGTATCGTTATTTTCTGACCTTCGCAGATGATTTGAGTAGATATGGGTATATCTACTTGATGAAACATAAGTCTGAAACATTTGAAAAGTTCAAAGAATTTCAGAGTGAAGTGGAAAATCATCGTAACAAGAAAATAAAGTTTCTGCGATCTGATCGTGGAGATGAATATTTGAGCTACGAGTTTGGCCTTCAGTTAATATAATGTGGAATAGTTTCACAAACTCATGCCACCTGGAACACCACAGCGTAACGGTGTGTCCGAACGTCATAACCGCACTTTATTTGATATGGTGCGATCAAATGTCTCTTACCGATTTACCAATATCGTTTTGGGGTTATGCATTAGAGATAGCTGCATTCACGTTAAATAGGTCACCATCAAAATCTGTCGAGACGACGCCTTATGAACTGTGGTTTGGCAAGAAACCAAAGTTGTCGTTTCTTAAAGTTTGGGGCTGCGATGCTTATGTAAAAAAGTTTCAACCTGATAAGCTCGAACCCAAATCGGAGAAGTGCGTCTTCATAGAATACCCAAAGGAAACTGCTGGGTACACCTTCTAACACAGATCCGAAGGCAAAATATTCGTTGCTAAGATGGATCCTTTCTAGAGAAGGAGTTTCTCTCAAAAGAAGTGAGTGGGAGGAAAGTAGATCTTGATAAGGTAATTGTACCTTCTCCCGAATTGGAAAGTAGTTCATCACAGAAATCAGTTCCAGTGATTGCTACACCAAATAGTGAGGAAGCTAATGATGATGATCATGAAACTTCAAATCAAGTTACTACAGAACCTCGTAGGTCTTCCAGCGTACGGTCCGCACTAGTGTGGTACGGTAATCCTATTCTAGAAGTCATGTTACTAGACCATGATAAACCTACTATGAGGAAGCGATGATGAGCCCAGATTCCGCGAAATGGCTGGAGGCCATGAAATCTGAGATAGGATCCATGTATGAGAACAAAGTGTGGACTTTGGTGGACTTGCCCGACAATCGGCAAGCCATAGAAAATAAATGGATCTTCAAGAGGAAGACGGACGTTGATAGTAATGTTACTATCTACAAAGCTCGACTTGTCGCAAAAAGGTTATCGACAAGTTCAAGGTGTTGACTACAATGAGATTTTCTCAACTGTAGCGATGCTTAAGTCTGTCTGAATCATGTTAGCAATTGCCGCATTTTATGATTATGAAATTTGGAAAATGGATGTCAAAACTGCATTCCTGAATGGATTTCTGGAAGAAGAGTTGTATATGATGCAACCAGAAGGTTTTTGTCAATCCTAAAGGTGCTAACAAAATGTGCAAGCTCTAGCGATCCATCTATGGACTGGTGCAAGCATCTCGGAGTTGGAATATACGCTTTGATAAGTTGATCAAAGCATATAGTTTTACACGGACTTGCGGTGAAGCCTGTATTTACAATAAAGTGAGTGGGAGCACTACAGCCTTTCGGATAAGTATATGTGAGTGACATATTGTTGATCAGAAATGATGTAGAGATTTTCTGGAAAGCATAAAGAAGTGTTTGAAAGGAGTTCTTTAAAAGAAATACCTCAGTAAAGCTACTTACATATTGAGCATCAAGATCTATTGAGATAGATCAAGACGCTTTATAAGATTTTCAATGAGTACATACCTTGACAAGATTTTGAAGTAGTTCAAAATGGAACAGTCAAAGAAAGAGTTCTTGCCTGTGTTGCAAAGGTATGAAATTGAGTAAGACTCAAATCTCGACCACGGCAGAAAATAGAAAGAGAATGAAAGCCATTCCCTATGCCTCAGTCATAGATTCTATCAAAGTATGCCATGCTATGGATGTAGGACCTTGAAGTATGTCTAGAGGGGGGGGGGGTGATTAGACTACTTGACCAATTAAAAACTTAACCTTTTCCCAATTTTAGACTTTGGCAGATTTTAGCTATCTTTGTCTTGGAATAGCACTAGCTCAATGAGCTATATGTTGTTATGAATTACCAAAACCACCTAGGGATAGTTGCACTTTCAATCTCCCCCTTTTTGGTAATTGATGACAACATATAGATCAAAGCTTTGACAAATGATAATAAGATTGAAAAACATTGTCGCTTTGAGAAGTATGTGATAAGCAAGAGCTCCCCTAAATTTGTGCATATTTTAATATTTGCTTTGGACTGCAAATGCACAAGGAATTAGGCTCATGGTTACTCTTCCATGTCACATACATCTTGGTGGAGCGCTCAAAATAATAAAGATTGAATACATGCACTCATCACCAAGCAAAGTGAATGATCATATAAGGATAAGTAAGATAATAACATATAACAAGCATAAGTGTAGCTTATGATCAAACACATGATCATCAATGTCTCACAGGTAATTGCATAGTATCTCAAGCAATCAAAAGCAAACAAAGTTCAACCAAGAAGACAAGAGAGAACAAAAACAGAAAATCTCTCTCTCGAAGCCTATGATCTATACATTTTTCTCTCCCTTTGGCAACAAGTTACCAAAAAGTTCCTAGAAAATGCATAGGACTATATCGTCTCTCAGGCTTGGTCTTCAGGTGGTGGTGTCCGGACAACTCCAAGAACGAAGGCTTCAGTCGATGTAGATGGAGCTGAAGGAGTTGGTCTTTGGAGCTAGTTCTTGTTGGAGCTGATGAAGTAACTCTGGTGGACTGTGCTCGGCTCTGCGGCTGATCTCTGAGCTCGAGGCACTCTCGCAAATGCATCGCTTGTTGTCCTGCCCTTCCTCTCCTGCATGTCATCCTGTAGAGCAGCTCCACGGTGGATGAATCTCGATTACTTTGACATCAAGATCATAGAATTTTTTTCTATGATTCTTTCCGAGCTCTCCTGGTTTTGAGTTAGGGTGGCCAACCCTTCTCAATCCATGAGTCGATGCTATGAAGTAACCAAGCTGCTCCTGCTTGTTCTTGAAAGTACTCAGATGCCTCTGCTTGAGTTGGCAGCTTGGCAGCCTTCTCTTTCCTTGCCTTCTCCTTCTTCTCTTGAGCTTGTATTGATGATGGTTCATTCTCGGTCATGACAACTTGATTGTCCTCAAATTCAGGATAGAGAACCAAGTGTTCCTTATCCAAGATACTTCCTGTGCCCATCTTTGAGTTAATCAACTCCACGAATCTGTGGGGCATATCCACAACTCCTCTTTTGGTCTGCTGCTGTCCTCTTGATAGTTTCAACTATGAGGCTCATGACCTTGAATTTCTGGGGCACATCAAAATGTGAAGCAAATTAATTGCATGCCCTCCGATCATGTTGTGGTCACCTGATTTGGGCAGCAGAGTGTGCCTTAGGATCCAGATTGATCGTAGGCAGCCCTCGACAGAAGAAAATGAACTGATCCAAACTTGAAAGTCTCAAGTGCATCATCAGGGATCTCCTTGTACATCTGTGACATTGAGTTGTGATCCATTTTCTTCTTGGCATAAATGTCCAAGTCGTTTTCACTTTCCTTGGGGGCATTGATCAGACTTGCCCATTCCTCTATGGTTGATTGGTATCTTGTTCCTTGGACATCAAACTATCCCGCCATCTGGATATAAATGTCTTGTGGAGTAGAATTGCATAATGAGCTCGTCATTCCAGTTTGTGAGCTTCGCCCAACAAAATCTGCAACTCCACGCGCATGAAGCTGTCATACACTCCGAGGATAGTGTTCGCATTCTCCGAATGTAGGTCCGGTCGACCCACCTCATATCACAAACTATGGGCTTCTTATCCAATAAGATGGTCTCATAGAAGTCCTGCTGCTCCTTGGTGTGGAACCTGTAATCTACAATAGTCCTTCTCCTGGTGGCATATGGATCTGACTCTCTCCATAGCCTCAACCCTAGATCTCTCCTGATCTTCATGTTCTCAGCCACATGATGAGCATCATTGTGGTCTGGAATCTTGGGTTTGAGCTTCCTTAAGACCTGCCCTTGTTCATCTTCCTCGGCTGACAACATCGGCATTGGGGCCTTGTTCTTCTCATTCTTTGGTATACTCCTGGTATTCCTCTTTGGTGCACTCTTGGGCTTGGGGGCAACTTTGGGCTTTGAAGTTGCAGCCCCTGACTTTATTGCATCACCCATCAGCTTTTGTGCCTTGGGTGCTGGTTCAGCAACCTCTTCTTCTTCCTCTTCCTCCATCATAGAAGGCTTCCCAATCACTCTGGCCATGGTCTTCTTGACCCTTTCCTTCCTTTTCTTTCCTTCAGCAGTAGCAGGCTCTTTGGGTTGGGATTCCAAAGAATCTTGAGTGGAGACTCTGGCTTTGGACATTGGTTGTCTACCTGCAGGCCTTTTGATCTTCATGCCTGGCTTTACTGCAGTTGAGTTGTACTCCTTCTTGAGCACTTTCTTCTTTGAACTTGCCTCATCCTCAACTGCCACATAATCTTCATCCTCAGACTTTGAGGTCTTCTTCTTCCTTGTCCTTGTGGCAGCCTTGGGCAGATTGCTGGGAGTGCTTCTGCTCCCCTCATCTGAGCTGCTAGAGGGACTAGTGCCCTCACTCATGTGAATCTGCTCTGACGACCTGTTCGCTGTCACTTTGGTGCGACATGCTGCACACACCGACTGCTGACCCTGTGAATAGTTATAGATGAGGTAGAGTTGATGAGCATCACAAAATGCAGAGATTTTGCAAGCGAATGATTCAAAACTTAGTTTTAGTTTCCACGAAAGCATTTCGGATCTACCGATTTTCAAACTCGGTGATACGAAGCAGTTTTGGAACCTAAACTAGTGAACTCGGTCGACCGAGTCACATTTGATGGCACCTTGAGACTGCTAGGGTTTCATAAAGTTCTAAAATCGGTCACACCGATTTGTAATTCTCGGTCAGACTGAGACTTACTAGTGCAATGGCGTTAGCCAAATTGGTAGGACCGAGTTTTTCAACTCGGTGGGTCCGAGATGGTTTCGGCGGAAACCTAACCCTAAATTTTCGAATCATACCTATTCTAAGGATTGTTTTAACTGGATAGAAGTGTTTCAATCGTGGCAAGATGCATTACAAACACAATGTGCTGAGAATCAGACGAGGATAGCACTGTGATCGAGTTCATACCCTAGTTCAGCGGTGAACTCGCTGTGGCGGCAACGGCGGAGAAGAATTCCATTGACGGCGGCGGAGACCAGCGACAGGAGGCGGCTGGCGACGAGGTCGACGATCCGTAGACCTAGTAGGCAGAGCGAGCTATGCGCGGGTGAGGAGTTTCGGAGGAAGTTTTCCAAAATTTGCCCGTGTGAATATATAGCCCGACACTGTCGGTGTGACCGAGTGGAACGACTCGGTGGCACCGAGATGCATAACTGTTAACAGTTACTGCAACTTGGTGTGACCGAAAAGTTCAAATCAGTTGCACCGAGATGAAAACCTAGATCGACGTAGTGATCTCGGTATGACCGAAATGGAGGAATCGGTCAGACCGAAAATCACAAAGAAGTTTTGGAAGTTTAAGTCTATGACGAATCGGGGACTCCGAGTGCTCCTCACACAGAGTGGTTCGAATCTGACTTGATCAAATTTTGTGATGTAGCATGAATAGAGTTTGAGACGAGAAAAACATAGATAGCTAGAAAAGGTTCTTAGGCATTCTTGTCCATCCACTTGGCCAAAGAAAAATAAGACAATCAATCAAAACAACAAGTGGATGTCCTCGAATGAGTAAAATATGCATCCAACATGCTCACACAATAAGATGACAAATGAAATATGTGACAAAGCATGATCAACCAATTCTAGCATCTATCAAACAATTGGCGATGACTAGGTCATATATATATGAGTATATTGACTTAGGAGTCAAATGAGAACATTTGATCATAGGTCATACTCATCGTTTAAGCTCAAGTGGGGTTACCACTTTTACATAAAGCATTTATGTGTTCACATCATTAGAGTTGCTTTGACTCAATTCTTAGAGTTAAGCTCCCCCTAGATGTGAGATCCCCCTTTAGAGGGATAAACTAACCTTGAGTTTTGTCGATGATGACTTCATGTAGGTGTTGAAGATGTGGATGCTCAATGTTGATGTAGATCTCTTGGAGCAATCCTTCGGTGTGAGTTGCACTTTCAATACCTACATGGGTTAGTCCCACAAGGAACAAACAAGAATATCCACAGACATAGAGTGATGCACATAGGAAATGATGTCCATGAAAACATTAGGTTACCTTGTCCCTTGCCTTACCAACATGAGGGTTTGTGACTCCTTGAACTAGTGCAAGATATGAAAGGTGGTTGCACTTGTCCTTGCCATAATGATATGAGTGAAGAATGTTGGCAGAGTCACCCTCAAGAACTCTCTAGTTCTTATTCTTCGGGATCCACATCATCTTGACGGGAATCCTTGGTGTAGTAGTTGTGCTTGATGAAGTAGAACTTGATGAACTCTTGGGAACCCACTTGACCAAGGCCTTTGGTGCTTCTTCAAATGCATCTATCTCCTCTTGAAGCTTGTCCTTGCCTTTGTTCTTGTGGTCTTGTGGTGGAAGATCATCTTGTGCTTGTGTTCCCTTGAAGGAAGTAGGATCATACTTCTCTTGTTGAGGAACAAACTTCGTCTTGGGGTATTGATCTTATTCCCACTCAACTCCATTGGCATTGAACTTTCGTTCAAAACCAACACCTTGATTCTTCCGGTGCCTTCCTTGCTTGCGTACAATTTCCTCAAATTGCTTACTCCCGACAAGACTCTTGTATACACCTTTCTCTATAATTCCCTTCAATAAGCTGTTTTCTTGATCAAGTGTAACTTGGCTAAGAGAATCATTAGTGGAATCAAGAGAACTACTAGAAGCAACAATATTTGGTTTAGCATTGTTATTGTTACTACTGGAAGAAGAATCTTTCTTGTTCTTGTTACTAGATTTGACTTGAGGCATGTAAGTAGATAAGAGTAAATGCTTGGCAATATAAGAAGAACTTTTCTTACGGAGATCATCATTGATTGCTTTTAGGAACTCATGCTCTTGCTCAATATTGAGCTTTTCAAAGCGTAACTTCTCATGAGCCCTTAAAAGTTCTCGATGATCTTCGAAGATAGTTTCATGAGCTCACTTAAGAGTGTTTAGTTCTTTAGTTAGACGCCAATCTTCTCCTTATCATTGTCATTCGTTTCATCTTGATTAGCATGATTAATTGACGTTTCATCATAGTATTCATCACTAGAGTTGTCAATAAGTAAATCATCATCACCTAGCAAGTCATCTTCATCACTATTAAAATCAACATACTCGGGGTGTGTTACCTTAGGACCTTTGGCCATGAACCATCTTCCAATTCCTTCGTTTGGTGATTCAAATATGTCGTAGGAGTTGGTTGACACAAGTGCTAGACTGGCAACACCTTCATCTTGAGTGTATTCGGAGTCGGAGTGATAGCTTCTCTCGGAGTGATTGTCGGAGTCGGAGCCGGATACCCATTCACCAACATGAGCTTGATGTCTTCGTTTTGTGTAGCTCTTTGATGATTTGTCCTTCCTTTCCGAATCCTTGCTTCTCCGTGAGGGTCTTCGTTCATAACGATCATCTCTACTCCTTCTCTCTCTTGGTGGTGATTCTTCTTTTCTACTTCTTCTCTTAGGAGAATCTTCTCTTCTTTTGTAGGGTGCCGTACACTCATTGGAATAGTGTCTGGGTCTCCCACAATTGTAGCAATTGCGCTCTTGACTAGAAGATCTTTTGTCATTGTAGGACCTTGACTTGGAGCTTCTTTCTTTGCTTCTACTCTTGTAGAATTTGTTGAAGTTCTTCACCATTAAGCTCAATTCTTCATTGAAGGTTTGTTTCTCACTTGATGATGTGGGGGCTTCACATGAGGCTTTGTAAGCACCACTTGACTTGTTGTGAAGTTCCTCCTTATCCTTGAGTGACATCTCATGAGCAACAATTCTTCCAATGAGTTCCATTGGCTTGAGATCTTTGTAATTTGGCATCATTTGGATCAATGTGCACACGGTATCATATTTTCCATCCAATGCTCTTAGGATCTTCTTGATGAGGAATCTATCGGTCATCTCTTCACTTCCTAAGCCGGCAATCTCATTTGTGATAAGAGCAAGCCTAGAGTACATTTCAGTGACACCTTCACCATCCTTCATTTTGAACTTGTCAAGCTGACTTTGGAGCACATCCAACTTGGATTCCTTGACGGAGTCGGTACCTTCATGCATATCAATCAAAGTATCCCAAATTTCCTTTGCATTCTCAAGGCGGCTGATTTTGTTGAATTCTTGGGGCACAAGCCATTGAAGAGAATATCACAAGCTTGAGCGTTGTATTGCATCATTTTCAACTCTTGCGCTAGCTTCACAAAGGTTCGGTTCTCTCCCATCGAGAAATGCATTTTCATATTAGCTTCACCTTGCAAACCAATACACACAATAGCCCAAGCGGCAAATGGGGTTATGTAGGACCTTGAAGTATGTCTAGAATATGCATTTTCATAGACTTTATGCTTCCAACTAGCAAAATTAGTGCCATCAAAGTAAGGACCTCTCCGGTGATAATTTCCTCGCTAGAAGCAACCTTGTCTATATTCTCTCACTAGGTTGTGAAACCAAGGCTATGACAACCAAAAGCTATGGAAATCAAAGCAAATGGAGACCTTGTGGTTGGAATGGAATAGCTCAACAGATGATACCACTTGTAGGACCTTGAAGTATGTCTACTCGGGGGGGTGATTAGACTACTTGACCAATTAAAAACTTAACCTTTTCCCAATTTTAGACTTTGGCAGATTTTAGCTATCTTTGAGCAAGTCAAGCAATCTTCACTTCGGTGGCGCGGATAGAAAGAAAGGGCCGAGTTTGACTTTAGGTTTAGGTCATATGTGGATGTGAGAAAGTAGTGGAGGTGGTGGTTTTGGAGCATATCACTAAGCACATGAAGCAAGAGGCTCATTAGGCGATCTCCTTGCCCTTACAACACCTCATCCCTCCTTGATAGTATTGGCTTTTCCTATAGACTCAATGTGATCTTGGATCACTAAAATGTAAAATGTAGAGTCTTGAGCTTTTGAGCTTGAGCCAATCCTTTGTCCTTAATATTTTGAGCGATCCACTTTCATCATCCATGCCATGCCATTCATTGAGCTTTCCTGAAATATTTGTCTTGGAATAGCATTACCTCAATGAGCTATATGTTGTTATGAATTACCAAAACCACCTAGGGATAGTTGCACTTTCAATGGAGCTTTTGAGCTTGAGACCTTAATATTGTATACTCTCATTGAGCCTGGTTTGGGCAATGAGCTATATGTTGGAGGGATAGTACAATAGTGATCTAGGAGTAGATCACTAGACATTGGTCAAAATTATCCTTAGTGGAATAAGGATATGTTTCTCGATTATGGAGGTGACAAGAGATTCATCGTAAAGGGTTACGTCGGTGCAAGTTTTGACACTGATCCAGATGACTATAAGTCTCAATCTGGATACATATTGAAAGTGGGAGCAATTAGCTAGAGTAGCTCCGTACAGAGCATTGTAGACATAGAATATTTTGCAAAATACATACGGCTCTGAATGTGACAGACCCGTTGACTAAACTTCTCTCACGAGCAAAACATGATCACACCTTAGTACTCTTTGGGTGTTAATCACATAGCGATGTGAACTAGATTATTGACTCTAGTAAACCCTTTTGGTGTTGGTCACATGACGATGTGAACTATGGGTGTTAATCATATACATATATGATTATTGGTGTTAAATCACATGGCAATGTGAACTAGATTATTGACTCTAGTGCAAGTGGGAGACTGAAGGAAATATGCCCTAGAGACAATAATAAAGTTATTATTTATTTCCTTATTTCATGATAAATGTTTATTATTCATGCTAGAATTGTATTAACCGGAAACATAATACATGTGTGAATACATAGACAAGCAGTGTCACTAGTATGCCTCTACTTGGTGGCTTGTTAATCAAAGATGGTTATGTTTCCTAACCATAGACATGGGTTGTCATTTGATTAACGGGATCACATCATTAGGAGAATGATGTGATTGACATGACCCATTCCGTTAGCTTAGCACCCGATCGTTTAGTATGTTGTTATTGCTTTCTTCATGACTTATACATGTTCCTATGACTATGAGATTATGCAACTCTCGTTTACCGGAGGAACACTTTGTGTGCTACCAAATGTCACAACATAACTGGGTGATTATAAAGGTGCTCTACAGGTGTCTCCGAAGGTACATGTTGGGTTGGCGTATTTTGAGATTAGGATTTGTCACTCCGATTGTCGGAGAGGTATCTCTGGGCCCTCTCGGTAATGCACATCACTTAAGCCTTGTAAGCATTGCAACTAATGAGTTAGTTGCGGGATGATGTATTATGGAACGAGTAAAGAGACTTGCCGGTAACGAGATTGAACTAGGTATTGAGATACCGACGATCGAATCTCGGGCAAGTAACATACCGATGACAAAGGGAAGAGCATTATGTTGTTATGCGATGCGGCGATAAAGATCTTCGTAGAATATGTAGGAGCCAATATGAGCATCCAGGTTCCACTATTGGTTATTGACCGGAGACGTGTCTCGGTCATGTCTACATAGTTCTCGAACCCGTAGGGTCCGCACGCTTAACATTACGATGACAGTTTTATTACGAGTTTATGTGTTTTGATGTACCGAAGGTTGTTCGGAGTCCCGAATGTGATCACGGACATGACAAGGAGTCTCGAAATGGTCGAGACATGAAGATTGATATATTGGAAGCCTATGTTTGGACATCGAAAGTGTTTCGGGTGAAATCAGGATTTTTCTCGAGTCGGAGGTTACGGAACCCCGGCAACAATGGGCCTTAGTGGGCCTTCGTGGAAGAGAGAGAGAGGCCAGGGCAGGGCGCGCGCCTCCCCTAGTTCGAATAGGACAAGGAGAGGGGGGCGGCGCCCCCCTTCCTTTCTCCCCTCCACCTCTTCCCCCTCTCTCTCCTAGTCCAACATGGAAAAGGGTGGGGGAGTCCTACTCTCGGTAGGAGTAGGACTCCTCCGGCGCGCCTCTCCCCTTGGCTGGCCGCACCCCCCTTGGTCCTTTATATACGGGGGCAAGGGGGCACCCCAAAGACAACAATTGATCTGTTTGATCTTTTAGACGTGTGCGGTGCCCCCCTCCACCATAGTCCACCTCGATAATACTGTAGCGGTGCTTAGGCGAAGCTCTGCGTCGGTAGAACATCAACATCGTCACCACGCCGTCGCGCTGACGAAACTCTCCCTCCACACTCGGCTGGATCGGAGTTCGAGGGACGTCATCGGGCTGAACGTGTGCTGAACTCGGAGGTGTCGTACGTTCGGTACTTGATCGGTCGGATTGTGAAGACGTACGACTACATCAACCGCGTTGTGCTAACGCTTCCGCTTTCGGTCTACGAGGGTACGTGGACAACACTCCCCCTTCTCGTTGCTATGCATCACCATGATCTTACGTGTGCGTAGGAATTTTTTTGAAATTACTACGTTCCCCAACAAGAAGGCCCAAGAGTCGGCGAAGAACTTGGCCGCCGCCACCGAAGCCGCCCGGACCCAGCACGAGGCTGCACTGAATTCCCAGGAGGAGGACCTTGCCGCGCGTGAGGGGAAGCTTGCCGCCACGCTCCGCGGCAAGGATGAAGAGGTGGGGAAGCTTGTCTTGCAGCAGACCAGTGAGCTGGAGCGAAGGCACAAAGAGGCGCTCGATGCCCAGGCCCAGGTTCACGCGGGCAAGGTGAAGGAGCTGGAGGTGGAGCACGACAGGCTGAAGGAGCAGGCCCTGAAGCTGTCCCAGGAGAAGGACACGCTTAACAGCGCCCTGACGGAGGCGCAGGGCGCGGCCGTCAGCAAGGCCGGGGAGCTCTCCAAGGCCAACAAGTCCATCAAGGATCTCACGTTGAAGCTGGAGGGCCTCGAGGGGATGCTCACGGAGGCCAAAGCCCGGGAGGGGACCCTGGCCAAGGAGCTGGAGACCGAGAAGCAGCTGCAGAGGAACAAGGCCGCCGAGCATAAGGATTTCAAGGAGGGCGTGAACCGCAGGATCGGCCGCCTCGAGGACGTCGCCGGCAGGATCACCGCGCAGCTGGCTACCATGGGGACGCCAAACGTGAGGTACTCCCCAGAGCGCAGCGGGACCACCAACGCCAAGCTGACCTTGTTCTTCGAGTGCATTGTCGGGGCTCTTGTAACGCCCCGAGACCGACGCTTCAGAAGCCTTTCAGTTATTTCGTTGTTGTTGTGTGTTATTTATTTGTTTGTTGCATTTCATCATGTCATTATCTGCATTGCATTGGCACTCTGTTGCCGTCATGTTTTAAAACTTGCATTCGTTAGTCATTGACGTTTCTCCCTTTGCCTTCATCACCTTCCCTCTTGACCGCTTTGCCTTCGTTGACCGTTCCAGGCCAATCGGGTGTTCGCTCCCCTCTTGACCGCGCCGCTAACCCCTCTTTGCGAGTGCATAGACCCTCTCGCGTCCAAAAACTCCCCTTGACCCAAACGGACTGTCGCTACCGTTGTGTCCGGATCATCCCTAACGTCTACAAAACATCTCTGCTTTTGTTAATTGGGCTCCCTAACTATTTTATTCGCGACCGTCCAATTACGATCGTGGGGCGAGCTAGCCCCTACCCAAAAATCCACGGCTATATATATATATATATATATATATATATATATATATATATATATATATATATATATAATTCTAACCTAGTTTTAGGAATCCTGTCCCATCCATTCCATCCATGGCGCCGCCACTCCATCGGTTCTCTCCTTCCACCTCGGGATCTTCCAGATCCTCGATCAAAATCATTCCCTTGATTTCGCGCCGTCCAACCACAGCAAAGCTGCAGCCTCCCTCGCTCTCTCGATCAGCAAGAGCACGAGGCTTCGCCTCTGCTCGTTCCCGCCTGCTGCGCCCGTCCGCTTGGCTGGAGGCCACCCGACCTGCTCCTTCCACACCCGGTGAGGCCCCAACCCAGCGTCCGCGTCGCCGAGTACCTCGACCAGCCAAGCCTGCAGCCTCCTCCCACCTTGGGATCATCGGCCGGCCAAATCCCGTGCTCCTCCACCTCGCCTCATCCCGCCATTACGTCGTCGCGAGAACCAGCTTGCGGGCAGAGCTCCTCCGTCGCCGCCCTTCCGTTCCCGAGCGGATCCGGCCTTACTGCACCTCCCGTCGTTTCCCTCATCTCCTCCCGCATGCCGCCATCTCTCTCTGCTTTCCTCTCTGAATCCTCTTCTGCTTTTTCTTTCTTGAGAGACATCCCCACCGCGCCATGGAGCTCCAAGTCCACCGGCTCGCCCCACTTTGATCCGGCGAGGCAGGGCCCAGCGATCTTCCGCGACGGATCTGGCCACCCCGGCGCCCTATGCTCTCGGGCCCGCGGACCTCCTTCCTCGCGCCTGGTCCATGTTGCTGCCTCTGTTCGAGAGGAGGGCAGCCTTGATCGGCGCCCGCGCGTGACTGCGCCTCGTCATAAGCGACCGCCAGTGGGCTCAAGGCCAGTGCGCCCCCACCGGCCTCCTCGGCTTCAATCGGGCCAAGCCCATGGGTGAGAGCCATCCCAGCGCCCTCCGTTTTTCCTTCCATTGGGCCAGATCGAGATCGGCCCGTGTTTTTTTTCCTGCGCTGCGATTTGTCTATTATCCGATAAATTACTGTTTTTGAAAACCCCTGTTCATCATGCATATAATAACTTTTTAACGATTGCATCATATGTAAAAACTTTATATATGAAAATGCTTAGAAAGTTGTGTAGATTAATAATATGCCACTTTCATCTATGTTGAAAATGTTTAACATGCTGTTTGTGTTTATTTTGCATAATGCCATGCTAAAATGCTTTAATTCATAACTAAATAACCGTAGCTCGGATTTTATTAAACTTCATATGTAAATGGGGTAGAAAAATGCATAGATTAACATGGTAGCATTACTTTGCATGTTTAACAACTCTAAAATATGCTTTAGGTCAGAACAGTACCAAATCTAAAATATGCATATGGGGTTTTACCGGAATTGTTGTTTCTTATTTCCGGCCTCATTTAAACTTGCCTAGATAGGTAGTTTCATCATGCTTCACCTCTTGCCATGTTTAACAACATTTAATATTGTTGTGTACCTAATCAAAAGCGAAGTAAATAATTGCATGTGGTGTTTTGTCAATATGCAACTCGTTGCATATTGAGCTCCACTAACTTGTAGTATTGTTTGTTGCACTTTGCCATGCCATGCCTCATTAAACCGGTCATGCATCATATTTGTTTGTGCATCATGCCATGTTTATGATTGTGTGTTTACTATGTTGTTTGCTTCTTTCGGTTTGCTTCTCTCGTTAGCCGGTTTCGTTCGGAGTTGTGAGGATTCGTTCGACTTCGTCCGTTTGTCTTCTTCATGGACTCGTTCTTCTTCCTTGCGGGATTTCAGGCAAGATGACCATACCCTCGAAATCACTTCTATCTTTGCTTGCTAGATGCTCGCTCTTTTGCTATGCCTATGCTCGATGCCTACCACTTGCTTATCATGCCACCCACATTGCTATGTCAAACCTCTAACCATCCTTTCCTAGCAAACCGTTGTTTGGCTATGTTACCGCTTTGCTCAGCCCTCTTATAGCGTTGTTAGTTGCGGTGAAGATGAAGTTTGTTTCTTGTTGGAACATGGAGATGTTGTTCCTTGTTGGAACATGTTTACTTGTTGGGATATCACAATATATCTTATTTAATTAATGCATCTATATACTTGGTAAAGGGTGGAAGGCTCGGCCTTATGCAGTGTTTTGTTCCACTCTTGCCGCCCTAGTTTCCTCATATCGGTATTATGTTCCCGGATTTTGCGTCCCTAACGCGGTCGGGTGATTTATGGGACCCCTTGACAGTTCGCTTTGAATAAGACTTTTCCGGCAAGGCCCAACATTGGTTTTACCATTTGCCTCACCTATGCCCTTTTCCCTTGGGTTTCGGGCCCAGGGTCGTATTTATTTTAGCAACCCGGACGGTGCTCCTTGAGTGCTGGCCCGAACTAGAACCTGTGCAGCGCCCCTCAAGGCAACTTGAGGTCTGGTTTTAGTTATGCGGACTGCTCATCCGAGTGTGCCACGAGACGAGATATGTGCAGCTCCTATCAGGATTTGTCGGCACATCCGGCGGCTTTGCTGGTCTTGTTTTATTGCTGTCGAAATGTCTTGTAGCGGGATTCGAGACTGATCGGGTCTTCCGGGAGAAGAATATCCTTCGTTGATCGCGAGAGCTTATCATGGGCTAAGTTGGGACACCCTGCGGGGTTTGAACTTTCGAAAGCCGTGCCGCGGTTATGTGGCAGATGGGAATTTGTTAATGTCGGTTGTAGAAAACCGAAGTTGACCTTAAGTAAAATACATCAACGCGTGTGTAACCGTGATGGTCTCTTTTGGTGAGTCAGGGAAGTGAACACAGTGTTGGAGTTATGTTTGACGTAAGTAGTTTCAGGATCACTTCTTGATCATAGTTGTTCGACCGTGCCTTGCTTTCTCTTCTCGCTCTCTTTTGCGATTGTAGCCACCAGATATGCTAGTCACTTGCTGCAGTTCCACCTCACTACCCTGTCCTACCTTTAAGCTTAAATAGTCTTGATCTCGCGGGTGTGAGATTGCTGAGTCCCGTGACTCACAGATACTTCAAAACCAGTTTGCGGTGCCGATGAAACCGTGCAGGTGGCCACCCGAGCTCAAGGAGGAGCTCGATGAAGATCTTGTTCATTGTGTTGTTTCGTTTGAGTTGATCGATAGTGGAGCCAGTTGGGACGATCGGGGATCTGTGTAGCTTTTGGGGTAGTCTTCTTTTATTTTGGTTCCGTAGTCGGACCTTGATTGTATCTGTATGATGTAATGCTTTACTCATGTATTGTGTGAAGTGGCGATTGTAAGCCAACTATGTATCTCTTTCCCTTATGTATTACATGGGTTGTGTGAAGATTACCTCACTTGCGACATTGCTTTCAATGCGGTTATGCCTCTAAGTCGTGCCCGACACGTGGGAGATATAGCCGCATCGAGGCGTTACAAGTTGGTAATCGAGCCTTCCCGACTTAAGAGCCCCCAGCGATTGTTTCTTTGGCGTTGTTGAGTCTAGAACAGAAAATGTTTTGAGTCTTAGGATTATATATATCGGAGAGTAGGATTCTTTTACTCCTCGGTCCTTCGTCGCTCTGGTGAGGCATCTGGCGTAGAGTTTTGACTCTCCTCTCCTCAAATTTCACTAAATTTTTTTTAGGATCACGCTGGGTATCTTGGAATCGTTTGATGGTTTTGTGAAGAGAACATTGTTCTTGGTGCCTCGACATTTAGGGGTTGTGGCAGTGTCCGGGAGTTGAGCTCGAGGTGTTGTCGTCACAATTTTATCGTTGCGATTCTGGAATACGAGTTTTGCCGACATCGAAAATCTCTTTTGTGCAGTTGTTTGTGAGATAACCTCGATAACCCGATCTTGAGGCGAGCTCGAGTATTGCCATGACTCGTATAACGGATGCTTTTGAAGGTCGAGGTAAGCGATTTCGAAGGTTTCTTGGTTATGTGTTGAAGGATGGATACAATTTGGATCTAGGTATTGTTAGTTTGGGTGATATATTTTGTGTCCCTGTATCCCCAACACTGTTTGCATAACGAGAAAGTTTGGGAGTTTATAGGTGGGAATTCAAGTAGCTCCTAGAATATCTTTCCGACAGATACATGATATGGGATTGGGTAAATCTCTAAAATATGTGTTTGTTTCCGGTTTATTCTGCAAGCCAAATCCTTTGTTTTTTTCCGTTTTGTGGTTTTCGAGTTGCTTCAATGTCAAGTGTTGATTCCATACCTCATTCTAAATGGTGTTCTCATATTTCTATGTGAATACTAATCCTTCTTGATCACTGAGCTTGTCATGTCAATTCTTTTCTCAACCGGCGTGCTTCTCTTCAAGTGAATCCGATCATTCCAACATTTGCGAGATCAATTCCAAGTTTTCTCACCGGTGTTCGTTTCATCCGACCCAAGTTGTTTTTGTTTTCCCACCCTCCCATCCTTTTTCTTCAAGGACTCAGATTTCTTAATCAAGTATCCATTTTATTGAGTGAAGTTTCTTCATTCTTTTCTTTCAATGTTTTATCCGGTGATTTCTCATGAAGACGCTAAGGAAGCTTCAACCTTATCATTTTCCATTCTAATTTTCTTTTCCGGTGGATTTAGTTCAAGATTTGGTGTTGATCTTATCCCTTTTCCTCTTTTCACAATGCTTTCGTTTGCGGTGCCTCTTAATCATTCACTTCTCGATATTCCTTCGTTCTCGAGTGTTTAATATTTCTCGGAAGGCTTGTCTTTTCATTCAAGATCCGTTCAAGCTATTAGGAGATTATTATCTCATTCAAGTCATTTAATTCTACGGTGCAATATCTATTTCAAACAATTGTTCAGCGGTGGTTCTTTTGAGTGGGCCCTAACCCACGTGGTCTTTTCGAGGATCTTACGACTCTTCTAATTTTCCGGAGTTATTCTCAAATTCTTTGCAAAGTTTGACGTAAGAATGATTTATCATCAGTCAAATGCTTTTCTCCAAGATCTTTCAAATTATTTTCATAGTTGGTTCAACCTTTCTAATTTTCATGCCGGAGTGCCTCAACAATTCATGGTGGTGTTTCTCGTCGTCATTCTCGGATTTTGAAGACCGAAGAAGAGTTTCTCTTAAATCTTGCTCCATTCTCTTCAAGATTCATGGTTCTAGCTTGATGCCATCTTCTCATAATTGTTTTGATTGTGAGAATTCTTTTCACCCATCTGGAGCAATTCAGGAGTATTTTCAGTTTGATTCTTCTGAGCCCACCATCTCAGAATTATTCATTCCAGCTTTTAGCTCTCGTTCTCCAAATCTCACCGGTGCATCATTCAAGTATTCTCCAATCAGCTCGTCATCTATTCGTTCACTTGTATCTAAATCCCCTCAAATATCTTCATTCGTTTTCCAATTCTTCCCGGTGAATTGTGCCTTTGCTACGTTCATTCTCAATTCTTACGGTGGTTCGTTCAAGATTTCACTTCCTTCTTTATCATATCAATTCATTTGTTGTTTCCAAATCCACGGTGGTTCCATCAATACCTTCTCAAGTTTGCGCTATATCTCTATCTGTAATCATTTTTCAATGAGAATAAGTAGTATGCCAAATCCATTGCTTGCCATCAATTTAATTGGTGAAGGATCAGCATAATGTAATTCTTATTCTTGTTTCATCGAGTAAATTCAATTCCTTATTCGGAGGTCCATCAAAATTCTTGATTTCATTTGTTCATCTTTCTTATCCGAAGCTCCAAGTTTTCTGCATTATCTCATCGCGAAGCTTCATCTTATCACTGCAAGGCTTCACCTGGTGTTTTCAACTTCTCTTTCTTTTATCATCCTTTTCTTACCGGAGTTCTTCATGGAGGCTCTACATGGTGCTTCGTCAAGGATTCTTTTCATTCTTCAATTGTTCTTCAAGATTTTTCTCGAAGTTAAGATCCGCCAAGCTATACTCAAAATTAACATGGTGTTCAACACATGTTTTGTTTTGAGGAGCTCAAGTATTCTTCATCTTGCATTCCAAAGTGCAATTCTCTCTATCTTATCTTTTGAGATGGTGTTATGTCATTGTTGATAATTTTCCTTCGCGTTTCATGATTCACAGATTTTCAAGAATGACATATTTAAATCCATCATTTTATCTTTGTTCAAGAGATCTTTTCAACCATCAATCTCTTCGTTGGAGTTATCTTGGGTTATATTTCACCTAAAGCTTTCCCTAAGGAATGTTGCTAATTATGGTGCTTATAAATGACCCAAGTTCTTCATTTATCCTCCTGGTGAAATAAGTTTCTCGTCTCCTTGTTGATATCAATCCAATCGTTTGTTTCCGTTGGTGGCAGAAGCTCACCTCATAATATTGAGATGTTTGCCATAAGCCCACAACAAGCTTGTGCTTTTCGTCGTTGGTTTTCCAACAACTCCGTTCTATCCTTCTTTGTAAGGATGCTTCATTCAAATTCATTTGTGGTAGAAGTTGTCTTTTTCTTCTCCGTCCCTTTATCCCAACAATCTAGATTCTATTCTTTCGTTTCGAAGGCATTGTGATGTTGCTCTCTTCGACCCATCGTCTCGTTTTGTCAAGATCATGTTCTTTTTCTTGCATTATCCATTTAACCGGAGTTTCGTGTTTTCATTGAGCTCTCTCATCTTATCAAGTTTTGCCCCCTTCTCAGCGGAGTATTGTGTCATCTCTTCAAGCTCTTTTCATCTTATCAAGTTTTCCTTCTCCTTTCGATGAGTGCTGCCCAAATTATATCAATCTTATTCCTTCTCTATCTAGTTTTAACCAGAGTGTTTTCAATATCTATCTTATCACTAGACCTCTTGGTTCTCGTCGTTTCCCTTGTTCCTCTTTTCTAACGGAGTGTTTTCAATTTTGCTCATCTTCGTTGTTTTTCTTTCTTTCAATTTGCTCAACATCTCAAGGTTCATGGTTTCACTCGTTTGTCGGAGAAGCAACTTAGTTTTACCTCTCCTCTTCCTCTTTCATTTCTCTTTCATGCCATCCTAGATCTCGGGACGAGATCCTCTCGTAGTGGTGGAGTGTTGTAACGCCCCGAGACCGACGCTTCAGAAGCCTTTCAGTTATTTCGTTGTTGTTGTGTGTTATTTATTTGTTTGTTGCATTTCATCATGTCATTATCTGCATTGCATTGGCACTCTGTCGCCGTCATGTTTTAAAACTTGCATTCGTTAGTCATTGACGTTTCTCCCTTTGCCTTCATCACCTTCCCTCTTGACCGCTTTGCCTTCGTTGACCGTTCCAGGCCAATCGGGTGTTCGCTCCCCTCTTGACCGCGCCGCCTAACCCCTCTTTGCACAGTGCATAGACCCCTCTCGCGCGTCCAAAAACTCCCCTTGACCCAAACCGGACTGTCGCTACCGTTGTGTCCGGATCATCCCCTAACGTCTACAAAACATCTCTGTTTTGTTAATTGGTCTCCCTAACTATTTTATTCGCGACCGTCCAATTACGATCGTAGGGACGAGCTAGCCCCTACCCAAAAATCCACGGCTATATATATATATATATATATATATATATATATATATATATATATATAATTCTAACCTAGTTTTTAGGAATCCTGTCCCATCCATTCCATCCATGCGCCGCCACTCCATCGGTTCTCTCCTTCCACCTCGGGATCTTCCCAGATCCCCTCCCGATCAAAATCATTCCCTTGATTTCCGCCGCCGTCCAACCACAGCAAAGCTGCAGCCTCCCTCGCTCTCTCGATCAGCAAGAGCCTGAGGCTTCGCCTCTGCTCGTTCCCGCCCGTGCACGCCCGTCCGCTTGGCTGGAGGCCACCCCGACCTGCTCCTTCCACCCCCGGTGAGGCCCCAACCCGGCGTCCGCGTCGCGAGTACCTCGACCAGCCGAAGCTGCAGCCTCCTCCCACCTTGGGATCATCGGCCGGCCAAATCCCGTGCTCCTCCACCTCGCCTCATCCCGCCATTCGTCATCGCGAGAACCAGCTTGCGGGCAGAGCTCCTCCGTCGCCGCCCTTCCCGTTCCCGAGCGGATCCGGCCTTACTGCGCCTCCCGTCGTTTCCCTCATCTCCTCCCGCATGCCCGCCGTCTCTCTCTGCTTTCCTCTCTGAATCCTCTTCTGCTTTTCTTTCTTGAGAGACATCCCCCGCGCCATGGAGCTCCAAGTCCACCGGCTCGCCCCACTTTGATCCGGCGAGGAGCGGGCCCGGCGATCTTCGCGACGGATCTGCCACCCGGCGCCCTATGCTCTCGGGCCCGCGGACCTCCTTCCTCCGCGCTGGTCCATGTTGCTGCCTCTGTTAGAGAGGAGGGCAGCCTTGATCGGCGCCCGCGTTAGCTGCGCCTCGTCATAAGCGACCGCCAGTGGGCTCAAGGCCATTGCGCCCCCAACCGGCCTCCTCGGCTTCCAATCGGGCCAAGCCCATGGGTGAGGCCATCCCCAGCGCCCCTCCGTTTTTTCCTTCCATTGGGCCAGATCCCAGATGCGGCCCGTGTTGTTTTTTTTCCTGCGCTGCGATTTGTCTATTATCCAGTAAATTACTGTTTTGCAGAAAACCCCCTATTCATCATGCATATAATAACTTTTTAACAGTGCATCATATGTAAAAACTTTATATATGAAAAATGCTTAGAAAGTTGTGTAGATTAATAATATGCCACTTTCATCTATGTTGAAAATGTTTAACATGCTGTTTGTGTTTATTTTGCATAATGCCATGCTAAAATGCTTTAATTCATAACTAAATAACCGTAGCTCGGATTTTATTAAACTTCATATGTAAATGGGGTAGAAAAATGCATAGATTAACATGGTAGCATTACTTTGCATGTTCAACAACTCTAAAATATGGTTTAGGTCAGAACAGTACCAAATCTAAAATATGCATATGGGGTTTTACCGGAATTGTTGTTTCTTATTTCCGGCCTCATTTAAACTTGCCTAGATAGGTAGTTTCATCATGCTTCACCTCTTGCCATGTTTAACAACATTTAATATTGTTGTGTACCTAATCAAGAGCGAAGTAAATAATTGCATGTGGTGTTTTGTCAATATGCAACTCGTTGCATATTGAGCTCCACTTAACTTGTAGTATTGTTTGTTGCACTTTGCCATGCCATGCCTCATTAAACCGGTCATGCATCATATTTGTTTGTGCATCATGCCATGTTTATGATTGTGTGTTTACTATGTTGTTTGCTTCTTTCCGGTTTGCTTCTCTCGTTAGCCCGATTTCGTTCCGGAGTTGTGAGGATTCGTTCGACTTCGTCCGTTTGTCTTCTTCATGGACTCGTTCTTCTTCCTTGCGGGATTTCAGGCAAGATGACCATACCCTCGAAATCACTTCTATCTTTGCTTGCTAGATGCTCGCTCTTTTGCTATGCCTATGCTCGATGCCTACCACTTGCTTATCATGCCACCCACATTGCTATGTCAAACCTCTAACCATCCTTTCCTAGCAAACCGTTGTTTGGCTATGTTACCGCTTTGCTCAGCCCTCTTATAGCGTTGTTAGTTGCGGTGAAGATGAAGTTTGTTTCTTGTTGGAACATGGAGATGTTGTTCCTTGTTGGAACATGTTTACTTGTTGGGATATCACAATATATCTTATTTAATTAATGCATCTATATACTTGGTAAAGGGTGGAAGGCTCGGCCTTATGCACAGTGTTTTGTTCCACTCTTGCCGCCCTAGTTTCCTCATATCGGTATTATGTTCCCGGATTTTGCGTCCCTAACGCGGTCGGGTGATTTATGGGACCCCCTTGACAGTTCGCTTTGAATAAGACTTTTCAGCAAGGCCCAACATTGGTTTTACCATTTGCCTCACCTATGCCCTTTTTCCCTTGGGTTTCCGGGGCGAGGGTCATCTTTATTTAGCCCCGGACGGTGCTCCTTGAGTGCTGGCCCGAACTAAACCCCTGTGCGGCGCCCCTCAAGGCAACTTGAGGTCTGGTTTTAGTTATGCGGACTGCTCATCCGAGTGTGCCACGAGACCGAGATATGTGCAACTCCTATCAGGATTTGTCGGCACATCCAGGCGGCTTTGCTGGTCTTGTTTTATTCTTTGTCGAAATGTCTTGTAGCGGGATTCGAGACTGATCGGGTCTTCCGGGAGAAGAATATCCTTCGTTGATCGCGAGAGCTTATCATGGGCTAAGTTGGGACACCCTGCAGGGTTTGAACTTTGAAAGCCGTGCCAGCGGTTATGTGGCAGATGGGAATTTGTTAATGTCGGTTGTAGAAAACCGAAGTTGACCTTAAGTAAAATACATCAACGCGTGTGTAACCGTGATGGTCTCTTCTCGGTGAGTCCGGGAAGTGAACCTGATGTTGGAGTTATGTTTGGCGTAAGTAGTTTCAGGATCACTTCTTGATCATAGTTGTTCGACCGTGCCTTGCTTTCTCTTCTCGCTCTCTTTTGCGATTGTAGCCACCAGATATGCTAGTCACTTGCTGCAGTTCCACCTCACTACCTGTCCTACCTTTAAGCTTAAATAGTCTTGATCTCATGGTGTGAGATTGCTGAGTCCCGTGACTCACGGATACTTCAAAACCAGTTTGTAGGTGCCGATGAAACCGTGCAGGTGGCCACCGAGCTCAAGGAGGAGCTCGATGAAGATCTTGTTCATTGTGTTGTTTCGTTTGAGTTGATCGATAGTGGAGCCAGTTGGGACGATCGGGGATCTATGTAGCTTTTGGGGTAGTCTTCTTTTATTTTGGTTCCGTAGTCGGACCTTGATTGTATCTGTATGATGTAATGCTTTACTCATGTATTGTGTGAAGTGGCGATTGTAAGCCAACTATGTATCTCTTTCCTTATGTATTACATGGGTTGTGTGAAGATTACCTCACTTGCGACATTGCTTTCAATGCGGTTATGCCTCTAAGTCGTGCCCGACACGTGGGAGATATAGCCGCATCGAGGCGTTACAAGTTGGTAATCGAGCCTTCCCGACTTAGGAGCCCCCAGCTTGATTGTTTCTTTGGCGTTGTTGAGTCTAGAGCGGAAAATGTTTTGAGTCTTAGGATTATATATATCGAGAGTAGGATTCTTTTTACTCCTCGGTCCTTAAATCGCTCTGGTGAGGCATCTGGCGTAGAGTTTTGACTCTCCTCTCCTCAAATTTCACTAAAATTTTTTTAGGATCACGCGGGTATCTTGGAATCGTTCGATGGTTTTGTGGCGAGAACATTGTTCTTGGTGCCTCGACATTTAGGGGTTGTGGCGGTGTCCGGGAGTTGAGCTACGAGGTGTTGTCGTCACAATTTTATCGTTGCAGATTACGGAATACGAGTTTTGCCGACATCGAAAATCTCTTTTGTGCAGTTGTTGGTGAGATAACCTCGATAACCCGATCTTTGGGGCGAGCTCGAGTATTACCATGACTCGTATAACGGATGCTTTTGAAGGTCGAGGTAAGCGATTTCCGAAGGTTTCTTGGTTATGTGTTGAAGGATGGATACAGCTGGATCTAGGTATTGTTAGTTTGGGTGATATATTTTGTGTCCCCTGTATCCCCAACACCTGTTTGCATAACCAGAAAGTTTCGGGAGTTTATAGGTGGGAATTCAAGTAGCTCCTAGAATATCTTTCCGACAGATACATGATATGGGATTGGGTAAATCTCTAAAATATGTGTTTGTTTCCGGTTTATTCTGCAAGCCAAATCCTTTGTTTTTGTTCCGTTTTGTGGTTTTCGAGTTGCTTCAATGTCAAGTGTTGATTCCATACCTCATTATAAATGGTGTTCTCATATTTGTCACATCCCAGTTAGACCATGCATTAGGGTGTGCATCATGTTTAAATTTCATTTGAATTTGAAATGGGAAGGCGAAACCCCGAACACCCCCCTTAATTCAACTAGGGTTTACTAAAAATTATTTCAATGAACCTGAAATGCCCTTCAAAATGCTCATCATCTTTGCTTTGATTCAGAACCTATGTCAAAGGAGGTGTATCATTTTCTAGGTCAACCAAAGGTCCTTGGATTAATTCACAAGTTTTTAAACTTGAGCATTTTAAATTATACAAAATATTTTAAATGTTCAAAAATTGCCAAACCAAAATGTTTCATGTTGGAAATATTCCAACAAGGGACCAGGAGCATTTTGGCGATTTTTAAAACTGTTTTGGTATTTTAGAAAACCCCACAAAGTTGCAGGAAATTAGAAAAGTTAAAAAAAAACAGAAAAACTTACCTGACGCACCTACCTGGCCCACCTGCCGGCCCAGCCCAGCAGCATGCGCGGTAGCTGCTTGGCTCAACGAGCGAGCAGCCAGTCTTTCGGCGAGCACCGCATGGGTGCCACGCACCTGGTCGCCGCCTCGCCGCTCCTCTCGCCGGCTGCCGCGAGGACCGACCTCCCTCTCTCCCGAACCCCTGGACCTCCCTCTCCTCCCGGATCATCTCTCGCTCTCCCCATCTTGGCCGCAGCCGCGCCGCGCCGCTGCCGCCCGTGGTCGTGCTCCCAACCGTCCGTGCTCCTCCGCACCATGTCCGGGAGCTCCGCCGCCTCCACTACCCCTAGCCAGCCGAGTCCCGCTCGTTCTAGTGCACGAATCCATCCCACCGACCTCGGCCGAGCTCGCCGTCGCGGAGATCCCTTTCGTCGCCGCCGTCGCTCCGGTTCATCCCGACCTCGGCAAGCTTCTCTGCGGCGCCCGTGAGCCTACCTAACTCACCTTCCCTCTCTCTCGCGGCCTCGAGCAGCGTAGCAACCGAGCCACGTTCACCGCACCCGCCCGCCCGTGGAGCTCGTCGCGGCGTGCTCCGGTCACTCTCCGGCCACCCATGGTGTCCGTTGCACTCACCGCACTCAAGGGTCTACCCATGTACTTCCGGACCTCACGAGCCCTTTAACCCCAAGCCCGTCGTTGGCGAACCCGGCGGCCGCCTGGCTCGTCGCCGGCGCCAACTCCGCCACCCGACCCCAACCAACTCCACCGATGAGCGGGTTGCTCCTAGCTACCGTAGCTACCTTCGCGACTTCGTTTGGTGGCGGAATAAATCAAAAACACTCCCTCCACCGTGTCGGGCTCGCGGCGGCTGATCGCCGGTGCAGCCGGCGTGGGCGTTGACCACTATGGGCCCTCGTTGACCCGACAGTCAGCGGCGAGATGGGGCCCAGCCACGCTAACTAAATAGGTTAGTTTTAATTAAACTTTAGTTAAGTTAATTACCACGACATGCGGGACCCTTTGTCGGGTTTGACCTGGACGTCCCGTTGACTCGGCGTCATCTTGACGCATGGGCGACGCATTAATTCAATTTCTGGATTTATTACGATATAGTAAATTCAGAATATAATTCAAATTTCAAATGCTTATAACTTTTAATCTATAACTCCAAATGCAAAGATTTATATATGAAAATTATCAGAAAAATCCACTCTATCCATTGGTACAGGTTTCATGCATGTTAAAGCAAGTTAACTATGCTGTTTAACCAGAATAAGATAATGCATCTTTAGGACTAACTCAAATGAGCTATCATTTGAATCCTTGATTCAAATGAGTTCATCCCTATTATTTCAGCTTGCATTAGGCCAACACACATCCATATTGCCATGTCATAACATGCATCATATTGTTGCCTATTGCCATGTGTGTTTACTTTGGTGTGCTTTCATGATAGGTTACGCTTGAGGATAACCTCGACTATCCATCTGAAGGCGTTACTCTACCCCATTCCATCGGGCAAGCAACTCATTGATCATTCGATACAAACCCATGTTCTCGCTTACGCTCTCGTTTCTGCATTAAGACAACGCGATTCAAACTGTTGTGTGCTGCGGTAGTTGAACCCACTTCCTTTGCATGACTGTCATTGCCACGATAACTAGATGAAACCCACTAGTATGTGTAGGAGTTGGTTGAGCCATGTTTGTGATTCCTACCATGCTATGCTTGCTATGCTTAGAGTTGTGTCGGTCGGCTCATCGGGATGATGAGCTGGAGTGAAAGGTTGTGTTGGTTCGAGTGAAAGTGTTGAACACGATTTGGTAAAGGTATCGATGAGAGGCCATGTAGGAGTACATGGTGGGTTGTTTCATTGAAGCCGATCCTAGAACTGAGATCTGTGTTTGTGATCCATGAATTAGCTACTACCACGCATTGGGCCCGAAACCAATGGACCCTCTCGGCTTCTTAACCACCCTTGTTCTTAGTCAGGGAGTTGCAAGTAGTTTCGGTGTTTGTAGCATCTTTGGGGCACGCATAGCGCTGACCTTAGGGGTGGGTTGTGTTGCGGTAGGCACACGTGCCCGGTGTCAGAGTGCCGTTTGGTATCTCGGGAACCCTGCACACATCGTTCGGGGCTGTATGGGAAACCTCGGCGGACTCCTGCGGATGGAACCGAATAGGCGATAAACTGGACTAGGGACTTGAGTGTTTAGGTAGGCTGTGGCCGACACCCACGTTGGGCTTCGCTTGAAGGTTGCAGTACATGTCGTGTAAGCGGCGATAAGTGGTGAGCGTGTGTGAAGAAGTACACCCTGCAGGGTTAACTATGATCTATTGAATAGCCGTGTCCACGGAGAAGGACTTCGGGTTACCTATATCGGTTCATAGACAAGTAAATGGATACTACTAAAAGCCTCAAGATAAGTGTGAGTATCGTGGATGGCCCTCTCGTGGGATGACGAGAGAGGATCCGCAGTGGAGTATTGTGATGGTGTTTAGTGGACTCGTGTACGACAAATGCTTTACAAAGTGGTGTCACGTGGGATAGCTTAGCCAAGAGTCAAAGCTGGCTTGCTGCAAATAACTCCACCTCCTTTCTTGAGAATGTGCATGTATGATAGGATTACGTGGTAAGACTTGCTGAGTACCTTTGTACTCATGTTTGTAATTAATGTTTTTGAGAGGACAATACTACCCCTCAGCCAGTTCTATGTAGATATTGACTTGACGAGTGAACTAGCCACCGGTGGCGATCTAAGACTTGTGAAGGGCCATTGTAGATAGAAAGGCTCCAACAAGCTTTCTTTCTTTCTAGAGTCGTACTCGAGACTAGTTTGCTTCGCATGTGCTTGTATGATTGTATGACTTGAGTGTTGGGTCATGTGACCCTACCTGTATGACTATGTTATGTATGGCTCCTCGGGCCTCTTAAATAAAGTACTTGAGTTGTAGAGTTTTGTTGTGATGCCTTGTTGTATTTACTCATATCGGGCATATTAGTGTATGATTGAAATGCTTGGTATGAGTGGGATCCGACAAACTAGTTGTTTATCCTTGGCAGCCTCTCATATGGGGAAATGTAGTCTCGTGCTTACGGCGATAGTAGTCCGCTTCAGCCGGTTCACGAGTCCTGCTAGCCCAGCACTCTGCTTGGACACTTGACTGGCGGCATGTGATTCATTTCGTTCCTATATCATCCCTTGAAATGTCACGCGGTGGTATTGAGTCTGCCTAGCACTGCTACAGCCGGGATACGAGTCTGTTAGCAGATGCTACAGCCGAGTTCATCGTTGATGACCGACATGCTCGAAGTGATTCATGTATGCCTGTCCCCATAGGTTAGTGCCGCTTTGGGTTCACGACTAGCCATGTCGGCCGGGTTCTTTGTCATGTGGATGCTAGCGACACTATCATATCGTGAGCCAAAAGCGCTAAGCGGTCCGGGCCATGGTAAGCGACACCGTGGGAATACCGTGCGTGAGGCCACAAAGTGATATGAGGTGTTACCGCTAGGTCGATGTGACTTGGAATCGGGGTCTGACAGCGTTGGCCTCGAGCAGGGCTGCTGTAGGTTCGCTAAGCCAAACTGGTGAAGTTGATTCTAGAAATGCTTTAGTTATATGTAGGGAATTGATTGTGGGAGGAGCGTAAGGCTCTTTTTACTCCTTTACCTTATGCCCTCGATCTGAGTCATCCTCTTCTCATTCGGCGTGGGTATAGGACTAGGCTCTCTTCTCTCTATCGAGGCTCACGTGTTACTAATCCGTAGTAACTTATAGGATTGTTGGTTACATCCTCGATTCGGTGCTACTAAATTTTTAGTATGCTATCAGTTGAACGAGAACCTTGATATGATGTTGTTGAGTGGTTTTGCAATCTGATTTTGAATGTCTCAAATCTGATTTTGAGCATTCTGAGATGTTATGCTGCCCGATTTTCCTAGAAATTCTAATGCCTTTGCATTGTGGCTATGCTTCGGATGGCCACCGTCCCCGAACCAAGTGGTTCGCTGACCCGTTGCATTGGTGTGTGTGGTCACACGACAATGCTGGTTAGTGATGATTGAGTCTGGTTATCGATGGTATCTGAATATACCGTCGAGGAGCAGTTTAGGGATTTCAATCAAAGCCAATATCTATGCACGGTCGGTTTATCCATCTTATCCGAACTCTTGAGCCACTTCACTGTTCTTATGGGCTCGGAATCACTATTGGAATATCGTGCAAGATGCAGCCTACTCCATGATGACTATTATTGAGCGAACTGCCTTCTTTGGGCAACACGATTTTCGCTATATGCGGCATCCCTCACAGGCGCATGGCTACCTTGAGGTTTGTACAGCGATGCATCCCATGAGGACTCACTCCTTCGCACTACTCTTGAGATCTTTGGAGGACAAGGACCGTGAGAATCGGGCCTTGCGTATGGAGCTTTAATGCCCGTTCGACCTTTGGGCTACTCGACTAGGTTTGCACTGCCGTGCAAGCGGATATATGGACATGAGGACTTGTACCTGTGCGGGTGAGTCTGCCGGACTTTATGGAGTGGCGTGAGGTTGGAGGCATCACTCCTCCTCGTGGGCCTCGTCGCCACCGTTTGTTGGACCACGGCCACATCCGAGTCCTTATGGTTCCACAGGCCCCACAGGTTATGCATTTCCGGACGATCATGTTCCACTTCGAGCTTGGGTGGTGACTTTTATGAGGACTACTATGGAGCTGCACGAGATAGTAGTAGTATTCCTAGTGTGGTAATAGTTGTGTTTCCACCGTCCTGCGTGACTCGTGGAATACGACTTAGTGTGTATCGTTCCGGAAGTGTAGAAAAATAATGTATAGAAGTTGGGATGTTTCCGATGAGATGTAACGCCTTTCCTTATAGTTGTACTCCGTCAGGCTTGTACTAAACTATGAATGGTGTGTATGACCGTTGGTATATATATATGGCAGTTTTATATTACCATTGTCATACGGATGAACATCTTTGCATTCCATGCTATCCATTACCTTCCGCACTTCCTTGTTAAATTCTGCCATCCTGGTTAAAACCTTTGCTTTGTCTCCTAGGATGGTCAACACCATAACCTCCTGCTGCTCCGGGCAGGGAGAAGCTAGTGCAGCGAAATGTGAATCTGCGCAACCGCCATCTTTGGCGAGGTTATCTTTGAAGCGAGCATAATAAGCGTGAAACCAATAAACTTCTTGGGCGGATCGAACAAAACACCGCCGCCAGCCAAGAAATGATTTGGTTTCACTCAATGACTTCGTCAAGCTGTATCCCCAAAGTTCAAATATTCCGTCGAGCCTCTCGGCGCGGATGATTAACCGCAGCATCCACCACAAGCTGCGTTCCGCCAAGCGTGGCTGAGGTGACAAGGTTACCTTTGCGCTTATCATCTTGAAGGCCCTGCTAGTCTCTGGTGGGAAAATTATGAGGCTATCGTCCGGTTGGACAAGTTACAACTTGGGCTGAATTCGATGCCGCCTTCCGTGAGCATCATATTCGGAAGGTCTTATGGACATAAGCGTGAGAATTCTGCAGTTTCACCCAAGGTAGGCTGACGGTGGATGCCTGGACCGTGAATTTGGGAGGTTAGCACGTTATGCTCGAAGAAGTCTCTACCGATGCCAAGAAGCGAGGCAAGGTTCCGCAAGGGACTTAGCCCTGAGCTACGCCGAGATCTCCGTCTGCATGAGTGTACCTCTTTCCGAAGCTAGTCAATAAGGCTATCAGCGCCGAAACTGGGCAGACTGACTTTGAGGCTTCGCGCAAGCACATCCGTGATTCTGGATCTTCATCCGGCTCTGGATCCCGAAGCGCGGGTTTGGGTTCCAAATACTGCTCTACCACCCGAGTTCACCCGAGGCCATCCTTTGAGGCGCCTCGCCCCAACCAGCAGTATCTTCCGCCCAAGACTTATGGAGGCCCCACTGCTAATGCTGATCCACGCCCAAATGTGATAACTTGCTTCAAGTGTGGAGAGGCAGGCCACTATATCCGAGAGTGTCCCAGAACAACCCCAATCAAGTTGGAAAGTCATTGGCGCGGCAAGCCAGCGAGGAAAGGTGCCCTATGCTAAACCAGCTGCCACCGCTCGTGGCCATGTCAATTATGTTTACTTTGAAGAGACCTATGAGGATCCCAGCGTCGTCCTCGATGCGCTTCTTGTTAATTGCCATCCGGCAACCATTCTTTGATCTTGGAGCATCTCATTCATTTATTTACGAGAGCTATGCTCGATTGCACAACACCACATTACGTGACATGCATACCTCCATGGAAATTCAAACTCCTGGTTCTAGATGGCAAACCTCTAGAATAAGTCATGGGAATGAGATTCTTGTCGACAGATTAGTCTTTCTTGCATCTCTAATAGCTCTTAAGTCCTCGGACATAAACATCATCTTGGGTATGGTGGATGTCACCCATTATGCTAAGATTGATTGCTCCACTAGAACTGTTCAACTTACCCATCCTTGGGCAAGGCGGTGAATGTTTTAACCCGAGTGTCTAAGCGCCACTTTACTCATAAATGCCAACCCCTTCCGGACCTCGAAGATATTCCGGTAGTCCGTGATTTTCCGGATGTCTTTCGGAGGAACTGCGGTGTTCCACGACGGGGATGTCGATTCGTGATAGATCTTGTTCCGGAACCGTCCCAATCTCTAGAAGACCTTATAAGATGGCACCCTAGAACTAGCTGAACTTAAGAAACAACTCGATGAGTCCTTGCAAAAGGTTTCATCCGTCCTAGTTCATCTCCATGGGCTTGCCCGTCCTCTTCGTCAAGAAGAAGGATGGTGCGGATCGGATGGTTGTAGATTACCGACCTGTCAATTTGGTCACTATCAAGAACAAGTATCCGCTCCCGGGATCAACGATCTGTATGATCAGCTCGCTGGATCCTCGATCTTTTCAAGATGGATTTGAGGTTGGGCTACCATCAAATCAAAATCAAACGGGACATTCCCAAAGCGGCCTTTGTCACTCGTTATGGCCAATCTGAGTACACCGTCATGTCCTTCGGATTAACCAATGCTCCAGCCACCTTCTCTCGGTTAATGAACTCAATCTTCATGGAGTATTTGGATAAATTAGTAGTGGTATACCTCGACGATATACTCATCTACTCAAGAATGAGGAAGAACATGCGAACATCTAAGGCTAGTATTGATGAAACTTGAGAGCACCGCCTTTATGCCAAATTCTCTAAGTGTGAATTTTGGTTGAAGTGACCTATCTAGGCCATGTAATCTCTGGTAAGGGCATTGCTGTCAATCCCGGCGAGTTCAAGCCGTCCTTGATTGGACTCCACCTGAATCGGTCAAGCAAGTTCGGAGTTTCCTCGGTTTAGCGAGCTATTGCCGCCCGCTTCGTCGAGAATTTCTCCAAAGTCGCTAAACCTCTAACGAACTCCTCAAGAAAGATAAGAAGTTCGAATGGGCGCCACGGTGTGAGTTCAGTTTTCGAGGCTGAAAAGGCGCTGACATCTGCTCCGTACTTGTTCCACAGATTTCTCTAAGGACTTTATTATCTATTGCGGCGCCTCGCGACAAGGACTAGGTTGCATACTCATGCAAGATCGTCATGTGATTGCCTCGCTTCTCGGCGATTCGTCCACATGAGGATAATTACCCCACACACAATCTAGAGCTTGCGGCGATGGTTCATGCACTCAAAACCTGGCGACATTACCTTACGGGTAATCGTTGCGAAATCTACTGATCACCAAAGTCTGAAATATATCTTCACCCAACGGTTTGAATCTCAGGCAAAGGCGTTGGGTCGAGTTGATACAGATTTCGACTTAGGAATATATTACACCCCAGGCAAAGCCAATGTCATGGCCGACGCCCTAAGTCAAAAATCTTATTGTAACAACCTGATGTTACAACAAAGTCAACCATTTCTCCACGAGGAATTTCGTAAGCTTAATCTTCACATTGTTCCTCGAGGATTCCTTTCTACCACGGTGGCGAAACCTACCCTTACGGATCAGATCATCAAAGCACGGAAGGTAGATCCGGGAATCTCCGTGTCGGGAGAAACATCAAGAAAGGAGTGCATGATTGTTTCTCCATTAATGAACAAGGTGTCGTGTTCTTTGGAGACCGTCTAGTGGTTCCCAAGGTGCGCAACTTTGAGGCGATTGATCCTTAAGGAAGCTCATGACTCTCCTCTCACCATTCATCCTGGTAGTACAAAAATGTATCAAGACCTCGCCGGAGGTTTTGGTGGACTAGGATGAAGAGAGAAATCGCTCAATACATTGCTAATTGCGACGCGCGTCGTCGAGTTAAGCGAGCATCAATGGCCTGCTGGTACCCTTCAACCTTTGGAAATTCCTGAATGGAAATGGGATAAAATCGGTATGGATTTCATTACGGGTTTCCCAGGACCAAGAGAGGAATAATGCTATCTTCGTTGTCGTCGATCGTCTTTCCAAAGTAGCCCACTTCCTACCCGTTCGTGAGAGTATAACCGCTAGCCATGATTTGTACATCTCTCGAATAGTGTCTCTTCATGGTGTTCCATTTAGAGATTACCTCAGACCGTGGAAGTCTCTTCACCTCTCGATTTTGGGAAAGTTTCCAAAGCGCTATAGAACTCGTCTCTCCTTTAGCACCGCTTTCCATCCCCAATCAAGTGGTCAAGTAGAGCGAGTCAATCAAATCCTAGAGGATATGCTTGAGCTTCATCATCTCTTTCGGCATGAATTGGGAGAAATGCCTTCCATTCGCCGAGTTAAGCTTATAACAATAGTTATCAAGCCAGCTGGCAAAGCCCTTTCGAAGTTCTTTATGGGCGGAAATGTGAGCGCCTCTTAGCTGGTGAAACCGGGAGAGACAACTCTTTGGCGGATATGATTCAGGAAGCGAAGAGCAGGTTCGCGTTATTAGTGAAATTGAAAACAGCCCAATCTCGTCAAAAGAGCCAATATGACCGCAAGCATAAGCCTATGACTTATGAAATTGGCGAGAAGGCTTACCTTGGGTTACTCCTTTGAAGGAACCCATCGATTCGGTATCAAAGGCAAGTTGGCTCCTCCTTACATTGGACCCTTTCGCATTCTTGCCAAGCGAGGAGAAGTTGCCTACCAATTGGAACTACCTCCGCATCTTTCGAGTCCATGATGTCTTCCCGTTTCCCAACTCGGCGTTGCTTCTCGGATCCTATCCGTGGAGTGGACCACAAGCGCTTGATCTCCAAGATAACCTCACCTATCGAGAATATCCCGTTCGTATCCTCGATCAAGCCGGCGTACCACTCGGCGTCGGAATATCAAGTTTCTAAAGGTTCAATGGTCAAGCCATTCCGAGCATGAAGCAACTTGGGAAAGGGAGGATCGTCTTCGACTTGAGTATCCCACCTTTTTTATAACAGATCCTAAATCTCGGGGCGAGATTCTTTTGAGTGGGGTGAGTTGTCACATCCCAGTTAGACCATGCATTAGGGTGTGCATCATGTTTAAATTTCATTTGAATTTGAAATGGGAAGGCAGAAACCCCGAACACCCCCTTAATTCAACTAGGGTTTACTAAAATTATTTCAATGAACCTGAAATGCCCTTCAAAATGCTCATCATCTTTGCTTTGGTTCAGAACCTATGTCAAAGGAGGTGTATCATTTTCTAGGTCAACCAAAGGTCCTTGGATTAATTCACAAGTTTTTAAACTTGAGCATTTTTAATTATACAAAATATTTTAAATGTTCAAAATTGCCAAACAAAATGTTTCATGTTGGAAATATTCCAACAAGGGACCAGGAGCATTTGGCGATTTTTAAAACTGTTTTGGTATTTTAGAAAACCCCACAAAGTTGCAGGAAATTAGAAAAGTTAAAAAAAAACAGAAAAACTTACCTGACGCACCTACCCGGCCCACCTGCCGGCCCAGCCCAGCAGCAGCGCCCGTGGCTGCTTGGCTCGGCCAGACGAGCAACCAGTGCTCGATGTGAGCACCGCATGGGTGCCACGCACCTGGTCGCCGCCTCGCCGCTCCTCGGCGGCTGCGGCGAGACCGACCTCCCTCTCTCCCCGAACCCCTGGACCTCCCTCTCCTCCCGGATCATCTCTCGCTCTCCCCCATCTTGGCCGGCAGCGCCGCCGCCGCTGCACCGCCGTAGTCGTGCTCCCCGCCGTCCGTGCTCCTCCGCACCATGTCCAGGAGCTCCGCCGCACTCCACTACCCCTAGCCAGCCGAGTCCCGCTCGTTCTAGTGCACCGAATCCATCCCACCGACCTCGACCGAGCTCGCCGTCGCCGGAGATCCCTTTCGTCGCCGCCGTCGCTCCGGTTCATCCCCGACCTCGATGAAAGCTTCTACGCGACGCCCGTGAGCCTACCTAACTCCCCTTCCCTCTCTCTCGCGGCCTCGAGCAACGTAGCAACCGAGCCACGTTCACCGCACCGCCGCCGTGGAGCTCATCGCCGGCGTGCTCCGGTCACTCTCCGGCCACCCCATGGTGTCCGTTGCACTCACCGCACCCCAAGGGTCTACCCATGTACTTCCGCACCTCACGAGCCCTTTAACCCCAAGCCCGTCGTTGGCGAACCCGGCGGCTGCCTGGCTCGTCACCGGCGCCAACTCCGCCACCCGACCCCAACCAACTCCACCGGTGAAGCGGGTTGCTCCTAGCTACCGTAGCTACCTTCGCGACTTCGTTTGGTGGCGGATAAATCAAAAACACTCCCTCCGCCGTGTCGGGCTCGCGCGTGCTAGTCGCCGGTGCAGCCGGCGTGGGCGTTGACCTTTGTGGGCCCTCGTTGACCCGACAGTCAGCGGCAGATGGGGCCCAGCCACGCTAACTAAATAGGTTAGTTTTAATTAAACTTTAGTTAAGTTAATTACCACGACATGCGGGACCCACTGTCGGGTTTGACCTAAACGTCCCGTTGACTCGGCGTCATCTTGGCGCATGGGCGGCGCATTAATTCAATTTCTGGATTTATTACGATATAGTAAATTCGAATATAATTCAAATTTCAAATGCTTATAACTTTTAATCTATAACTCCAAATGCAAAGATTTATATATGAAAAATTATCAGAAAAATCCACTCTATCCATTGGTACAGGTTTCATGCATGTTAAAGCAAGTTAACTATGCTGTTTAACCAGAATAAGATAATGCACCTTTAGGACTAACTCAAATGAGCTATCATTTGAATCCTTGATTCAAATGAGTTCATCCCCTGTTATTTCAGCTTGCATTAGGCCAACACACATCCATATTGCCATGTCATAACATGCATCATATTGTTGCCTATTGCCATGTGTGTTTACTTTCGGTGTGCTTTCATGATAGGTTCTGCCCCCGAGGATAACCTCGACTATCCATCTGAAGGGCAGTACTCTACCCCAGTTCCATCAGGCAAGCAACTCATTGATCATTTCGATACAAACCCATGTTCTCGCTTCTGCTCTCGTTTACTGCATTAAGACAACGCGATTCAAACTGTTGTGTGCTGCGGTAGTTGAACCCACTTCCTTTGCATGACCTGTCATTGCCACAGTAACTAGATGAAACCCACTAGTATGTGTAGGAGTTGGTTGAGCCATGTTTGTGATTCCTACCATGCTATGCTTGCTATGCTTAGAGTTGTGTCGGTCGGCTCATCGGGATGATGAGCTGGAGTGAAAGGTTGTGTTGGTTCGAGTGAAAGTGTTGAACACGATTTGGTAAAGGTATCGATGAGAGGCCATGTAGGAGTACATGGTGGGTTGTTTCATTGAAGCCGATCCTAAGAACTGAGATCTGTGTTTGTGATCCATGAATTAGCTACTACCACGCATTGGGCCCGAAACCAATGGACCCTCTCGGCTTCTTAACCACCCTTGTTCTTAGTCAGGGAGTTGCAAGTAGTTTACGGTGTTTGTAGCATCTTTGGGGGCCGCATAGCGCTGACCTTAGGGGTGGGTTGTGTTGCGGTAGGCACGTGGCCGGTGTACCGAAAGTGCCGTTTGGTATCTCGGGAACCCTGCACACATCATTCGGGGCTGTATGGGAAACCTCGGCGGACTCCTGCGGATGGAACCGAATAGGCGATAAACCTGGACTAGGGACTTGAGTGTTTAGGTAGGCTGTGGCCGACACCCACGTTGGGCTTCCGCTTGAAGGTTGCAGTACATGTCGTGTATGCGGCGATAAGTGGTGAGCGTGTGTGAAGAAGTACACCCTGCAGGGTTAACTATGATCTATTGAATAGCCGTGTCCACGGAGAAGGACTTCTGGGTTACCTATATCGGTTCATAGACAAGTAAATGGATACTACTAAAAGCCTCAAGATAAGTGTGAGTATCGTGGATGGCCCTCTCGTGGGATGACGAGAGAGGATCCACAGTGGAGTATTGTGATGGTGTTTAGTGGACTCGTGTACGACAAATGCTTTACAAAGTGGTGTCACGTAGGATAGCTTAGCCAAGAGTCAAAGCTGGCTTGCTGCAAATAACTCCACCTCCTTTCTTGAGAATGTGCATGTATGATAGGATTACGTGGTAAGACTTGCTGAGTACCTTTGTACTCATGTTTGTAATTAATGTTTTTAGGAGGACAATACTACCCCTCCGCCGGATTCTATGTAGATATTGACTTGACGAGTGAACTAGCCACCGGTGGCGATCTAAGACTTGTGAAGGGCCATTGTAGATAGAAAGGCTCCAACAAGCTTTCTTTCTTTCTAGAGTCTGTCTTGAGACTAGTTTGCTTCCGCATGTGCTTGTATGATTGTATGACTTGAGTGTTGGGTCATGTGACCCTACCTGTATGACTATGTTATGTATGGCTCCTCGGAGCCTCTTAAATAAAATACTTGAGTTGTAGAGTTTTGTTGTGATGCCTTGTTGTATTTACTCATATCGGGCATATTGCGTGTATGATTGAAATGCTTGGTATGAGTGGGATCCGACAAACTAGTTGTTTATCCTTGGCAGCCTCTCATATGGGAAATGTAGTCTCGTGCTTACGGCGATAGTAGTCCGCTACAGCCGGTTCACGAGTCCTGCTAGCCCAGCACTCTTGCTTGGACACTTGACTGGCGGCATGTGATTCATTTCGTTCCTATGTCTGTCCCTCGGGAAATGTCAGCGGTGGTATTGAGTCTGCCTAGCCTGCTACAGCCGGGATACGAGTCCTGTTAGCGATGCTACAGCCGAGTTCATATGTTGATGACCGACATGCTCGAAGTGATTCATGTATGCCTGTCCCCATAGGTTAGTGCGCTTTGGGTTCACGACTAGCCATGTCGGCCGGGTTCTTTGTCATGTGGATGCTAGCGACACTATCATATCGTGAGCCAAAAGGCATAAGCGGTCCGGGCCATGGTAAGGCGACACCCGTGGGAATACCGTGCGTGAGGCCACAAAGTGATATGAGGTGTTACCCGCTAGGTCGATGTGACTTGGAATCGGGGTCCTGACAATATTTCTATGTGAATACTAATCCTTCTTGATCACTGAGCTTGTCATGTCAATTCTTTTCTCAACCGGCGTGCTTCTCTTCAAGTGAATCCGATCATTCCAACATTTGCGAGATCAATTCCAAGTTTTCTCACCGGTGTTCGTTTCATCCGACCCAAGTTGTTTTTGTTTTCCCACCCTCCCACCCTTTTTCTTCAAGGACTCAGATTTCTTAATCAAGTATCCATTTTATTGAGTGAAGTTTCTTCATTCTTTTCTTTCAATGTTTTATCCGGTGATTTCTCATGAAGACGCTAAGGAAGCTTCAACCTTATCAGTTTTCCATTCTAATTTTCTTTTCCAGTGGATTTAGTTCAAGATTTCGGTGTTGATCTTATCCCTTTTCCTCTTTTCACAATGCTTTCGTTTGCCAGTGCCTCTTAATCATTCACTTCTCGATATTCCTTCGTTCTCGAGTGTTTAATATTTCTCAGAAGGCTTGTCTTTTCATTCAAGATCCGTTCAAGCTATTCGGAGATTATTATCTCATTCAAGTCATTTAATTCTACCGGTGCAATATCTATTTCAAACAATTGTTCAGCGGTGGTTCTTTTGAGTGGGCCCTAACCCACAGGTCTTTTCGAGGATCTTACGACTCTTCTAATTTTCGGAGTTATTCTCAAATTCTTTGCAAAGTTTGGCGTAAGAATGATTTATCATCATCAAATGCTTTTCTCAAGATCTTTCAAATTATTTTCATAGTTGGTTCAACCTTTCTAATTTTCATGCGGAGTGCCTCAACAATTCATGGTGGTGTTTCTCGTCGTCATTCTCGGATTTTGAAGACGAAGAAGAGTTTCTCTTAAATCTTGCTCCATTCTCTTCAAGATTCATGGTTCTAGCTTGATGCCATCTTCTCATAATTGTTTTGATTGTGAGAATTCTTTTCACCCATCTGGAGCAATTCAGGAGTATTTTCAGTTTGATTCTTCTGAGCCCACCATCTCAGAATTATTCATTCCAGCTTTCAGCTCTCGTTCTCCAAATCTCACCGGTGCATCATTCAAGTATTCTCCAATCAGCTCGTCATCTATTCGTTCACTTGTATCTAAATCCCCTCAAATATCTTCATTCGTTTTCCAATTCTTCCCGGTGAATTGTGCCTTTGCTACGTTCATTCTCAATTCTTACGGTGGTTCGTTCAAGATTTCACTTCCTTCTTTATCATATCAATTCATTTGTTGTTTCCAAATCCCAACGGTGGTTCCATCAATACCTTCTCAAGTTTGCGCTATATCTCTATCTGTAATCATTTTTCAATGAGAATAAGTAGTATGCCAAATCCATTGCTTGCCATCAATTTAATTGGTGAAGGATCAGCATAATGTAATTCTTATTCTTGTTTCATCGAGTAAATTCAATTCCTTATTCCGGAGGTCCATCAAAATTCTTGATTTCATTTGTTCATTCTTTCTTATCCGAAGCTCCAAGTTTCTGCATTATCTCATCAGCGAAGCTTCATCTTATCACTGCAAGGCTTCACCTGGTGTTTTCAACTTCTCTTTCTTTTATCATCCTTTTCTTACCGGAGTTCTTCATGGAGGCTCTACATGGTGCTTCGTCAAGGATTCTTTTCATTCTTCAATTGTTCTTCAAGATTTTTCTCGAAGTTAAGATCCGCCAAGCTATACTCAAAATTAACATGGTGTTCAACACATGTTTTGTTTTGAGGAGCTCAAGTATTCTTCATCTTGCATTCCAAAGTGCAATTATCTCTATCTTATCTTTTGAGATGGTGTTATGTCATTGTTGATAATTTTCCTTCGCGTTTCATGATTCACAGATTTTCAAGAATGACATATTTAAATCCATCATTTTATCTTTGTTCAAGAGATCTTTTCAACCATCAATCTCTTCGTTGGAGTTATCTTGGGTTATATTTCACCTAAAGCTTTCCCTAATGAATGTTGCTAATTATGGTGCTTATAAATGACCCAAGTTCTTCATTTATCCTCCTGGTGAAATAAGTTTCTCGTCTCCTTGTTGATATCAATCCAATCGTTTGTTTCCGTTGGTGGCAGAAGCTCACCTCATAATATTGAGATGTTTGCCATAAGCCCACAACAAGCTTGTGCTTTTCGTTGTTGGTTTTCCAACAACTCCGTTCTATCCTTCTTTGTAAGGATGCTTCATTCAAATTCATTTGTGGTAGAAGTTGTCTTTTTCTTCTCCGTCCCTTTATCCCAACAATCTAGATTCTATTCTTTCATTTCGAAGGCATTGTGATGTTGCTCTCTTCGACCCATCGTCTCGTTTTGTCAAGATCATGTTCTTTTTCTTGCATTATCCATTTAACTTGAGTGTCGTGTTTTCATTCGAGCTCTCTCATCTTATCAAGTTTGCCCCCTTCTCAAGCGGAGTATTGTGTCATCTCTTCAAGCTCTTTTCATCTTATCAAGTTTTCCTTCTCCTTTGATGAGTGCTGCCCAAATTATATCAATCTTATTCCTTCTCTATCTAGTTTTAACGGAGTGTTTTCAATATCTATCTTATCACTAGACCTCTTGGTTCTCGTCGTTTCCCTTGTTCCTCTTTTCTAGCGGAGTGTTTTCAATTTGCTCATCTTCGTTGTTTTCTTTCTTTCAATTTGCTCAACATCTCAAGGTTCATGGTTTCACTCGTTTGTCGGAGAAGCAACTTAGTTTTACCTCTCCTCTTCCTCTTTCATTTCTCTTCGGTGCCATCCTAGATCTCGGGACGAGATCCTCTCGTAGTGGTGGAGTGTTGTAACGCCCCGAGACCGACGCTTCAGAAGCCTTTCAGTTATTTCGTTGTTGTTGTGTGTTATTTATTTGTTTGTTGCATTTCATCATGTCATTATCTGCATTGCATTGGCACTCTGTTGCCGTCATGTTTTAAAACTTGCATTCGTTAGTCATTGGCGTTTCTCCTTTGCCTTCATCACCTTCCCTCTTGACCGCTTTGCCTTCGTTGACCGTTCGGGCCAATCGGTGTTCGCTCCCCTCTTGACGCGCCGCCTAACCCCTCTTTGCACGTGCATAGACCCCTCTGGCGTCCAAAACTCCCCTTGACCCAAACCGGACTGTCGCTACCGTTGTGTCGGATCATCCCCTAACGTCTACAAAACATCTCTGTTTTGTTAATTGAGCTACCTAACTATTTTATTAGCGACCGTCCAATTACGATCGTGAGGGACGAGCTAGCCCCTACCCAAAAATCCACGGCTATATATATATATATATATATATATATATATATATATATATATATATATATATATATATATATATATATATATATATAAAATTCTAACCTAGTTTTTAGGAATCCTGTCCCATCCATTCCATCCGCAGCGCCGCCACTCCATCGGTTCTCTCCTTCCACCTCGGGATCTTCCCAGATCCCCTCCCGATCCAAAATCATTCCCTTGATTTCCGCCGCCGTCCAACCACAGCAAAGCTGCAGCCTCCCTCGCTCTCTCGATCAGCAAGAGCCTGAGGCTTCGCCTCTGCTCGTTCCCGCCCGTGCACGCCCGTCCGCTTGGCTGGAGGCCACCCCGACCTGCTCCTTCCACACCCCGCGGCCGAGGGCCCCAACCCCGGCGTCCGCGTCGACGAGTACCTCGACCAGCCGAAGCCTGCAGCCTCCTCCCACCTTGGGATCATCGGCCGGCCAAATCCTCGTGCTCCTCCACCTCGCCTCATCCCCGCCATTCGTCGTCGCCAGAACCAGCTTGCCGGAGCAGAGCTCCTCCGTCGCCGCCCCTTCCCGTTCCCGAACGGATCCGGCCTTGCCTGCGCCTCCCCATCGTTTCCCTCATCTCCTCCCGCATGCCCGCCGTCTCTCTCTGCTTTCCTCTCTGAATCCTCTTCCTTTTCTTTCTTGAGGAGACATCCCTTGCGCCATGGAGCTCCAAGTCCACGGCTCGCCCCACTTTGATCCGGCGAGAGCGGGGCCCGGCAATCTTCCGCGACGGATCTGGCCACCCGACGCCCTATGCTCTCGGGCCCCGCGGACCTCCTTCCTCCGCGCTGGTCCATGTTGCTGCCTCTGTTCGAGAGGAGGGCAGCCGCGATCGGCGCCCGCGTTAGCTGCGCCTCGTCATAACGACCGCCAGTGGGCTCAAGGCCAGTGCGCCCCCCCAGCCGGCCTCCTCGGCTTCCAATCGGGCCAAGCCATGGGTGAGAGCCATCCCCAGCGCCCCTCCGTTTTTTTCCTTCCATTGGGCCAGATCCCAGATGCGGCCCGTGTTGTTTCTTTTCCTGCGCTGCGATTTGTCTATTATCCAGTAAATTACTGTTTTGCAGAAAACCCCCTGTTCATCATGCATATAATAACTTTTTAACAGTGCATCATATGTAAAAACTTTATATGAAAAATGCTTATAAAATTGTGTAGATTAATAATATGCCACTTTCATCTATGTTGAAAATGTTTAACATGCCGTTTGTGTTTATTTTGCATAATGCCATGCTAAAATGCTTTAATTCATAACTAAATAACCGTAGCTCGGATTTTATTAAACTTCATATGTAAATGGGGTAGAAAAATGCATAGATTAACATGGTAGCATTACTTTGCATGTTTAACAACTCTAAAATATGGTTTAGGTCAGAACAGTACCAAATCTAAAATATGCATATGGGGTTTTACGGAATTGTTGTTTCTTATTTCGGCCTCATTTAAACTTGCCTAGATAGGTAGTTTCATCATGCTTCACCTCTTGCCATGTTTAACAACATTTAATATTGTTGTGTACCTAATCAAAAGCGAAGTAAATAATTGCATGTGGTGTTTTGTCAATATGCAACTCGTTGCATATTGAGCTCCACTAACTTGTAGTATTGTTTGTTGCACTTTGCCATGCCATGCCTCATTAAACCGGTCATGCATCATATTTGTTTGTGCATCATGCCATGTTTATGATTGTGTGTTTACTATGTTGTTTGCTTCTTTCGGTTTGCTTCTCTCGTTAGCCGGTTTCGTTCGGAGTTGTGAGGATTCGTTCGACTTCGTCCGTTTGTCTTCTTCATGGACTCGTTCTTCTTCCTTGCGGGATTTCAGGCAAGATGACCATACCCTCGAAATCACTTCTATCTTTGCTTGCTAGATGCTCGCTCTTTTGCTATGCCTATGCTCGATGCCTACCACTTGCTTATCATGCCACCCACATTGCTATGTCAAACCTCTAACCATCCTTTCCTAGCAAACCGTTGTTTGGCTATGTTACCGCTTTGCTCAGCCCTCTTATAAGCGTTGTTAGTTGCAGGTGAAGATGAAGTTTGTTTCTTGTTGGAACATGGAGATGTTGTTCCTTGTTGGAACATGTTTACTTGTTGGGATATCACAATATATCTTATTTAATTAATGCATCTATATACTTGGTAAAGGGTGGAAGGCTCGGCCTTATGCACTGTGTTTTGTTCCTCTTGCCGCCCTAGTTTCCGTCATATCGGTATTATGTTCCCGGATTTTGCGTCCCTAACGCGGTCGGGTGATTTATAGGACCCCCTTGACAGTTCGCTTTGAATAAGACTTTTCAGCAAGGCCCAACATTGGTTTTACCATTTGCCTCACCTATGCCCTTTTTCCCTTGGGTTTAGGGCAGGGTCATCTTTATTTAGCCCCCGGACCAGTGCTCCTTGAGTGCTGGCCCGAACTAGAACCTGTGCAGCGCCCCTCAAGGCAACTTGAGGTCTGGTTTTAGTTATGCGGACTGCTCATCCGAGTGTGCCACGAGACCGAGATATGTGCAGCTCCTATCGAGATTTGTCGGCACATCCGGGCGGCTTTGCTGGTCTTGTTTTATTGCTCTCGAAATGTCTTGTGGCAGGATTCGAGACTGATCGGGTCTTCGGGAGAAGGAATATCCCGTTGATCGCGAGAGCTTATCATGGGCTAAGTTGGGACACCCTGCGGGGTTTGAACTTTCGAAAGCCGTGCCAGCGGTTATGTGGCAGATGGGAATTTGTTAATGTCGGTTGTAGAAAACCGAAGTTGACCTTAAGTAAAATACATCAACGCGTGTGTAACGTGATGGTCTCTTCTCGGCGAGTCCGGGAAGTGAACACGATGTTGGAGTTATGTTTGGCGTAAGTAGTTTCAGGATCACTTCTTGATCATAGTTGTTCGACCGTGCCTTGCTTTCTCTTCTCGCTCTCTTTTGCGATTGTAGCCACCAGATATGCTGAGTAAACTTGCTGCGGTTCCACCTCACTACCTGTCCTACCTTTAAGCTTAAATAGTCTTGATCTCGCGGGTGTGAGATTGCTGAGTCCCGTGACTCACGAGATACTTCAAAACCAGTTTGCGGTGCCGATGAAACCATGCAGGTGGCGCACCGAGCTCAAGGAGGAGCTCGATGAAGATCTTGTTCATTGTGTTGTTTCGTTTGAGTTGATCGATAGTGGAGCCAGTTGGGACGATCGGGGATCTGTGTAGCTTTTGGGGTAGTCTTCTTTTATTTTGGTTCCGTAGTGGGACCTTGATTGTATCTGTATGATGTAATGCTTTACTCATGTATTGTGTGAAGTGGCGATTGTAAGCCAACTATGTATCTCTTTCCTTATGTATTACATGGGTTGTGTGAAGATTACCTCACTTGCGACATTGCTTTCAATGCGGTTATGCCTCTAAGTCATGCTTGACCGTGGGAGATATAGCTGCATCGAGGCGTTACAGCTCTGGGCAGCTTCACGCCAACAGAGCAGCCTCGCTGGCGGCGAGGCCGGAGGCTTTGCCGAGTGCCATTGTCGGTGTCAAAACCGGCGGATCTCGGGTAGGGGTCGATCGTGCGTCAAGGTTGATGGTAACGAAACAAGGGACACAAATGTGTACCCAGGTTGGGCCCTCTCGATGGAGGTAAAACCCTACTTCTGCTTAATTAATATTGATGATATGGGTAGTACAAGAGTAGATCTACCACGAGATCGTAGAGGCTAAACCCTAAGAGCTAGCCTATGATGGTATGATTGTAATTGTGATCGGCCTTCTAAGGACTAACCTCTCGGGGTTTATGTAGACACGGAGAGGGCTAGGGTTTACATGGAGTCGGTTACAAGAAAGGAAACATAATATCCGGATCGCCAAGCTTGCCCTCGGCGCAAGGAGAGTCCCATCCGGACACGGGTGAAGTCTTGAGTCTTGTATCTTCACGCTTCAATAGTCGGATGTTGTACGATCCGGCTGTCCGGATACCCCTAATCCAGGACTCCCTCAATAGCCCCTGAACCAGGCTTCAATGACGATGAGTCCGCCGCAGTATTGTCT